>CM069603.1:48348272-48733272 GCA_035771175.1 Paratinospora sagittata | reverse complement strand
TTTAATCATTAAGAAAAAAAAAACAAAACCCAATTGACTCTTTCATTAAGAAAACATGAGAAAATTTTATTCAAAATTTATCCATATCCGGGACTATTATTCCAAATTTTGAAGTATTTAGAGCCATAATTTAGAAACCACAGATCAAACCAAACCATCCCTTATAAAAAAATGAAAAACAAAAGAATAAAAGGCACATAAAAGATAATTCCCAATGACACTAAGCTTTTTTTTTTTTTTTTTAAATACAATTCCTCATGTATGTACTGCTTGTAAGTTGGGAAAAGGTCATAAACTGTCTTTTTCATCTTCTCAAGATAAACTCATAAACTCAATAAAATTCATAAACTCATTGTTTCTCTTTCATCTTCTCAAGTTGGGGAAAAGTCACAAACTCAATAAAATTCCTCATTGTTTCTCATGTCCTATTGCTCAGTCAAGTGTTGCGTCTTCTCAAGATACTGATGCTGCTCCTATTGTTAAGTCAAGTGATGCACCTTCTCAGAATAATGTCCAAATTACTAATGGTGTTACATGCCCTGCTTTCTTTTCCAATATTGTTGCACGGGTTACAAACTCCCACAATATGGTCACAAGATCTAAACATGGCATCTTTAAACCAAATAAGATGTACTTGTATAACTCAGGTCTTAGTCCTAAAAAGCCTTCTTCTTTTAAAGATGTTTTGTTAGATGAAAAGTGGAAGAATACCATGCTAGAAGAATACACAGCTCTTATGAAAAACAATACATGGTCGCCTGTGCCTTTGTCGGCTAATAAAAGTTTAGTAGGATGCAAGTGGGTGTTCAAACTCAAGAAAAATCCCAATGGTAGCATTTCTAGTTACAAAGCTCGTCTAGTTGCTAAAGGATATCTCCAACAAGCTAGATTTGACTTCAATGAGACCTTCAGGCCCACAGTTAAACCTACTTCAATTCTAGTTGTTTTGACTATTGCTTTGGCATTTGGTTGGGATGTTAGACAAATTGATGTCAACAATGCGTTTCTTAACGGTGATTTGCAAAAGGAAGTGTATATGATTCAAACTCCTGGTTTTGAACATGATGATGGTGGTCACAAGCTGGTTTGCAAACTTCAAAAGGCTTTGTATGGTCTAAAACAAGCTCCTAGAGCTTGGTTTGAGAAATTGAAGTGTGTCTTACTCTCTATGGGATTTTATTCTTCTCAAACAGATCAGTCCTTGTTTTTAAAGGGGTTTCTTCAATTGTGTATCTTCTTATTTATGTAGATGACGTAATTGTCACATGAAGCAATAAGGTTGAAGTGCAACAGGTCATAGATCATTTTCACAACTTGGTTGCTTTGAAAGATTTGGGTGTTTTGCAATATTTTTTGGGTATTGAGGTTAAGTCTGATTTTAATGGCTTGCTCCTAACTCAAAAGAAGTATATTACAGATCTTTTGGATAAGGTTAAGATGTCCAATGCCAAATCATTACCTACTCCTATGGTAAGTGATCTTCAACTCTCTTCTTTCAAGGGTGATCCCATAAAAAATATCCATGAGTATAGGAGTGTGGTAGGGGCACTTCAATATATCACCATAACAAGGCCCGAGATTGCGTTTGTAGTAAATAAGGTATGCCAATTTATGCAAACTCCCCTGGATACTCATTGGAAAGCCGTAAGACGTATTTTACGTTATCTAAATGGTACACTAGATCATGGTCTTCACTTGAAGAAGTCTTCCCATCTTGCCTTAACCGGGTACTCTGATGCAAACTGGGGAAGTAACCCAGATGATCGTAGATCTATATCTACTTTTTGTGTCTTCCTAGGTGTGAATTTAGTATCTTGGTATTCGAAAAAGCAACACTCAGTCTCTCGGTCAAGCACAAAGGCTGAGTACCGTAGTCTTGCTAATGCAACCTCCGAAATTCTATGGCTGCAATACTCTTTGAACTGAAAATTTCTTCTCCTAGGCCGCCGCTCATATGGTGTGATAACCAAAGTACAGTGGCTTTATCTGCCAATCCGGTGTTGCATACACGTACCAAGCATATGGAGCTTGATTTATACTTTGTTAGAAAAAGAGTTGCTACAAAAGAGTTGTTTGTTCAATATGTTCCTGCTATTGATCAGGTTGTCGATATTCTAACCAAGCCTTTGTCTTCTCCTTTCTTTGATAGGTTAAAATGCAAATTAACAGTTGTTGCACCTACTGTTAATTTGAGGGGGAGAGTTAGTGATACGGTTAGTTAATCATTACGGTTGGTTAATTACTCTGTTGTATAGTTTGTTATTACAGTTGTCCGTTGTAAGTCGGTTTAAGGTTGTTATCAGTTGTCTATATAAAGACAACATTGTACACATTCTTAGTTATGAAAAGAGATCATTCTTGTTTTCCAACTCAACTCAACTACCTCTCGGCTCAAGTATTGGGTTTTACTTCAAAAAGCCTTATTCTTTTTCATATCTAATATGAGACTATTATTTTAATTCACACAATCCCAACAGCCTAGACCTCTCAACAATTTTATCGTTTCAATTAAATCCTCAACATCATAATTTTCTTTTTTAGGTCAGTGGGTATTGGAAATTTACATCCCCTAATCCCACTGAAGCACGATCATAAACACTTAAAGACGTTGTTGGCCAACAAATGATGGGAGGTGTTTTGAACTCGAGACCTTCAAGATAGGTGTGCTTGCACCCAACCACTGAACTAACCCCCTATTGGTTATCCACAACATCATAATAAGAACTAGGAAAATGCGACTTCAATGTTCATAAATCTTCCAAGAAGTCTAGCTGGTGGCAGAAACCCACAATTTCAATTATAAGAATTAAAAAAAAAAAAAAAAGGGAAAGAAAGAAAAGAGAAATCGAATTGTAATGTTTAAATAGAAACCTTGCAAAGAAAAAAAGAAAAAAAGAAAAAGAAAAAGGATAATGTTTGAATAGAAAGTTGGCTGTTTTAAGTGATTGACCAAGATGTTGCTAGATCACCAAGCACAATTTCCATAAAAAAAACAAAAATAATAACAATTTGAGAAGAAAAAAAAAACAACATCATCAATAATAATGTAGACTGATGGTCTATGAAAGTTATCTTCATGAACCGATACCCGCCGAACATTCCACCTCCTAATGTAACTCTTGCAATCAAATTATCGCACAGTTTGCCTCCATTGCAACCCAACACAAAGACATCAACAATTAATACAATGGTTTCCTTGGAGACTATATAAATAATCAAACTAAATCAATTTCTTTCCATTCCAAATCATCAATACATAAGATTTTCCTTCTTTCTCGCAATCCTTCCTTAGACCCACAAAATTAGAAGTCATGATGATCAACCCCAATAGGCTCATCTCAATGGCTAGGAAATGGCAGAAATTAGCTGCAACCGGGACGAGAAGAATCTCAATGGCGAGAAATGTGATGATAGAAGATTCGTGATTCCATTGGCGTATCTCTCAAACAGCATTTTCAGGAAGCTTTTGGAAATAGCTGAAGGGGAATTTGGGCTGCCGGGCAATGGACCCATCACATTGCCCTGTGAAGCAATCTTCATGGAGTATGCCATTTCTTTGGTTGAAAAACAAGTTTCTAAAGATCTAGAAAAGGCCCTGTTGATGTTCTTGTCAAATAATCGTTCTTGTAATCCTTATGGACACTATAAGAATCGTATACATTTAGTCGAATTAATAATCAATTTGTACATAAATCCATTTAGTTTTTTTTTTTTTTTTCTGATTCAAATGCATTTCGATCTGTTTGTTTATTATTTATTTTTTCAATTCGTTGCTTTTGATTAATGAAATTGAATTTCTGTAATCTCGGGTAAATCGTGGAAAATATTGGTCCCTTTGATCTCATCTCAAAATGTCAGGAACTTGATTTGAACTTGAATGTAACTATATATGTTAAGGGGACAACGAACTGCGTAAAGTCACCGGAAGCTGATGAATGCTTGCCCACGAGGGGCACAGGGGAAGTGATCACTGATCAGCAATGTGAATGTAATCAAACTGGCTTATTACATACCTACTATACTTTATTGCGTGGGCATGTTCAAGTGTTGTACAAATAAATCGTCAGTTCAGACGCATGACTAGCAGGGCGAGTGGATTTGTGCAGAATGAAGATGGTAGTTAAGGGGCTAGATGGCCCACGGTCCTATGGTCGCACCTAGATAAGATGGTTTTACACCAAGGGAATGCTAATCTAAAATTTACAAAAAATAAAAAATAAAAAAAAATCGAGATTTTATTCACTCATGTTTTTACTAGTTTTTTTAAACCCATCAATTGTTCAATCCATCAACAATGAAATTAATTCCTACTAAATAATATATGACATTGATTGATAGAAATAATGTAGTTTTAATATCTATCAATTCATTTTTTAAGATACTTTACTTTAGTGTAAGATTCATTTAAGATTTATTTAATCTATATTTTTATATATAGAAATCAATTTCATGTCACTAACAGAATATTAATATTTAAAAGTGACATCACTTAAGGAACTATGCTATTATGGTTATTGGATCAGAGATTACGTGCATTAAAATGTATAACACGGGCATGTAGTTGTATGAATAGTTGCACTTCTTTTTAGTTTTAAAATAATACTGTGGTAATAATTAATGTTTATCTTTGTTTTTACCCCTCTTAATTCAGTTCTAGATAATAAACCAAACTCAACTGGTAAGATTTGTTCCCCTTTTAAATCATGTTCTATACCACACATTTCAAATAACACGAATAAAACAGAATGGGTGAACAACTTGACCCACACCCACTTGAACAGATTTTGACCAAGAAAATTAATCTAAAGACCACCTACCTGATTGGAGCATTTTAACCATGCAGAATGCTAATTTCATATTCAATTGACAGCACTCAGGTGGGATTAATATGAATTAACTGGAGCTTAGTAGACTGGTTGGGAACTTGTCCGATGATGGTCTAGAATCAAGACCACATACCAGTTTCCTTTCCGATTAGTTCCATCAACAGTTGCTGGCCCAAACTGATCCCGACGTGACCCACCTCTACCTCTCAAACATTTCATGTGCCAATGCATCCTTTAAACCCCTCAAGCCCTAAAGCCATATTCCTTAATAGCCACATGAATTGGTTCATCTTTTATTTTCATGTATCATTGGCAAACCACTGAGCCTTAGAATTCGGATTAAGGGTCCCACAATAGTGCTAGGGAGATGCAAGTTCATTGCATTAAAGCCTTACTCGCCCAAGAATAGTATAGTATAGTAGAGCCTTACAACCTTAAAAAAAAAAAAAAAAAAAAGAGACACTAGTTTAAATTAATTAAAGTGGGTCTCTTATTTCAGTCTATACATACCTAAACCTAACAAATTCTTCCAACATAGATTATAGAGAACAGACCATTACCGTACTTTGGCTTATGGAATGTACTATGTGAGTTTTTCATCTAATACAATTCTCGTGCATTTTAGCAGTACCTAGAGATGAGAAAGAATTCTAACTAACGAAGAACTTTATCCTATCCTAATGTGATCGCAAAGACAATCTTCTACAGGAGTAAGGCTTTATTATTTGTCCAAAAAAAAAGGCATTAATTAGACTTCCATTTTTGCTTTTTATTTTAAAAGTATATTTTAAACTAATCTCTTGTAAGAGATTGCCAACCAAACTTGATGAAAACAAAGCAGAATGCGGACCGGATATGTCCTTCCACCTAATTCTTGCTTTGAATGTGTCAAACCGGTTCTAATCACTTCACCTCCCAAAACTAGTACATTTGAACTCACATAGAAAACTCTGTTCTGAATCATTAAATAGTGAAATGATCTATTTTAATTAACTTAACTACTAAAAAGTATATCTACAAATTCAATTAAATACACTGTCATGTCTATTGAACGTATACCATATACATGTGGTGCATCCCAGTGTATTATTATTAATGTATGTATAACACGTGATTGACAAAATAATGTATACAAAGAAAAGAAGAAAATAAAGCAGTAGTACTCTGAAAATAGTACTTGTCTCCGAGTACATTTTTCATGAATGAAATTGAAGTTGGGAAACAGGAAGAAATAATGCAAGGTTGGAGTCGGTCATTTTGGGTTGGAAGGGTTAGAACTTAAAAGATGAACCCTCACCAAAATCCAGACAATACCACTACATACCAAATCCCCCGCCTTTCACTTTCTTCAAAGAAACACATGGTTTGATGCCCATTTAGCCCAACACAAGCAAACCACGTTTTAATGGCCTGTCTCCCTTTTCACTCCTATTTATAACCATCCTCCTTCTCCCTCACCCTTATCATCATCATCATCATCAAACTTAATCAATACCCAAAACCCATCCTATCCTTCTTTTAACACAGTTAACTCCTGTAGTTTTGAAGAAAACACAAGATGATCAAATCAAAGAGGCTGGTGGAAATGACCAAGAAATGGCAAAAGAGGGCTTCAAATAAGCCTATCTCAAGAGGAAATTACCAGCAAGATTCCAAGGCATTAGTAGCCGATAAGGGTCATTTTGTAGTGTATAGTGCGGATAAGAGGCGTTATGTGGTTCCATTGGAATATCTAAGCAGCAATGTATTCAGAGAGCTATTTCGAATGTCTGAAGAGGAATATGGATTGCCGAGGAATGGGCCTATAACGCTGCCCTGTGATGCAATGTTCATGGAGTATGCTCTCTTGTTTGTACGAGGAAAAGTTTCCAAAGAGCTGCAGAAATCTTTGCTAGACTCCATTGACACGGCTCGAAGATCAAGATCTTCATTTTCTCAGGGGATTTACAATCAACAAGTACTACATTGCTTCTGAAGAAATAATGATACAAATTTGTAGCCAAGAGCGTTACAATGTTAGCTCATTCATACATATTAATTCAAATCAATCAGCTAATTTTTATTTCATTTTTTTTCTTTTTTTGCACATGTATTTTTTGATGATAAAATTTATTTTTTTTTGGTACAACCTCATAATCATTCTAAAGAACAGCAGAGGTAAATTACTAGAGACCCTTGGGGGCATAAAAACAAGGTAAGCACATTAACCACTATAAACAAGAGTTGTACGCCCATATATAAGACCATGAAAAATAGCAACCGACCATGATTGTCTTTTATTTTAATTAAGTATGTAACTCTAATAAAATTTTACTGACAGAATTGATAATATAAATACTAATTAAGAAGTAATTAGTAGCGTTAAAAAATTTATATAGAATTTAAATAAATTTGCAGCAGAAACAATATTATAATTTAATTAAAATAATATTTGTGGTCAAATTAGAAAGTTCAAAGGTTATCCGGATATTTGATATAACCTTACATAAAGAGATTTGAAGTGCGCTGTACAAACACGCATGAGAAACATAATTTTAACAACATTTGGGGCTATAGTGTCAAAAGTGAATGGCTTTCTAAATCATTTCATCAAAAGTAAAAGAAACATGGCAACACCAAGATCACGAGGAAACATTGGGTACTAGCATGTAGTAGATAAAGATCGTCTCCAACAGCTAGCGTTTGCAACTAGTGGCTAAAATAAAATTGCTTATCTGGATTGCACCAACTCGCCCAAAAGTACTAGTACAGGACAACTGTGCCGTATGCCTTTTCCCACGAAACCATTTAATTGAATCGAACTGAATAGGGAGGGACCAATTGAGTCAACGATAAGCATTTAATTGTTGACTAAATTCCCAACGTGGCAGCTTCCGCAGCTTCTCTATTAATGACATGTCTATAAGGTTGGCACCAAATTAAATTAGCTCGGCTACAAGGAACAACGCCACCCACCCCGTGTTTCAACTTTATTATGTATGGTTGAAATTAATATTTATTATGTAAGCGGAAAATGATTACTTTAATTTCATGCAAATATAGTAGGGGTTGTCACTTAGGCCCGATCGTTGGGCAGCCTAAGCTCATGTAAAATTCTCCGGACACGCCCAAATTCCTAAAACCCTACTATTAGATTATATTGAACTTTACGCCTACACATGATTTAATATAATTTAATAATATATTAAAAATATATTTTTATTAATATCAGCTAAAAATGTTAAAGTAGATCGCTCTTAAACTAATCATAAAACTTTTGAGTACTAAGGCATAGCAAACCAAGAGACTTGAGTCAAGTCAATGAATTCAAAATTTAGTAGTAACTA
The DNA here is from genome assembly GCA_035771175.1 of Paratinospora sagittata. Lineage (NCBI taxonomy): Eukaryota > Viridiplantae > Streptophyta > Magnoliopsida > Ranunculales > Menispermaceae > Paratinospora > Paratinospora sagittata. The sequence continues at coordinate 48,725,120 of CM069603.1, read as the reverse complement.
TTTGATCCAAAAAGTTTTTTTTTTTTTTTTTTTTTTTAAGAAACTAAAAAAAAATTATAAATCGAATATGAACAATACAACCAATTAAGGAGAGCAACAAAAGTACACCAACCAACAAACTTAACCCCTAACCCCACAAAACCCAAACCCAACCATATAACAACAAAAACCAACCACCCAATTCCCACAACACGCGCAATCATATACTTGATGCATACAACCGAACCAATTTCATAATCAGTCTGACAACGCAAAACCTTGACCCAAAGACAATGCATGAACCTAAGAGCATGCAACAAATTTGATATCCTCCAAAAGCTTATCTTCTAATCTCACATTGTCGTGGAAGATCCTATTGTTTCTTTCTAACCACAGATGCCACTTCCTTACCATTACTAGATAAAAAAAGTCACATGGAATAATTAATAAATAGAGGGAGACCTAAAAGTTATAATTAATAAATAGAGGCCCCAACTATATTTGTCTGAAGGACTAAATTTCTAATAGTGAAGAAAGATATGATAAATAAATGTGATAAATAAGCAAATACTTGCAAAGATGTTTAAACACAAGACTTAAAAGAATAATATAGCTTTGATATCATATTAAGAACTACTTCACCTAAAAGTTATAGGTAATAAGTAAAAGCCTAACTAGGTATATGGTCAAGCAATATTAGACATGAATAATTTTATAACGGATCCAGTGATATTAGAGGCCTCGAACTCAAAGTGATTCAAGTACAATCTTGATTACAAATCGATAAGTAAATCATAATTTTTACATGTTTTAAGTTAATTTCAATGTTACATTGTTGGATTTGAATATTTTTTTGCAAAAAAAAATAGGTGAAAATGGTCGAATGAGGTGGGGGAAATGGGTTCCAAAAACCCATTTCACGCACCAGAATCACAAACGTCCGACCTATTAGGGTCGAATATAAAGAGGTGTGTTCGACCTAATAGGGTCGGACAATGTATTTTTTAGTTTTTTTTTTTTTTTTGGCCTGTTAAGGTCTGACAGATTTTATTATGTTTGTCCACGCAGGGTCAAATACATCCAATTCGATGGCCATTTTTTTTAGATTTGAAACCTATTTTCGTCCCTTTTTCTCTTCAATTTTGGTATGCTTTTGTAAGAAAAAAAAAACACTTCAAAAGGGTGAAAATGTATGCTTTTGATTAAAAAAATACAAGAAAATGATAAAATTAGAGATTGAGATGAGTTAGAGATTTAAGGTAAAGAGTGGGTAGATAAAGAGAGAGATGACAAGGTTTAAGGAGTTTAATATTTGTCCGTTTTTGTAATTTTACACGAGGCTTTTTTTGTTATTTTAGTTTTTAGATGAGGTAAATAAAGAGATAAAAAATGATAGGTGAAAATAGGTTGACCTTTTAAAACTAATTAAGACTGAGCATCAATTATTTATATGGGACATTGAGATTAAAGATAGAAGCACAGATATAGAACATCTTATGTGGGTTGGGCTTAAGAAACTCATTGCATGGGGTTAATTTAAAATTTTAAAATTTTCTAGCTCAATTTCATTGACTTGGACTGGTGTTTAGTTATAGAAACCTAACCGGCCCACTACTGCTTTTGGCCTTTGGGAATAGTTAATTTCAAGAAAGAAGAGATTTGTGGCAGGAGGTTTATGGATTGTATCATATTTCCTACAGCTATTATGGACGAGATTCTTCTTCTTCTTCTTCTTCTTCTTCTTCTTCTTCTTCTTCTTTTCTTCTTCTTCTACTACTATTTTTTTGTCCCTTTATTTGGTCGTGGCTCCTTCAATGTCAAAATGAAAATGGCGAATGTGCTTATGCGAACAATTAGCACAACCCTTCACTTTAGAGATATATATTAGCATCCTCCCTAGGTTCTTAAGTACGCTCTGTATGCTACATATGAAGTTTAATGTCAAGATTATTTCTATAGACGTAGCTGTTCCTGAGTTTCATTGAACTATATTTTATTTATTTATTATTAATTATCGAGATTTTTTTATTTTTTTTTTGCAGAGATTATCAAGATATTTACACAAAGTAAAATATCAATTAGTTATGTTCCCACGTATTACGTATATATAATGTTGGAGTGAGATTTAAACCATCATGTCCCCATTTCATCAACTTTGTGGACGAGATTAAGATTTTTTTTAAAGGCCTTATACCATTAATTAAAGGAGAGACCAACACTTCTATGACATGCAATGAATATATCATAGATGATGTAAGATTATTATTTTAAGGAAAATGTTAAAATGACATTTCTAATTTACATTGATAGAAACATTTCTGTCATACATATATAAATTATACGCATAGACATAACTCAAACTAATTTAATGGTGGCACCTAACGTCTCCAAAGCATTTTTATTCAAGCTAAAATAGAATATGTCTAATTTGTGCTGAAGTCAAATAAAAAATGCCTTTGTTGATTAAGAGTCTAATGAATTGAAATAGAAAATGTGATAATTTAAGTAAGTTTCTAATTATAATAGATATCTAATTTTAGTGTTTTAATTATATTAGAAATCTAATTATTTGTCATATATATAAAATGAGTGATTCAAATTGACTAGTGATTGGGTGACATGTTGAGAGGGCTGAGAGATTATGAGTAATTGATTTTGTAACAAATAGTAAGTATCAAAGAATGAACTTCTTGGTTTATAATACATCTTCTCATTATAATGCATTGATTTCTAGGCACCGATTGACCGAATCAACGTAAATTAATTGTGTAATTGCTTAGTTTAGTTAAATACTTTGCTGCATACTGAATTGATGAATTGGGGTCAAATACACCCAATAATATCTAAACCTTTCAAATCATACAATCTATCTAATAATCGTGATGTTATATAATCCTAACTCCTTTTTCTTTTGTTTCCTGCTTTAAGATGACTAATTGTAGAACATTTGTCTAGACAAAATATCATCCCTTACTTTTGTTATGTAAAATTTTTGACCCTTCCACGTGCATCGTACTCTAACGATGGACCACACACATGTAAAAGGATGAAAATATGAACCCTACTAATCAAAGGTAATGTATTATAGGTGATAAAGAATTCCATGTCATAGGCCTTGGCCCCCTTCCATGAAATTTATGAGTAATTTGAATTCCAAGAAGCTTCCACTCGAGGGAACAACTAACAAATTAAATGAAGCCACCTAGCTTTTTCTTCTGTTATGGCTAGAGTGCGCAGCGATTCGTTGTTTTCCTTCTTTGGTCCCAATAAAACAGAAAATATGTCATTCAAAGTTCCATTCAGCGAATGGAAAGAGAGGCCAAGCTACATCCTTGCCTCCCACTTTCGTTTCCACTTAAAGGTTTCAAGGTTTCAAAGCACAATAATTCGCCCTACATCAATTTCTTGTGATTAATGCATGTAGTTTCACTTTCCATATTGCCCACCTGTATATATATAACTTTCGTGGAGCTGGTGGAATTAATGGGACCAATATTCTTTTGAGGCAATTAATGGAACTAATAACCACAGATTTTTCGGGAATGCTTTGGTGAATCGTTCAACTAATTAATATCCAACATGTTATAGACCTTTTTTTTTTTTTTTTTTTTTTTTTTTTGTTACAAACTTTATTATCTCCTTCTTATATAATTACAAGATACATGGCATGACATGTATATATATAACTAATAACATAAATATGTACAACGATAGACTAAGGTTCGAATGCAAGACTTTAACCTTGGAGTTCAACCACTCAATCAAATCATTCCACTAGTGGTTGAATTAAAACTATATTTTTTTTATAATTAATTAATGCTATATATTATTGAATTGACCACTTCGTAGACTTGGAAGAAAATAACATATTAGGTCATGTAGTCATAAGTAAATGACCGGGGGATGAAAACTTTTAAATACTTAAAAAATAATATAATATTATTCTATTCAAAACATTGTGATATCATCAAGCACATGTTAAATATGGAGTAAATAATATTCCTACTTCAAGAATGATATATACATATATAAAAGTTGGTTTCACTTCCTTATTATTAATCATTAAGAAGTATTAAAATAACATTATGTATTTTAAAATGATTAATATAAGCTAAAAAAATAACACTAATATACTAGTTGAGATCCAAGCTGATAAACAATATATGCAGGCATCATATCAATCAGGGCTAAGATTGGTTCGGGTTATAGTAAAATATTAATCAAATTCAATTATGTTGAGTTAAAACAAATTTAACTCAATTTAACCCAATAGACTTCTTCAACTCAATTCAAACTAACCCACTAAATTTGAGTTGGTTTGAGTCGAATTAATTGGGTTAGTCTATCTAATATATAAATTATAGAATTACATGATTTACTAAAATTTTAAATTTTAAATTTTAAATTTTATTTATAAAATTATTTCTAAGTTAAATGTGACTATTATAATATTTATTAAGAGAACTTCTTTCGGGTTATTTTCATTATAACATTTTGAAAAACTTTATTATAGTAAAATTGATAAATATAAAATAATAATTAATACTTTTAATCAATATGACTTAATTCGGGTTAACTCATATTAGCTAGGTCATTTTTTATAAAACTTTGACCTCACTTAAATCAATTGAATTATAAAATTTAAATCAATTAGATATATAAACCTAACTCAAAGAGTTACTTTAATCGAGTTAATCGGGTTGGTCCGTTAATGAACTCCCCGCATCAACATCATGTGGTATGAGATGTTGAAAATTCAAAATCAACACTGACGCCGCTGACCTCATAAGCATCGTCAACACTGACGCCACGAGGCACCAATAATGCTTACGCACGAATCGCCTGTGCCCCCCTACAAACTATGATTTCAAAATCAAATAAATAAATGCTCTCGAATCCATGCCCATTAATCAATCAATCGATAAATGGGAAAATGGGGATGAGGATTGAGACCTTGAACTGTGGCGTGTGAAATATTCTGACGTGAATACTGTTTTTCTAATTCCTGACCTGAAAATCGCCGAGTCTGCCTCTGTTTCCTCCTTTTCTTGCTGCTTCAAGTCTCTGCAAAAGAGGGATCGAGTACCCATTTCCTTCTCTTGCAATCTGGTTTTATTAGTTTATCAAAAAATCATTCCAGAACCGACAAAACTCAATTAATTTATCTCGCTAAATCTTCTGATTTCTTTGATGCTTATTGTTTCGAATTTCAAATAGTGACGACTTTTTTTGTTGCTTCTTGTGACACTGCTCTCACGAGTTTCATGCTTGAGCACCAATCACTGCCCCATTCGCTTTCCCAGTCTTTCCTTGCACGTTCATGGTTTCGTGAGTCACATTTTAAAGTAGATTGCGCATTGCTCTGTTGATTGAAGCCACCTTGTGTTACGGAGAAAGTAATATCTAGCATTTACCGAAATGGGTCAGGCAACGGAAGTATACTCTGTTCCAATGACGCAGAGATTTTCCTTCACTCTATCACAGCTCCTGGGTCATCCACCGAGAGCTCCTCAAATTACCCCTTTATGTAGCGCCCCTCCTTCGAGGGACGATGTTATTGTTACCATTCCAGAGCGCATAGAAGAAGAAGAAGAAAATGAGAATCAATTTACAAAGATCAACCCTCAACAAGACTATTGGCTGCCCATCACCGCTTCAAGAAAGGGCAATGCGTATTACGCAGCTTTCCACACTCTCAACTCTGGCATTGGCTTCCAAGCCCTTCTGCTTCCCTTCTCACTCGCTATCCTTGGATGGTATGTTCTATATATCTGACTACTTTTGGTATATATATATATATGTGTGTGTGTGTGTGTGTGTGTGTGTATCTTTTCTTTGTTATGTGACCATTTGCTTGCATAACTTGGATCATAAGTGACAAAATTTGAGACATCAAATTATACCAGAAACTGTGTTCAATTTGGTGTACGTGATCAAAAAAATTGAGCATTTAAAATTTTAATTTACTGACTTTATTCTTCTTGTATTGAAACAGGGCATGGGGAACTATATGTTTGTCATTGGTGTTCATTTGGCAGCTTTACACCCTGTGGTTACTAATTCAACTGCATGAACCAGCATATGGGACAAGATTTAGTAGATACCTCCAACTTGCAAAGCTTGCCTTTGGTAAGCGTTCACGACTCACCTACCCATTACGAATAGCTAGTGTGAACCCAAAAACATATAATCACTCTCTTTTTTATTCTTATCAAATAATATAGTTAACAATAATGTTGACCATATCTCCTTATGATGCAGGTGAAAAACTAGGGAAGTCGCTTGCCCTGATTCCTGTGATGTACCTATCTGGGGGCACTTGTGTGACCTTGATCATCATGGCAGGTACTACCGTCAGGTGTTTCATCCACAATATTGTAAGCGACCCCACAGACAAATCTCAGCCGTTAACAACTATTGAATGGTACTTGGTGTTTGTGTGCTTGGCGATTCTGATAGCTCAGCTGCCTAACTTGAACTCCATTGCATGGATATCTTTAATGGGTGGCATTGCAGCCATGGCTTATTGTACAAAGATATGGGTGATTTCCATTAGCAAGAGCAGACCCATTGATGTATCCTATGATCCTGTGAAGGCGGATTCCAGTAGCGAAAGGGCTTTTCATATGCTTAACGCAATGGGCATTATTGCTTTTGCCTTCAGAGGCCATAATGTTATGCTTGAGATACAGGTAACGTTTGGGAGAGTTTGAGCTTTTTCACAAGCGTTTTTCCGATAAAATGTTTCTACCAAAACCACTTTGAAAAAAACATTCAAATGGTCAATCCCACTTCTTCTAAAAATTAAAAATTATTTTTTTTTTCATCTCAGTATAACGAAAAGGTGTTGCCTAACACTCCAAAAATATTTTTGCTTCAAAGTCACTTTAAAAATACTCTCTGTGCCTTAATCAATGGCAATGTTGGCACATTGAGGATCGTCTGAGGAGGCCATTAACTTTAAAATTATATATATATTTTTTTTTTGTTTCTCCAAAGAGAAATTTTTCAACTTCTCATTATCATTTTTTTAATCTTAAAGATAATACGAACTCCCCCACCCAATCTCACAATATATTAAGATCTTTCATAGCTATTGACATTTATTCCGATATTATACCATAAAACGTATGAGATTTTCTAATGGAGATATATATATATATATATGAAAAATCATGCTATCACGATGGCAATGATCCAGCACTTTATATGCAGATTCTTATCAAACATTTTTTTAGCGGAAAAGGACCACAGCGTTAAAATAATAAATAAATTCTTATCAATTTCTTTTTCTAGTGAACTGACTTTTTACTCTTTTTTCATACTTCGGTAAGTTACTTTTTTATTTAAAAAATAAATAAATTCTTATCCAACGTATAGGCTGCCCTCTAAATTTTTCTTGGTTTGGGATGCAGGGCACGATGCCATCAAATGAAAAATGTCCATCTAGGGTGCCAATGTGGAGAGGAGTCAAACAAGCGTATCTACTCATCTCAACGTGCTTCTTCCCCCTAGCAGTTGCTGGCTATTGGGCTTACGGAGACAAGGTTAACATGCAAAACCTCTCAATACACCAAATCAATTTCCTGCAACCCAAACATGTTTCACAACATTTCTTTCCAAAAAATAATAGATATAACAAGAATTTAACATTCCTCCCTTTGAAACAGATACCTGCAGATGGAATATTGAGCGCCTTGCACAAGTTCCATGGGCAAGAAACCTCTAGATTTTTGCTTGGGTTAACAACTCTGCTTGTGTTGATCAGCTACCTCTGCTCATTTCAAATCTACGCCATGCCAGTCTTCGATAACTTGGAATTTGCTTACACCAGCAGGAAGAACAAGCCATGCCCATTGTGGGTTCGATCTGGAATCCGAGCGTTTTTTGGATGCTTGACCTTCTTTATTGCAGTGGCAATTCCCTTCCTTCCAAGCTTGGCAGGCCTGATCGGTGGTATAGCGTTGCCTGTGACCTTAGCTTACCCGTGTTTCATGTGGAATGTGCTTAACAAGGCCCAACGAGGCAGCGTAATGTGGTATTTTAATTGGGTGCTAGGGAGCTTAGGGATGGTTCTTAGCGTTCTTGTGGTGGTGGGTGCTATTTTGGGCTTTGTGTTGAATGGTGTTGATCTGCGATTCTTCAAGCCCTAGCCACCCGGAGAGTTAACATTAAATTATTCAGAGTGCATAAATTGAAGTTGCTGTAAACAGTTAAATATTGTAAAGCAAGTAAAAAAGAATAGAAAAGGTTGGAAGTTCTTAACACTTTCTCTTTTATATCAAGAGGTCGAATAAAAAATAAATTTGGGTCTGACATGCATCTCCTATGTTAAGGCATATATATATATATATATATATGCTCAATTAATGTGTATCAATGCAATAATTGAGCTCTGATCCAAAAACCTTGTAAACAGAGGAGATTAATTCTGTGTGAATTGACTTGGCTCGTTACCCTCAAAACAAAGAAATGGATCATACTCATAATTAAAGTGATTGACTGGAAGTATCGGCCCAACAGTGGAGCACAATGGCCCGCCCTGGCTGAACGTTTATCTACCTTTTTACCAAATTAGAATGAAAAAGTGTCTATTACCCATGATTCAAGGAAATCTGATGTGCATGCATGGTTGAGTATGGATCCACGGTGTTTTAGAACGTGATTACAAAAAGCATTTTCTTTTTTCTTTTTTCTTTTTCAAGTGCTTTTTGAAAAACAAAATGTTTTTTACTAAAACCAAATACGCCCAATGTTTTTTTAACATGGGTTAAGTTGCAATATGGAATCCTTTCAAATTCAAACCATGCCTAACCTCCCTAACACCCGTTTCAACTTGACCCTAATTGCTTTAAAATGGCATGCAGGTGGAATGCATTTAACTCTTAGAAAAAAAAGAAGAAGGTGGAATGCATTTCTATACTATTATTGATAAAATTTAGTTTTTATAATTTTATTGATGTTGTTATTTTTTTGTGTTGAAAAAAGATATTATTCCTTAAGAAGAATTATATGAGTAAGATTTATATTTTTATTTAAAATGGGAGTAAGAGTAAGAAAAGGTAAAAAGTTATAACTTAAAAAAAAAAAGCAAATTAAATTGAAATATATCAAATTTCCTTTCAAAAAGTACGGATGTACAAAGCGTTGAAAAAGTTGTAAAATTACCACCAAATAAAATGACAAAGTAGTTAGAGCTCGTACTCATGATCTATGAGGACATGAGTTTGAATCTCATAATTAAGTAAGGTGGACACAACCATTACCCGGAAAAAAATCTTTTACGTCGTAGACTACGCGCGGGGCACCTACTATTGAGGGACGTCTCTCTTCATTAGGGGTTATCCCTAGGAATTAGTTGGTGGACGTAAACTGGCCCGAATACTTTAGGTTATTGAAAAAAAAAAAAGATTTAAAATTAAATACTATTGCCCATTAACCAAAACTATACATAAAAATTAAGGGAACTTTTTTTCCATGACATTACTATAGATAAATTTGACATATTATCAACAAAAGTAAAGTAAATACAAATTAGATTTACCTTTTTTTTCGTCTATCAGAAGGTGATGGTAGGCTTAAATCTCGACCTGCTAGCACATGTATAATATACTATATCAATGAGCAGTTGCATGTAATAATTAAGTTTTTTATATATACAATGTGGAACTATTATATATTTCGGTGGTTTACGTTTACACAGTCCCAATATTTCGGTGTCTTTTTCTTCTTTATCACGAGGCCTAAAGAGACCGACAAAAGCTAAAGTTGTTGGAGATATTATTAATACTGTTCGTTCTGGTCAAGATTCTCTGGCATTTGAGAGGCTGATTTGGTAACATACTTAGAAAATATATATTTTTTACATTGTCTTTTAAAGTTATTAATTAATTATCTCAAATTATTACTCAAAGCTAAAAAAGAAAAAGGCTTCCTTAAAACCAACTTTGTCGACAAGATGATCTCGAGCTACTCCCACCCAACATTTCCGGTATTGTTATATTTTCTACAAGTACCGCGAATTAATTAGCTGCCGCTGATATGTTACAAGTTTATAGCGTCGTCCATAAAAGCTCATAACTTTTAATCCCATTATTCCACAAGATCGCGAGGTTCCTTTGCATGTATATAAATGCCCATTAAACCAACATTTTGAATGGAATACGGAAGTGGCCTGAAAACGATCTGATGATCAATCTAACCTTTTTATATATAACTTTCTATCGTCATTTTAATAATGTGAAATGTTGAATACATGCATGGTTCACGAATTAACGTAGCGGCTTTCTAGTTTTTCTGTCACCTACTTTCTCTCTTTTCTTTCTTTATTACAGTGGAATCCAACACAATTAAACATACTCTTTTGTTAATGGCAGGCCCATTGCAAAGTTGGATTTGGTGACTTCCACTAAAGCGCACACAAACAAAACAAGACCAAATACTTAAATTTTATTTTTTGTTGGTCTCCTTAATTAATATGTTTGCATGGTTTTTCAAGGTTTCGGTAACTTATCATTAATCTCCCTTTCTGAGCTTTAATATCGTGCATGATGCATCATCATCACGCATGTCATGTGACCTTTTAAATATTCATTAACAAATCCAAATTAAATCCCGAGAGCAAGCCACTAATTAAATTTCTTAGAGTTTCATGATTTCTTCTCCTTGTTTTAAATTAATTTCCCATCTTCCAAGCATTTTCCTTTCCTTTTATTTAATTAGAAAATACACATGTTATATCATGCGTAGATAATGAATGAGATTATATTACGGGCGGATTATACAATAAAATAAAGTCGGTTATTTTGAATAATGAAAAATGAAAACTTTACATGCTTTACAACGTGGATATCGTTGAATGTATATAGATTCTCGAGAATATTAGCAATATAATATTAAGAGTAAGATAATAATAATAATAATTTCTATTTGCATAAAAAAGGAATGTGATCAATAATATTCTTGACATGGTGCTGACTATAGAAATAAGGCTAAAGATATGCCAACATGAGACGAAGAGCTTCGTTCACATACTGTAATATTAATTATATATACGATAAAGTTATAACCTCTCTCATTTAACGTATTTGGCAATTAAAATGATCTCACAAATTCTAAATGAGTCATTAGATGCATTAATTAATCCTATAGTCACGGAATTAAAGCATCATAACTTACTGTGATTCATCATATATAGAACAAATAGGACAATATCTACCTATGAATAATGCAAAAGAATTCAGATTTCTCATATATTAATGTGTGATGTTCGAATTTCATTCTCTAAAGATATGGCCATTTAAATAGCCACAGGCCCACAGGTTATTAATTAATGTTTAATATTCAATTCTATACTTTCTTCTAATCATGCGTGTTTCTATATTTCACTAATATCTGGTTAGAAAAGAAACGGAAGAAAGAAGAAAAAGACAGAAAGAAAGAAGGTAGGAGGAAAGAGCGTGAGGGGAGCTTCATGTGACGTAAGTAATGACTCGATAATATTTACGATCTCCTCCTTCCAGGGTTCCATGGTGACGCAGACGTGCTTACGTATCCAATGAAGTACTGCAACTACATACTACGCTATATGTAAGGTCGATGTCAAGGGTCAAGTTTTACGCAGGTGGGCCTCTGTTATGAACCTTTCTGGCCGTCATATCCTTACCTGGTTTGACTTCTGACTTTGTAGCTCTTTATTTAATAAAAAATTATACAATATACACTTGGTACTTGTATAAATTCATTACATAAAATATGTATCACATCCTCGGTAATACCAATGTCTTTTCAAATGAAACCCCATGAACAATATTAGGGCTCGGCTTGGTAGGATGGTTCCTCAAAATATATATATATTTTTAGAGTGTTAAAATGAATTAAAATATATATTCAAATATATATTTAAACCGATGTCAATACACGATATTATTATATGCCACATCAGCCTAATATTATTTTGAATATAATTTTTAAATGGTAAAAATATTTTTTTTTTGAGTTAAGTATATATATATATATCCCGTTTCTTTAGCATTTTTCTTTCCACGTATGTATGCAATGCACATAGACCCCTACCCTTTACTTAGTAACTTAGGTCACGAGGTGATTACTTTGTTTTGAGTCAATCCACTTTTGATTTACCGGTCTGCAAGGTGTATCTGTTGTCAATTTTGCCTCATACTAGAGATAGAATTCAAATAGAAAACAAATCCTTGTTGCCTTGTCCTTCAATTCAGTCGTGGTAACCGTGCCGCTCAAACAAAAGATCGACGCTTCAGCACTCACACTAAATATATATTGCTAGCTAGCCAACTCCCTTCGATTAATGCGCAAGGCTACAGTGTCTTGTGTTTGCTATTGGCTTACTTCACCTTCCTTAATTCCTTTGAGAAACAGGGCATTTATTTGAGTGGCCTCTCCAAGTGCACACATGTCGTCAGGTTTGAAGACTAGTCCTACTGACGTCTTAAATGATGAAATCTTCTCATTTTGATTGCTACATATAGATTTCCCCATTAATTCCACTCTGTCTTCTAATTCTAGTACTTATATATATAGTGGCGTCAGAGACGAGGCTTATTAGATAGAGAGATTTTGTATATTTGCAGTGGCCATGGGGAGTCGAACAGGGTTGGAAATATTTCATCATCATCACCATCATCTGTTGTAGCAACTTCGGAAGCTTTGATCATATCACGTCTTCCTCCTTCCTTCACTCTATCGCAGCTCTTTATTTATGTACCCAGAACACAAAAAACTCTTCCAATTACCCCTTTAGGTGGTATGATGAACGTGGTCGTGAGCATCCCTGATTCTCCAGAAGAAGTGAGCAATGTTACTAAGCTCCATTCACTAGAAGATTGGCTTCCTATCACCGAATCCAGAAATGGGAATGTCTATTTCGCGGCGTTCCACACCCTCAATTCAGGATTTGGACTCCAAACCCTTCTGCTTCCCATCTCATTCACCATCCTTGGCTGGTAAGCTCTCTTCTTTTTCCTATAATAATAATAATAATCAACTGATCACGTGAATTTGCTTCTTCTAAGGCTAATTAATTAAGAACATTTAAAATTACGAGCAGTTATATATTTTTATTATTTCTTTCCGTATTATTTTAAGCGGATGCCTACCTCTATCATATAATGTATTGTATGCACTTTGCTAATGATAGCTTGGATATATGAAATTCTAGCCTTTATTTGTTGTTTCAAGAGGTTTTAACATAGTATTAGAGCATTGATTTTATAAAAGATTTTGAGTTTGAGTTTTGTTATTGACATTTTCATGATTAGTATTTTTTATATCTATTTTCAATTGTCTCTCCACCTGCATAATATGGGGCTGCACTAATGATAGCTTGATATGTATTTTTCATTTTTATTTTCCTAATAATAATATCTACTAATTTAACAGGTTTCCACTCATATTTGTAACAGGAGCTGGGGAATCATATGTTTGTGTTTGGCTTTCATATGGCAGCTTTACACGCTATGGTTACTCATCCAAATGCACGAACCAGTTCCAGGAGAACGCTGTAGCAGATACCTCCAACTTGCTAAAGCTGCGTTTGGTGAGCTCCAGGTCTCAACTCAACAGATAATATTTCTATTTTCATGTATATATGATGCTCAAACTCAATAAATATATATATTTTAAAACTGCTGAATCTCTCAGGTGAAAAGATGGGTAAGTTGCTTGCCCTATTTCCCCTCACGTATCTATCAGGGGGCGCTTGTGTCAGCATGATCTTAATGGCAGGTCGTAGCATGAAGCTCTTTGTCCACATTGTAACTGGATCGCCCACAGGCGAATCTCAGCCATTAACAACAATTGAATGGTACTTGGTGTTTGTGTGCTTGGCAATTTTTATAGCTCAGCTGCCCAACTTGAACTCCATTGCATGGATCTCACTAATGGGTGCCATCACAGCCACGAGTTATTGCACATTGATATGGGTGATCTCCATTAGCAAGAGCAGGCCCATGGATGTATCTTATGATCCCATAAAGGCTAGTTCCGATATTGGTAGAGCTTTTAGCATACTTAATTCGCTTGGAATCATTGCTTTTGCTTTCAGAGGCCACAATCTTGTGCTTGAGATACAGGTATATAAATTAATTAAGTGATCAAATTCGCTCTCTTAGATTGGACAAGTTATATAATTAATTACTGATTTTAGAGGAATTTTTTGGGGATAAAAAGTGGGTATCATACATGCATGTCTATGGTAATTGGGTGCAGGGCACAATTCCATCTAGTGAAAAAAGTCCCTCGCGAGTTGCAATGTGGAGAGTAGTCAAATTTGCATACGTTCTCATTGCGATGTGCTTGTTTCCTCTATCAATAGGTTGCTTTTGGGCGTATGGAAACCAGGTAAGATATTGATTCAGAGTGACTAATTAAACTAGATGATCCGACAAGCACTTTATTACTTAATTAAATATATGTCATGAACACTGTAACTCATATGTGAGTCACCTCAGTCATGTAAGTATCGTACTCTTCTTAAATTAATCAGGAATTTATAAAATGGTTTGGCATAAAATTTTATAAAAATTAAATTGGAATATGATAATGATGATTTATAGTTTTTAAATTTATGTTTGGTATCATATTCAAGAATTGTTTTTAAAATTTAAAAACAAAGAAAACTTGTATGGTTTTGATCAATATTTCACGTAAATCAAATGAAAAAAAACTTATAGGTTCATTGACTATAAGAAAAACTCAAAAAATAATATTTATATATTTTCTAAAAATAAATTATTTTCATAACTTTTTTTTTCTAAAAACAGTTTTAAAATCATATCATACCAAATAAGTTTTTTTGCAACTTTTTTCAATTTTTGTTTTTAAATACAGAAAACTAGATTTAAATTGTAAACCAAAGGCAACAGGGCCTCTTTGGTATCCAATTTAAAAATAAGTTTTTAAAAAATTATTTTTAGAGTTTATTCTTAAAAAACAATGAAAGCAACAATTTGTTGTATTCTTATTTTCTTCATGACTTTTAATGTCAAATTAAAAACTAATTTTTAAAAATTTTGAAAACACTACCCAAACAAGTTTTTTGAAAACTTTGAATTTAAAAACAAAAAACAGTTTTTAAATCCTGTACCAAAGAGGGCTAAGAGAATAGGGACAAAAGATGGGGTAAAAAATTAAAAAGGTAGTGAAAAGCTGTTGAGAATCTTTCTTTTTTTCTTTTTTCTTTTTTTCTTTTTTTCTTTTTTTCTTTTTTTTTCTTTTGGTGAGAGAGAGAGAGAAGAATCTAGTTTTATCCGGACCATTTTCTAAAGAGTTTTGACGTAGGCACTGTCTCCAATTATTTAATACGATGGGACCATAAGGCTCCCTATGCATGGGTTGTTCCTCATCAAATAAAAATATTTAACGTAATTCTTTGTCAAGATCTTACTATTGCTAATTAAAAATGTATTGTTATTATTATAAATCAACCGACAAATTGGTAGCTTTCCGGTATTTGAAACCATTTTTATGACAAGAAAAACAACGGTGAACAGAAAAAAAAAAAAAAAAAAAAAAAAACAGCTATATTTTTCTTCAAAAATAAAAAAGTGAGTGAGCTCAGATTAACCCATCTTTTACTTAACAGATACATGCAAATGAAGGGTTGTTGAACGCCTTGCACAAGTTCCATGGGCACGACACGTCAAGGTTTTTGCTTGGGTTAACAACTCTGCTTGTGGTGATCAGCTACCTCTGCTCATTTCAAATCTACGCTATGCCAACCTTCGACAACTTGGAGTTCGCCTACAGCAGCAGGAAGAACAAGCCATGCCCAAGGTGGCTTCGCTGCGGATTCCGGGCTTTCCTTGGATGCTCGACCTTCTTTGTTGCAGTTGCAATCCCTTTCCTAACAAGCCTGGCAGGCCTCTTCGGTGGTATAGCCTTACCAGTGACCTTATCTTATCCATGCGTCATGTGGAATTTGCTTAACAAAACCCGGCGAGGCACAGTAATTTGGTATGTTAATTGGGTACTAGGATGTTTAGGAATTGTTCTGAGCGTTCTAGTGGTGGCCAGTGCCATTTCTGGTATTGTGGTGAATGGTATTAACGTCCGCTTCTTCAAGCCCTAGCTTAGGTAGTAAGGATTAACAATACAACCTTTTATACAGTGCATTACCGAAGGAAGGAACTCCAGTTTGTCTGGCGTAAGGTCCTTCAATTCTTTCATAACAGAAAATGTAAGTTTGTAAATTGTTAAATAAACGATCAAACAAGAAAGATTTGATGCTTCGAAGAATCCGCAATGGATTCGTTCATCAAAATGGAAATTTTAAGTACACCTTTTACAAGCAAGTTCATGACACCTGACTGGTTCTTGCTATATGCATATAAATTTCCAAGGCTACTGACAAGCCCGGTAAAAATTTAAAACCTAATACATTCTTCCACTGTTATCTGCCGCCTAGTAGGAATACCCTGGCACGGCACCAGTCTATCAAGCTCATTGCAATCATCAGAGCAAAGCTTTCCTTAGCTTTCATTAGGTTGCAATATCACCAATAGGAAAATTTACTCAATAAGTATGAATTGATGAGGCATTATAAGATGCAGAAATAGCAATGGCACCTCCCGCTTCACTCCTTAACAAAGTGGGATAATCCTTAAGGGTTGAACGGACCATGTTTATCACATAGACAATGGTAGAAGCATTCTTCGGTTCTTTTTCTGGGCTACTCTTACTTGCTTCATGATTTTCATGGTTATAACTAAGAGCATGGTCATGCATATAAAGCTAAATGCAAGTTGCATGTATCTTAAATATAAAGAAACTGCCGAGGTGACCAAGAAAGCAAGAATTATAAGCTCCCATATTACTGAAATTACATCTGCCCTGCAAAACAAAAAATGTATTCTCATTTATTAATTAGAATTCAATTCAGATATGATCTACCCTTTCTTTTCTGATAGGTAATATTAACATGCTCATGTGAAGGACCCTTGTTAAAATTCTCAACATATAACAAAATGCAGAATGAAGCAACTACATGAAATAAAATCCCAAGTTTCATTTATAAACTAAACTACCAAAAGCTAAAGAAAATCATAAACAACTTATTTATAGTTCACTTGTTTGTTGAATGAGGGGTCACTGTGGAGTATTATTGCACAGACCATTTTAACAACAGAAACCAACCACCTGACACGGGAACACAGAAAATGCTATCAAATTATGTTTTAGCTATTAGATGAATAATCCTAAGTTAAACAAACAATATAATTTAAAATTTTTACACGAGTCTATAATTTCATCAGAACTGCTTCAGACAGTTCCCACAACTCAACTTATCAATGCCTTTTCTCAACTACATAGGGGGTCAACACTTCAAATAGTTGTCTCATGACACACTATATCCTACCATTCATCTCATTCTCATATATGGATGTGCACCTCTGCTAGTAATATCTGATCAAACTGGAGGCGAAACAATTGAAAATACAACTGGTTATGCTTTATAGAAAACTAGACAATCAAGAAATAAAACCCAGGTCAAAGTTGGTATAACAGAGATGAAGATCTATAAAGCAAAAACCAATGAGAAATTAGAATAACCATATTCTAGGGAGCTCCAGAAGCAAATACAGGAGGTAATAACAGGAGATCAACATTTTTTCACAAAGAGCTGCAATGGCACTACGAGGACTTCTTCGATCATCTTTCAAGATTCTAAAATGGTAGGATAGGCCAAGATTGTGGAAAAAACTTGAAAGCATTTGATTTTTTTTTCTAAAGATTGTAGAAGTAACTAAAGTTTAACAGCAAAACAAGTTCTGACAAAAAAAAAATAGCAAAACAAAACTTGTGTACCATCCCTAAATTACTAGTTGCATGTCGTGAATGGAATGAAACAAAATCTCCATCAAAACCAATGAAGTTGATTTGTCCACCGGTCAAATATAGAATCTATGTTTGGGAATTTTAGCACAAGCATCCACAAACTTTTTTTCTTTTTTTCTGTTAAGAATAAACAACTCCAAGGGTATCCGGCTCCATCATGGATAGGTTGACGGCCTCCTCTGCTCCCTCACCACAATTTGGGAGGGACACAAGTGGTTGGGGCTTTAACATGGAACCTCCTGGTTCCTTGCCCCTCAACCCAACCACTTGGCTAATGCCTTGTTGGCAAGCATCCACTAACTTAGTCAAAGAACTTTGAGAAGGCACTAATCAGGCCAACCATGACAGCATACCAACAGCACACCATTATTCTAAGCGGTCCAAGCATAAGGCAAAAGAGATGAAGAAAAACAAACAATAAAGAAGCTTTTGAAGTAGAAAGACGCTATATGCTGGTTTGCAAATAAAGCATACAACTCAAGACTTGATCATCCTTTTTATGTGCATTCAAACAAATGATACTCAACTCAACTAAGTCTTTTCCTAACTACATAGGGTCGACTACATGAATCCGTTTCCTCCACTCCGCTCTATCGAGGGGTAAGTCGGCATTCGAATTAAAAGAAGTTAAATCTTTCTTAATTATCTTTGATTCGCTGTCCATGTTATTTTATGTCTACCTTTGCCCCTATTGTTAGTTTGTTACCATCTAGTGTTAATAGGCCACTCCTCTGAACTGGTGCGTCTAAAGGCCTATGTTGTACGTGTCCAAACCACCTTAGTCGATTCTCTCTCAGTTTGTTAACATGTTATTTTTTAATCACGCAACATTCTTTACCATATGGCATGGCTGGCCTAATAGCAACTTGCCTTTAACTTCAATGGGATGCCCTTATCATATAATACTCCAGAAGCACTCCTCCACTTGACCCATCCTATGGTTCACATCCTCACCTATTTCACCGTCTTTATTCAAACAAATGATCTTGAAATAAAAATAAGATCTTGGAAGCTCTACACAAAATTTAACTCAGTAATCCATAAAAATCTAAGCATTCACCACAAAGACAAAGTGAACTGTCAACAAAAAACTATATTCCTCCATGTAAGTTTTACTCACAAAATCCCAAAAACTGAACACCTAAAAGTTCTTCAGAACTCAATCAATGCTAAAATCATTAGGATACTCTTTGCTACAAGAAATAAAATTCACCAAGTCATTGAACCTTCTACTGTGAAAACTCTTGGCGACAATATTGACCAATCCAGACTCATTGAGAATAGGTAAAACCTTCCTCTCCATCTTCAATTTCCAGCAGTCTAAGATGTCCTTCATATGCCTTGGCACCAAAATCAAATTAGTATAACCCTCCCCATGACATGAGTTTCGAGATCAACATGAGTTTCGAGATCAACTGTTCTCTCTAATCTATATACCTGTTCACCACCACAAGTTGCGGTTAAAAACATAAATCAAGGTAAGTTGAGCCACTTCTAGCAGCAAGATCCCATTACTGAGTTACGTTTTGGGGAATCAGATCAGATGACTTACATCTAGATCCACAACAATCAAATCCACATGAATCCATCAAAATCCAGAAAGAAGGAAACCGATGAACATACTAATATAGATTGTATTTACAATGAATGAAGAAAACATTGTGTTGTGTAACTACACTACAGTTTATGGAGTAGATAAATGTAGTTCTTGAGATGAGTCAATGAAGAATAGCTTTTTCCAAGAACTCCAAAAACAACACACATAGGGAAGCTCAACTAGTCTATCCATCACACATGTGGATGTTGATCTTCAATTTTCAATCTCACATTACCTTTCAATTCCATTAGGGAAATGGATTTTCCTCTCTCATCAGCTATAACCTAATAAAAAGCAGACTACAAAGTAAAGCTCTCCTCAAACAATTATTATCACAATAAGTGCAATCGAGGATTTCAATAGAGTCCAGGAAGCAGGACTAAATCAAACTTCCATTAGTGACATTCAGGAAACGAAACGAAGCAGATTCAAAGAATATTCATTTATGTAAAATGAAATTGATTAGAAAAGCAGTAAAAGCGCATGCCTGGATGAATTAAGATTAGAATTGGAAGAGACGGAGGTGAAGAAGGAATCAGAAGCCCAGTGGTGGTTGGATCTGATCTCATATTCTCTGAGCTGCTCCGCCAGATTGGAACGCGTAATCATCTTTTCCCTCTTCACCACGATCAAACTCTGCTCCAAACCCCTATCCACTCACTACGCCGTTGGGCCGAAGAGCTGCAATAACTAGAATCATTATATAGTTTTACTCAAAACGTTTAAACAAGTCGCGGGGATAGCTCAGTTGGGAGAGCGTCAGACTGAAGATCTGAAGGTCGCGTGTTCGATCCACGCTCACCGCATTTGTTCTTATTTTTTTCTACTCTCTCCAAAAATAAACACTATTATAAATTTATAGTTATAACATAAATTATTTTTTCTCTGTTTTTGAAATGTAGTTGCATTGGAGCGTTCTCTTAATGTTATTTACATTTATTTTTCTCATTTGAAATGAAATTGCCATTAAATTGTCTTGTGTTATACGCTGATTTATGAAACGATGCAATCGTATGAAAATTAATCACCAAGTACATTTTAAGTAACATTTAACATAGTGCTCCACGTTATTGGTGATTGCAAAACTAAGGGTTTGAACTCACATCTCAAATATTGGAACCATGTTAATTAAGCTCTCATCCACAAAAGGAAGAAATAATAATCACAATTAGAAAAAACTCTTTATGATTTTATTGTTGTTCCAATTCATTTAGGACCTATCTTTTGATGATCTGTCACAGAAAAAGTTCCAGTGAGCAAGGATGAAGTCTTTTGATTCTACACCGGGAAGTCATCTGACTGAGCAGAGCAAACATTGATTTATGTATTATGCATAATACTACCATGCGTCCCAAAATACCAAATGCCACTGAATATTGGAATTTGAATGCTAAAAATTACGTCAAAAATGTATCTAATAAAGGGTAAGATGACAATTCCTATGACTTAGGCTTTCCATGCACAAAACAAAAACAAAAAATGCCCGAATTGCTAACACAGTTGGGTGGTCGTCAGCAGCAACGGCAGGATAAAACATCCCAGCAAGTGTAAGGTCTTGATTTTGCTTCCAGCTCCAGTGCTGAGGGTATCGGTTCAATGTTGTAAATGCTACTTCCACCACAACAAAAGTTGTATATGTTTCTGCAAATTCCTTTACTGAAAGGATATACCCTTTCGGGAATGGCCCTGCAAAACACAAGATAATCCAACGAAAACTATATCAACTAACCGATTTGGATATTACATGTCTTCCACTGATTATCATGTGCTAACATCAAATAAAAAGCTTAAATAAAAACATGGACAGAAAAGCAGAGAGTCAAACCGACCTAAGGTATGGGATGCGCCGTCTTCTCACAAGTTCATATGTCGTCTGATTTGTAAGAATAAGATAGCTGTAGCAGATTAACATCATGCTTAGTTTACTTAATTTTGGGAGATTTACATTTGCTATGGAAGGACTTTTATCCCCATCTCTAATCAAGAGAAGGGGAATAAAGATTAGCATGAGATTCCAACATACATGGCTCCAGATAATTATGCAGTCAAGGAGTATTTTCAAAGATCACCCTCAAGCATCAACAACAAAATAAATGATAAGAGGAGTTCGAATGGATGATAAAAATAAGTGAATCAAAATAGTTTGCCGAATGCAATTTTACATAAACATAAATTATGCAAATGTTTTCATCTGGCCCCGCATGACATCTCAAGCAAAAAATTAACCAGTGAATTGATACACCAAATCTCAAAAGAGGATGTGCATGCATAGTCATCAAAGTCAGAATCGAACGCATTTACAGTATTGAGTCAAAATAGAAGGTGATTTGGAAGTAATGGTGTTGAAATTCGACACCCTGGTGCAGCATTTCACACAAACATGAGCAACTGAGGCCCAGCTTGGTTTTTAGTTTTCTTATGGGACTATATAGTCATTTGGGATAACATGTTCCTATTTTTCAGGGAACCAGAGGTCCTGCCTTGAGCAATGTCAGTATCCCTTTCCCCAGTCCCTTTTTTACTCTTTTAATCTCTATATTGATAAAAAAAAAAAAAAAAAATTCAAACCACCAAAAGCCAAAGGAAGAAATAATCTCTCCACACAAAAATAGGGAGCATTTTGAGTAGGAAATCAGAAAAAGCACCGAGCATATTCAACTCTTACAAAAAAAAAAGAATTGATGTTAAAAATATTGTGACCAAGAAATAGGTCATTTACATAATAATTGAATTAACTACTTGTAAATAGGATAAAATCAAATTTACCTGTGGAAAAGAAGAAGCAGGAGAAGAAAGACAAGGCAAAGGGACAGAGTAGCAAGAAACAATATCACAATCCCATCCTTCCACCTGACAAACATTGTGCCATCCAAGAAATAAATTTCAGATTATCAACAAAACCAGTCAAAGTTCTGTTCAACTATTTAATCATTCTGACCCTTTTCACTCCCAGAAACCAAATATAAAATATAAAAAACTGTTCAACTAAATATAATTGACAATGAGACATAAAGCCCGTCAATGATGTTGACATTTCATTACATAAAAGACAACACAATTGCCTCATATATGGCTTTAGCTGAGTACTTTCCCATCTGGAAATTCAAGACACAGAAATGAAGCTATGGACTCACCCTTGTAAGTCTACCCACTAAAGGTCCGATTTAATCCTTCAACTGGTTATAGGTACCTCTTACCAGTTCATATGTATAATCCATCTACAAATTGATGCTAAATTTCCACAATAAGAAAATAGCAGTTTGATCCCAAGAAATTGACATACCAGGCCCTTCTGAAGTTAGACCCCAAATAAGTTATGTACAAGATGCCAGTCCAAATGCACAATGCTGTTTCTTCCAAGATATACCACCTGCAAAATAAATTTGTACATGAAACCTAGCACATATAAACAAAAAAGAAATATATAGCAAAATTATAATATGAAATAGATGGATCTACTCATAGAATTTTACTTTCTAATACCGCTGGGGAAGATGACCAGTCACTAACAAGTGATCTATATTTGCTGCAGTATTTTGGATTTCAGCAAGTAATCAACTTCTTTCATAACATTTCGGTCCAATGTAATTAGAGCATTCTATTCTTCCTTACTTAAAAGTTAATATAGGAATACAAATACAAATAACTGAATAAGATCACCAACCTTTCATACATTAAGATTCAAAAGTTAATTTTGATATGAAAAGGGATGATCTCCATTGGACAATCTCTTTAAGGGTGATCTCCATTGTTTAGTAGTTTTGCACGTGGTATACAAGTAATGAAATCATGGGTTCAAGTCCCAAAGTATAGAATATTCTATTTCTATCTTCTAAATATGTTACATATTTGATATTACAATACAACAAAAATAATAAACATATGAAATAACATAATTCAATTCATTTTCTTCATTTAATATTATGACAAGGGCTGATTTCTTTGGTTATGAGTTTGTACTGTTTCAATTAAAACAACTAAATGATCAACATGACTCATTGAGTCATTGTTGATAAGTATTTCGACCAAACTCGATGGAAGTCAAGCAGATTCACATCAATGGCCATAAAATCGACGGGTTACAATAAAAATTGATCCAGTTTGATGGAAACACAAAACCACAAAAACATTTGATTTCTGAATTTATTCAGAATGAACTAGGAAGTGAGTGCATAATTAATTAATTACGTTTATTTTGTCTTCTTTCCCCCTATGCAACAAGAAGAAAATTTCTCCATGGTGATTGAATTGATGGAGAATTCACGTGTTTGTATGTACATCTATCTACTTAGGCATGCAAATAGAACTGCGTATGTGTCTACGTACATTGCTCTATCATATTTTCTGCATATATGAAAATAAACAAATGCAAACATATTGGGTGCAAGAAAGCATTTGCACGAAGGCATACAAGTGTATATGTGCATGTATGCATGCAAGCCCATTTATGTAATTGTATATATTTTTGTAGCGAGTATGACACATAAACATATGAATCTGAATACCAGCACTTGTGCACATATGTCAATCAAGATACAATCAGTGACTGAAGTTCATTTTGTATTTATATGTGCACCTAGATGCCCAAAAACAGGACTCCTTTCTAATATAAAAAGGAAGGTGTTTTTTTTTTTTTTCCTTCTATTGTCAATTTAAAAATAAAAATAAAAAGGATGCAGTTTTCCCTTCCTCAATATCCACCATTTACAGAAATCAAGGCAACCAAGCTTTCCCTGAATAGTCTTGCAATCTTCCAGAGACGAGACAGGCTTAAGTGTGAAGAATGATTGTTGAAATCCTCTCCTAGAATCATTTTATGGGAAACCATAAGACAAAGGTCAACAGCCGTTAATTAAGATGTTTCTATGCATTTATGCAAGTGTGTCCTCGTCACATAGAGAAGCACCAATAAGAACTAATCTATACATAGATATAAAAAATAAAAATAGAAAAATAACAATAACAAAAAACTCACCAAAATCGGCAATGGTTACCCTGGCCTATGCATGTTCCAAGCCAAACACAATGATGATCAAACTGAAGCACACATTTCTCACAATCATGACAATGTTTTGTTCGTGGAGGCTGCAAATAGCGGATAAAAATAAGGCATAAATTTCCCATCAAAAGAAACATCAAAAATTGTATTTCTAATAACTGTAATGATAATTTAATTCATGAGGCATCTTCCAAAGGATGCCCAATGAACCAACTTGAGATTGGTGCAATGGCCAAGAACTCCCCTCATGAAGCAAGAGTCTTGAGTTTGAATCCCACCCCAAGCAAGCCATTCCACCATAGAGTTTCTGCTCTAGTGTGTAAGAATAGACTATAGAAAGGCTTGCACACATCTCCAGGGGCTTGTTGGGTGCCTTAAGAGGCCCAAATACCCTCAAATATAAAAAAAATGTACATTCACCATATAATAAGATGGCTCCTACAATATTTTTAGAACTTTGAAATGGGAGTTTGCATACCAAAAGTAGTAGCACCATGGTATTAAAATGGGGAGGTATAAATGAAATAAAAAACTAAGAGTAATAACCTTTTTTTTTACATTAAACAGAAAGAAAGCCATGATTACTACCTGCACGATATTGCAGTAGGTGCAAGTCAAACTTCTGCAAAACCAGATCAAGAATTTACAAATCATTTTATGCATTCAGTGTTTTCAAGCATGTTTAACTTTTAGTTTGAGAAATGTGTATATATGCATTCAATACAAAATAAAAGTAGAAGCAACAAAAAAGGAGCACAAAATCATTAGCACCGACATTATAGACTTACTTCTAAAGAGATGGGCAAGTAAAAGGAAAACAAGGAGTACAAATCAGTAGAACCTAGTTTATTGAAGATGCTAACTATAACTTTCAGAGTGCATGTGCGCACATAAAAGGTCAAGATACTTTAGTATGTTCTATCAATATGAACGTCCAGTGCGAGCTATTAATATAGCGATGTGCCTCCCCTGTTTAAAAGCAATACTAGTCCAAATCTACAATAAAAACCTTGCAGCTTTCACTTCATCCATTGCCCATTGATCCAGACCTAGTCTCATTGCTTCTCTTACCCCCAAACGGTAGCACACAAATCCTTACCAACGTTTAATCTTTGTGACAGCCATTATGAAAAGTTCTGCTACCTTTATCTTTTTCCTAAACATTGAGTTATTAGATTAAAGACTGATCCAACTGCCAGGAACATCCAAACCTGATTCTGGGCCAGAGATTTCCTCTATGGGACATTGGGACAGATGTACAAAAATTAAGTATAATCACAGAGAAAACATGGCATACCTGATGGTTGATCCAGGAGGGTGCATTTCCATCACCAATTTCGTCCATGACGTATTACTTATTCCTTGAACACTTCTTCCCATGTGACTTCCCTCCACAGTAATAATTAAGCCTCCATTTTTGCTTGGAGCAGATTGTCTTTGCTTGATCATTACACAAGTGAGTCAGCAAGTTAAATTTATAAATAAATTATCCCACAATTAGTAATAGTGTAATACTAATACAATAAGCAACATTAATTCCCAATATGGTGAAACAAGATCTAGGAACAAATGAAAAAGAAACAGAGAAAGAGAGAAAGACAGAGAGAGAACACTAAAAGAAACACTTTGCACTCTCCTCCACCTGATATAAAAATAAAATAAAACAATATCTAAAGAGGATAGAATCAAATTTACTTGGAGGTTGTTGATGGCTTCCGAAAGATAGCATGTGTTTCATTTGCAGCTCTCATTGCATCAACAGCATACCTAACATAATAGAAACACAAGACAATTTACAAAAGCATATTGCTGATATAAATGGTGCATTTGCCGAAGTGAGTTGTCAAAGCTTCTAGATAGATTCTAAGTGCCTAAAAAAGCATTAAATGGACAGTTACCCAGGAGAAGAACCAGATGTTAAGAAATACTGAGCTAGCGTTGCAACAAACAACAAGAAGTACATTGCAGTATACCTGAAAAAACAGCAATGTTAATGAGATATTGAGAAGAGAGAATTAACACCCCTCCCCCGACCCTCCCAAATTTAGCGAGACTACTTAAAAAGTTAGAAAAAGGGCTTAATCAGTTTCCATTATGAAATTGGTGCCTTCCATATGCACACAATAGGAGTCCATGTCATCATAAATAAATCTTCCACAGCAAAATTAACATCCTCCACTTCAGCAGCATTCAAAGGTACTCAAAAACCTTATTACAAAACAAGTTTATGCCCAAGGAATATCATATTTCATGCCATCTGCACCCTCACATCTGTATCCTCCATATTTAAAGATATAAATATACTTTCATGGAATACTACACTATTTATGGCTAAACAGTTGAATTTTTTACTTCATTATTGATGTGCTAGTTTTTTACACATCATTTATTTCACATTTTTAAAATTAATTAAGCTTAAGTGAATATTTTAATCATGAATTTTGGCTAATTTTGGTTATTTATCGATTTTGTAGAAATTGGAGGAATTAATGGAAAAAAATTATACATTCCCATACAAAAAAAAAGACTCAAATGGGCTTGAAGCATTCACAAATAGGTCATATGGGGTAATTAAGACACCAGTTGAGGAGGTGGCCACTAAATCACTTTTGAGCATCAAAGTGAGATATTATGATGATACAACAAAAATAAACCCATATTAGGCTAAACAGCATTTTTGCATGGCAGCACCACTATTTATGGCTAAACAGTTGAATATTTTACTTCTTTATTGTACTAGTAATAGCATTTTTGCATGGCAGCACTTCTACAAAAGCATTGGGCAGTCATCACATGCTTGTCGATAGTTCGATGCAGGCATTAGACTCACATGCATTTGTCAATCCTCGCACACACTAGTCAAAACACCCATTTGTATGTTATGAATGAATTTTCAATAATTATACTGTGAGCTAGACAATAACTTTGCAAGTTTCCAAAATACCTATAATAGCCACTAAAATCAGGTAAAATAATACATGCAACCAACTTTGATAAAAGCAATCTCTCCAAACACTCTCACCAGTGCAAAGGTCATGACTCATGACTCATGCCAATGCACATTAGTTCACTTGATATCGTAGCTCTAGTTTGTTTTAGTAGTTGAAAAAATCAAAATAAAGATGAAATATCATACATTTCATTTCTCTTTCTACATATTTTTCAGTCAATTGTTCCTAAACATGTCCTTTAAGAAAGACATTAACCTAGCAATCACCTAAAGAATAGAAGAATACAATATTTAATGTTCATTCCAGTGCCCTAGACACTTCTCTCCCACCCCTCTATGTTAGAAAAAATGTCACACCCCGCCCAGACGCGCCTAAACTGGCGGGACACTCACGGGCGGGGCGCAAATGCATTATAACAATAACCGAGTGCGCAGGTACACAATTAAGTACAAATCTGATTTCATTAAATTCAGAAAGTATTTTCGTACAAAATATGATTAAGGGAATATCCTTCCAAAATCTCCATATAAATAAACAAGGGATACAAAATGTGGGCCCAAAAAACCTCCACCCAGTCCACCCTAAACTCCTGAAAAATTGGATAACAACGGGGTGAGCTATTGCCCATTGGGTAAAATAGTTCGTGAAAACGACAATTAATAAAGAAGACTTCATAATCAAATATCACATATACACAGCATAGCATCATAAACAGTACAACATGTATGTATGCATGACACCGTCTCGTAATGGTTTCATGATCGTACGTCGCCCTGAGTTCACGTACAGATGTCCATCCCTAGGTAAACCTGGGTTCGCATTGTACGTCCCTCCCCACGGACGTCGCCCTGAGTTCACGTACGGATGTCCCTCCTCAGGTAATCTCGGGTTCACAGTGTACGTTCCACCTCAGGAAATATCAGGAATAGTGAGCATTGCTTCAATAACTATTTTGTATGTCACGAACCACTTACGTCCCTAGGTGGTGCTTATGTATGATGATCACGCATGTGCGGGCCCGGTCTTTACAAAGATTAGATAGGTTTGGCAACGTCTGGTGATTCTTATCAGGGTCGGCATCACAACGTGCGTTGTTAGGATGTCCTGTATCACTTGTACAAGCAGATAGCTTTCAGATAAGACCAACCAGACCAGTCTCCAGTTGAGAGGTGGACATGAGGTCCGCTTAAATACCAATCTTCTAGAGCAACAAGCTGCCTCCCGTTCACTATTCAAAGTTACTAAAGACAAGACTATGTCTGGTTGAATCAGATTGAACATTAATCCGGTGTAGTAACAGTATAATACATGAACTCCAAACATACAAGTATAAGTATGACAGGTATGAACATTATACGCAATAATGTAGTGAAAATGAATAATATACATCATGATAAATGAATGAAAATTTTAATAAAAGTCATAAGACACGCAAACCTATGTTTCGCTCTCCACCTTCAAATAAAATCTCCTTCAAGAACTAGCGCCTCTTCCCAAGCAAAACCCCCTTGCACCGCGAGGAGAATCTCTAAAAGAGAGTCCCAAAAAAAGAGGAGAGAGAAAATCACAAAGAGAGTGATGAATCAACAAGGAGAGCAAGAGAGAAGAGTTAGCTAAGGTGTGAAAATGAGGGGGGGGAAGGGTTCCTTTTATAGGAAAAGAAATGCCCAAACCTCGGAATATTTTATTTTTATTTTTGTGTAATTTAGGGGTATTACACTCTATCCCCCTTAAAAGAATTTCGCCCTCGAAATTTCAGTCCATGTAGTGATGATTGTTATCTTCGTGAGATTCACCGCCTTTGTCATCATTCACAAGGTCAGGGCAATGCTGGTAAAGTCCCTGAATGATATTGTGGCCGGTGGAATCCTCAACATCATCAAACAATGGAGAGCAAATGGAATCGGATTCGTCCTCAGATGATTCCGACATTTGCCTCACAAATGGTGGCGTAGGGCACTGTAAGTTGCAGCGTTTCAGGGGTGGTAGGTTGAGCGACAGAATGTTTTTTCGTGCAGTTGCTCGAATTTGGCCGCCTAGCAATTTTGATAGGAGGTCTTGCCAGGATGAGGGCACAGGATTGTTTCGGACAATATTGTTACGATAAAGCCATAGGCGCTCTGGCGATAAGGATCATTGTCGCTGAGGCGAGGGAGTTGATGATGCAAAGAAGTTGTGGTTTGCTTCAGAGTCTAAAGGAGTCTCCACTGGTTGCCAAGCAAACCATGGAGTGTATGACTCATTACTCATGTCTGTGATGTTTTCAGACATTTGCATGGTTAATTAAATGAAACAATATATTACGATATACTAATAGAAGTTCCACAATTTCATTGATTAGTCAAAAAGTACAATGCATCACATCATCAACTATTACTAGAAAACAATTCGGGGTATTTCAGTTTAATTGTTTCTTCTAGTTCCTAAGTTGTTTCCTCTACTCCGTGGTGATCCCAGAGGACCTTTACAAGTGGAATGTTACGTTGCCTCAATTCCTGAGTTTTCCTATGAAGAATTTGTATTGCTCTTTCTTGATATTTGTTTCCTTCTTCACCCCGGACTTTGACCAGAGGGATGATATGTGAAAGATCAGGGCGATACTTTCGAAGCATAGATACATGAAAAACGTCATGAACCTTGGATATGAATGAGGGAAGGGATAGACGATAGGCTAGTTTGCCAATACGTTCAACGATCTGAAATGGGCCAATATATCGTGGAAGGAGCTTTCCCTTGATCCCGAAGCGTTTGACACCTCTTGTAGGCTAAACTTTTAGAAAAATCAAGTCCCCCTTATCAAATTCTAGAGGTTATCTCCGCTTGTCATCATAGTTCTTCTGTCGACTTTGTGCTACACGAAGTCGCTCCTTAACTAGTGTGATCTTCTCAGAAGTCTCTTGAACTAGTTCTGGTCCCAATTGCGGTTGATCTGCCATATCTAACCAGCATACCAGATATCTGCAAGGGCGACCATAAAGAGCCTCGTATGGTGCCATGCCGATACTGGTTTGGTAGTTGTTGTTGTATGCAAACTCAGCCAAATGTAAGTGTTTTGCCCATCCGTTATGAAAGTCCAAAATGCAACATCGTAGCATATCTTTTAATATCTAGATCAACCGTTCTGACTGCCCATTAGTCTGTAGGTGAAAAGTTGTGCTCATGGTGACCCTAGAGCCCATTCTACTATGAAAGCTTTGTCAAAATTTTGATGTGAATCGAGGGTCCCGATCAGAGACAATCGTGAGTGGTATGTCATGGAGGTGTATCATCTCTCTTTCATACGGCTAGCTTGGCGGGGTTATCCGTGAACTTTATTGGTAAAAAGTGTGCAGGCTTTGTTAGTCTGTCAATGATAACCCAGATTGCATCTTGCCCTTTATTATTCAGAGGCAAGGCTGTAACAAAATCCATTGCAATGTTCTCTCGCTTCCATTCTCCAATAGGTAAAGGCTAGAGAAGTCCATAAGGAAGATTGCGTTCTGCCTTAACTTGTTGGCAAACGAGACATCGAGCAACGAAGTCTGCAATAGCCTTCTTCATACCAGAAAACCAGAATTGTCGCTTGACATCCTTGTACATCTTGTCTCCCCCAAGATGCATAGCAAACATTGAGCAATGCATTTCAGTGAGCACTTCTTTCCGAACTTCAGGATCGTTTGGTAGGTAAAGACGTTTTTTATAGAAATTTGCCTCGTCATCGGAGACCGACCAGTGAGGAAGGTCTTGTCCGTTGAGTAGAAGTTCTCTTTTCTCCATTAACATGGGGTCGTTGGCTTGAGCTGCTGAAATTTTCCAAATAAGCTCAGAGTTGGCTGATAATTGAGAAAGTCGTGATCTTCCTCCCTCCTCGATGAGCTGTAAGTTAAAATTCTCCATCTTCGTAGCCAACTTCCCCATTTCAAAGTTAAGAATACAAGCAGCAACAAAAGATTTTTTACTCAGGGCATCAGCCACAACGTTGGCCTTTTCCAGATGGTATTGGAGCTGAAAGTTATAATCTTTCAAAAATTTCAACCATCGTCTTTAGCGGAGGTTTAGCTCTCTCTGAGTGTAGATGTACTTAAGACTCTTGTGATCCGAGAAGACCTCAAACCGTTCACCGTATAGGTAGTGACGTCATAACTTCAGTGCGAATACGACAGCAGCAAGTTCCAAGTCATGCATTGGGTAATTACCCTCATGAATCTTTAGTTGCCTAGAAGCATATGCAACGACCTAGCCTTCTTGCATTAGTACTGCACTTAAGCCTTGGAAAGTGGCGTCGGTGTATAGTGAAAACCCAACTCCATTTCTTTGAGTGATTAGTACTGGTGTTGTCGTGACGCGCTTCTTCAATTCTTGAAATGACGATTCACAGGCAGGATTCCAGATGAATCGTACGACTTTCCGAGTGAGCTTAGTCATAGGTTCAGCAATCTTTGAGAAGCCCTAGATGAAGCGTCTGTAGTAGCCAGCCAAACCAAGAAAACTCCGAATTTGAGTAACTGTGATCGGCTGCTTCCAGTTTAAAACTGCTTCAACCTTTGAAGGATCCACCTCAATGCCATTGCCTGAAACCACATGACCTAAGAATTGAACTCTCTTCGCCCAAAATTCGCACTTACTCAACTTTCCATACAACTTATGGCTTTTTAAGGTTTGGAGGACAATCCTCAGATGTATCTTATGGTCTTTTTCAATTGAAAAAAAAAATCAAAATATCATCTACAAAGACACCACGAATCGGTCTAAGTATAGTCTAAAGATGCGGTTCATCAAATCCATGAATGCTGCAGGTGCATTTGTTAGACCGAACTACATGACCAAAAACTCGTAATGCCCGTACCGAGTTCTAAAAGTCGTTTGATTTATGTCCGACTATCTGATCCGGAGTTTATGATAGTCGGATCGTAAATCAATCTTAGAAAATTATTTGGCATCTCTAAGTTAGTCGAACAAGTCATCGATCCTAGGTAATGGGTATCTGTTCTTGATGGTGGCGTTATTCAACTTACGATAGTCGATGCAAAGTCGTAACGAACCATCCTTTTTGCGAACAAACAGAACTGGAGCGCCCTAAGGTAATGAACTTTTTTCTGATGAAGTCATTACTCTCCAATTCCTTCAATTGTTTGTCCAACTCAACTAGCTCGACATTGGACACTCCGTATGGTGAAATTGAGATGGGCCCCATCCCTGGTATGAGTTTAATCTCAAAATCGAATTTCCGAACTGGACGTAGACCAAGAAAGCCATTTAGAAAAACAGTTGGGAATTCAAATATAACCGGAATATCGTGTGCTTCTAAAGGGTACAGTGATGATGATTCATTGTCATCACCGGCGTAGTAACAGTGTAATACATGAACTCCAAGCATACAGGCATAAGTATGACAAGTATGAGAATTATATGCAATAATACAGTGTAAATGAATAATGGACAATGATAAATGAATGAAAATTTTAATAAAAGTCATAAGACACGCAAACCTATATTTCGTTTCCCACCTTCAGATAAAATCTCTATCAAGAACTGGCACCTCTTCCCGAGCAGAATCGCCTTGCACCGCGAAGAGAGTCTCAAAAAAATAGGAGAAAGAAAATCACAAAGAGAGTGATGAACCAACAAAAAGAACAAGAGAGAAGAGTTGGTTGAGGTGTGAAAATAAAGGGAGGGAAGGGTTCCTTTTATAGAAAAAGGAATGTCCGAACCTTCGGGCAGTGCCAGAAATAATTTTAATTTTTTTTTATAATTTAGGGGTATTACAAACAATAGCTTCAAGACAAAATCCTCCCATAAGAAGGCTAGTAACAGTGGCACAAAAGCGCTTTTTCGACTACAACAAGCGCCTCTAAGATCCTAAAATAATACACACTTGACACTTCAGGTCGATTAATGTTTCGACGCATTGTAATTTTTTTTCAAGAAATAATCAGCATAGTTCACTCTTCTTCGATAATTTTTTGTAATTTTCTTAGTCGTTCAAAGTTATTCGAATTAAATTCCATCAAAACAGATAGCAGTGCAGTTATGTATAACTCAAATCTTCAGAGACCCAATTATAAAGAATCAAAAAATTGTAACAAGAAAAAATAAAAATAAAAATAAAAAACTTATAAAACTAGATAATTCTTCACCCTTTCAGCATGAGAGGAAAACAAAAATTGCTAATTTGATGCTCAAAAGTAGAACAAAATAAAATAAAGAAAGTGCAGATAAAAAGAAGGAGATTACATACCATGGTTCCTTTCTCGTCTTCTCTATCAAATCAAAGTCAAAAAGAAATAAAACACCCACAAAGACCAAATGAACAGCCACCAAAGAGACTTTCAGACCCAAATAAGATCTCCTAACTGAAGCCCACATTCCCAAAAAAAAAAAAAAAAAAAAAAAAAAAGGAAAAAAAAATCACACAATTAGAACTACTCAAGAACGCCGAAATAAACTTCAATCAAAGAACCAAAAAAACAAAAACAAAAAAAAAAACAAAAAAAAGCCAAAAAAGAAAGAAAGAAAAACGAGAGGAGATAAATCACCCGGATCAGCAAAACACGGGAACGACCGCTGGCACCGTTCGGATGCTAGATTACATGCATCGCGGACTGGGCTGCACAAACCTAGCATCTTCATCAAAATCGTAACATTAACCCTCGAAGCCCCCACCAAAAAAAACACAAGATAAAAGCTCAATTTCCTTCTCGTCTACACTGTCACTTCACTTCAGACTACTTCAATTTGTTCTCTTTTCCCCCCTTTCGGGAGACCGAGACAGACAGGCAGAGAGAGGAGAAGAAGAAGGCTACAAGAAGAGCACTAAAGACGCCCTGTTACGCGGTCTTCGAACGAGATGGTGCGCACTGCGCAGCGCGCGTTTCGCATTTCTTTCTTCTATATTGTCTATTGTTAATGATTGGATCAAGCGGAGAAGCGTTAAATCGCATGATTTAAAAAATCTAAGGGCTCTGATTGAATCAATCATTCTGATCGCCCGACCTAACTTCGGCTACCGTTCAGAGGTCATGATATTATATTATCATTTTGATGTTTGACAAAAGAGAAAACGAAAGTTATTACTTTCAAAATTCCCTTTTCTTTTTTATAGGATTCCAGAAGGATTGGTGAATGGAGGGAAGCAGGTTATGCCCATTTTGTCCCCTCTATTATTCTCCGCACCACTTTTCTGGTTCCTGTAAGTGGGCTAAATGAGGGTGCACGAGGTGGTAGTCCAAGGAGAAAAGAGCGTGACATGCCTAACCTAAGCCCAGGTTCAATCCCTCTTGGGCTTTAACTACAAGTTCTAAGCCCAGATCATGGATTTAGTTAAAAATCAAAGCCCAAGCCAAATTAACTGATATTTTGAAACATTGATGTGTGGTTAGCTAAATTTACCTTGATACTACTTACTAGGTCTATTAACAGGCATTCAGAAAAATCAATACGCGCGCGTGTGCGTGTGTGTGTGTTGTGTTTAGCATCTGATAAAATGGTTGAGAATATACTAAGGAGAGTGAACTAAATCAATGCATTTAAAGACATTTTTGATAAAAATGAAATGCGACTAGAAATGGAGAAACAGTAATCAGAGAAAGGGGAGGAATATGTTCAATGGATTAAAATTTACTTTAAAAAATTAACAGATATAGTGAATTTTTAAGTTTGGAACATTATAAGAATTTGATTTTGATGGGTTGAGTTTTAATTTATAATTATAATGTCTTAAACAATGAATATCTTTAACATATATACTTTTAGGTTAGCCCATTTCTTCCCCTTACAAATTAGCATACTTAAATATTAGCTGAAATTCATAGGTTAATATCTTAAATATTCGTACTATTTAAGAACTGCATATAATACCTACAACCTACTACCCCCAATGAATTATGTACATATGAGGAGGACTCCAGTTCTAGTCCATCCCATATGCTATATTAATGACATTACTGTTAGAGATAATTAATCTAGATTATATTTTATTAAAATCTTTTTTTTTGTCTAATTATAATTTTGGATATTTTACTAGCAACATACGTAAAGGCTTCATTATTTTCAATAAAGGGGACATTAATTACTTTTCCATCTTCTTTCCAACTCATATTCAATAATTAACATGATTACCAACTTTTAGTCATCCAATGTATAAATATATAAAACAAGAATTAAGAATTTTTTTTCTTTTTCGTTTTCCTAATTAATTAGTGGGCAGATCAAAAAGCTGAAATCAGTAAGGCGAGCTAATAAAAGAATATTACATTGATTTTGCGCTCATGATGATCATCATCAAGGAGGTTGGGTGCATGTGTGAACCATATAGAGTTTAGCAAGTCATATGAGTTGGTATTGTCCAACTTGGAGGTGTAACTTTAATGCAATTAATTTGATTTATAAAGCTGATGCCAACATATACTAGACTTATTTTAAGTTTTTTATTTTTTTGGACAATCACTTTGGTAATGCAGATGTTACTTGTGCATCAAAATATTAATTATAGTGGTTAACATTTACACCCAATCAAGAGCTATATATATAGCCAGCTAGTTTAAAAAGATAATTTAAAGAGATAAAACTAGTTTATATTGTCATCTCTGCCTGCTTTCTACTTGTTTTTTTTTTTTTGGTTAGTGGAGGGTATCCACCTATCCGGTCTTTGGTTGCTTGAGTAGAAAACACCACCAGTGGCCAACGCTAATAGAGAGTCAAACTTGTGACCTTATTTTCTAAGACAGAGTGCTACGAGCCACTCAACAAACTAAAAGCTGGTTTGCCAGCTTTCTACTTTTTACTTCCTCACTGTCCATCTCCTATGGTTTCTACTTGTTACTTGTTTTCTACACGTAAATATAAATAGGTGCATGACCTTCTCCAACGTGTTAACATGGTTTCTGCTATAGTTTCTACACCTGGCAGTTCCTTATTAGCTTATCGAGGAGAACCTTTGTCCAATGCTACTGAATAACGGTATGTGGTGTTAAGCAAGAGACTGAGTCCACTCACAACACGGCAGGCTTATCTCCAACGACTTCAACATCCGCAACAACCTTATCAACTCCAACAACCTGATTCCCTTTTTAAACTCTGCTTCCGCATATCTTGTACTTGATATCTATTGTTTATTTCAAATGTATTCTTATCTTTTTAAGTGTAACAACCTGAGCTGTATAAATAGATCAACACACAGACTGGTTTGGTATTGAGGCCAGAACCCTTTATTCATATCTTATTCCTTTCATGGTATCAGAGCCACTCTGCTCACGCACGTCTACACTGATTCTTCACTTTTTTTTTCGTCTAAATGGCTGCCTCCTCATCTGTCAGCTTTATTGCTCCCAATCTTAGTCAACTAGTTTCGGCTAAGTTGGATGAGACTAACTATCTGAAGTGGTTGTCTCAAATTGTTCCAGTTCTCAAGAGTCATGATCTAATGGGCTTCGTGGATGGTTCTCTACCGTGCGCCTCTCAATTTCTTATTGATGATCAAGGAAAACCAACAACTACTCTCAATTCTGAGTATATCCTATGGAATCGAAAGGATCAATTTGTTTTAGGCGGGATTAATGCTACTCTTTCTGAAAAAGTGGCACCATCTGTGTATGGTTTCAATTCAGCCCGACCTGCTTGGCTTGCTTTGGCCAACAAATTTGCTTCTCCACCTCGATCTCGCATTAACCACTTGAAACGTCTCCTCCAAACTTTAAATCAAGGTTCCATGAAGTGTGCAGCTTACCTTGATTCGACAAAGCAACTAGCAGCACAACTAAGAGTTGTTGGTAAGACCATTGACGATGATGATTTAATTGCTTATATTGTGAGTGGTTTGAATCATTCATATCACCCCTTTGTCACTTCTCTGTCCCTTGCCACCCAAGACAAAGCTCTCTCCTTTGAAGACTTCCAAGCCGAGTTACTATCCTGTGAATTACTTCTAGAAAGTCAACTTCATTCAATCCCACCTGAAACCAATAATTTAACCTTGTTTGCTCCCAAACATTCACAACAGTCTTACAACAGAAAGCCTAAATACCCCACAAAATCCCACCCGCAAACCTTCCAACCTCCATACTACTCCAAAAAGCCTGCACCTAATACCCCATCTTACGCTTCTCCTCGACCAAACCATTCTCAGCACACCTTTAATACCTCACGCCCCCTTGCCAAATCTGTGGCAAACCAAATCACCAGGCACTTGACTGTTTTCACCGCATGGACTATGCTTATCAAGGTCGCCATCCTCCTCTTCAATTAGCGGCTATGGTTGCTCATACTAATGCCACTCATGTTGCCGAAGATCCTTGGTTCACTGACAGTAGGGCTAATCAGCATATTACAGCCAATCTTGAGCAGCTGACTCTTGCATAGCCGTATACTGGACAGGAACATGTTGCTGTTGGTAATGGACAAGGTTTGACTATCAAAAATACTGGTTCTATCATTCTTCATACCCCTGCCTCTTCACTTCAACTTAGTCATGTTCTTCATTGCCCCCAAGCTTCTGCTAATTACTCTCTATTAATCAATTTTGTCTTGATAATAATTGTTTCTTCATTCTAACTGCTTCTCATTATTTTGTCAAGGACAACCAAACGGGGAAGACACTGTTGGAAGGACAGAGTAGTGGTGGACTTTATCCCATCAATTTGCAGTCGTTAGTTCTCAATAAACCACTTGCGATGGTAGCAGTAGTCGGAGTCAAAGCATCAGTTCCAGTTTGGCATTCTAGATTAGGACATGCTTCCCATTCAGTTGTTATTCAATTATTAAATAAACATTCTCTACCTTATGTTGGTTCATTGCATAATAGTGAAGTCTGTGAACCTTGTCAACTTGGTACAGGCAAACAACTTCCCTTTTTACGTTCTCATCGAATAACAAGTTCACCTTTGGAACTTATTCTCTCCGATGTTTGGTCTTGCTCAACTCAATCTCTTAGTGGTTGTCGTTATTATGTTCTTTTTATTGATGATTTCTCTCGGTTTACATGGCTTTATCCTCTTCAACATAAATCTGATGTCTATGCATGTTTTCTCAAATTTAAAGTTCTTATCGAAAATCAGTTATCTTGCAAAATTAAGAACTTCCAAACTGATGGAGGTGGGGAATACATGTCTAAACCATTTCAGTCATTTCTTGCAACCAATGGCATTCATCATCGTATCACATGTCCCCACACTCCTCAGCAAAATGGTACTGCGGAGAGAAAACACAGACATATTTCTGAAATGGGATTATCCTTACTTGCTCAATCTCACTTGCCACTCTCTTATTGGGTTGATGCCTTCTTAACTGCCATATACCTTATTAATCGTTTGCCTACAGTAGTTCTTAACAATGACACACCCTTCATCAAATTGTTTGGCAATATTCCAGATTATACATCTCTTTGTACCTTTGGTTGTGCTTGTTATCCGCTTTTAAGGCCATATACTTCTCACAAACTCATGTTTCGTACTAAGAAGTGTATATTTCTGGGTTATATTGCCAATCAACGCGACTACAGGTGTCTAGATCCAATTTCTCATAAAATTTTTCTCTCTCAACATGTGGTTTTTGATGAACTTACGTTTCCTGCAAAGGATGGCTTGAAGTTTTCACAACCTTCCACGTTGGCTACCTCTCATGGTAATTATTTTCCTATCTCATTCCCTTCAAGTTTTAATTCTGATTTATCTCTCTCTAATAATCGATCTGATCTACCTCTTAGCACTCATGCAGATTCATCTCCCTCTTATAATTCTCCTGACCGAACCCCTTTATCATCCTCATATGATTTCATTGCTCCATCTTCCAGTTCAAGTCCAGTTATTTCTCCATCTCCACCCCACTCCTTAACCGCACCTATAATTCCTCTTGCCTCTCAAAGATCCCATCCTATGACCACTCGGTCTCAAACAGGCCATCTCAAGCCCCACACCTTCCCTGAGTATAAGACCTTCTACTCCACAAAACATCCTATTAAGGCTTTCACCAGTATAGCAATGCCAATTGAACCTCGTTCTTACAAACAAGCCTCATTGAATCCTGAATGGTGCACGGCTATGCAAGAAGAATATGATGCTCTAATTGCAAACTATACATGAATACTCTGCCCAGGACCATTGAATCATAATGTTATTGATAACAAATGGGTCTATAAGGTTAAACAAACATCCAATGATAAGGTTGATCGACTTAAAGCCCGATTAGTGGCTAAAGGTTTTGAACAAGAATGTGGCATAGATTTTACTGAGACATTCAGTCCAGTTATTAAACCTTCCACAATTCGAGTTATTCTTGTTCTTGTTGTTCACTTTGATTGGAATATACGACAGTTGGATGTTTCTAATGCTTTCTTGCATGGTGTTTTACAATAGGAAGTCTATATGAAACAACCTCAAGGCTTTATTCATCCGGATTTTCCTACCTATGTTTGCAAGCTTGAGAAGTCCTTACATGGACTCAAACAAGCCCCACGGGCTTGGTTCATGCGCCTCTCTCAGTCTCTACTTCAGTTTGGATTTATTTCCTCACTGGTGGACTCTTCATTATTTATTTATCATCAAGGAAACATTCACTTGTTCTTTCTCATCTATGTGGATGATATTCTTGTGACAGGCACGCATCCTTCTCTTATTACCAAGCTGCAACTGGAATTCAAAATGAAGGATCTTGGTTCATTAAATTATTATCTTGGCATTCAAGCTCATCGAGACTCTACGGGCTTACACCTCCGGCAATCAAAATATATTGGTGATCTTCTCCATCGCACTAAGATGATTGGTGCCAAACCTTATCCCTCACCATGTTCCTCGGGAATTAAGCTTTCAGCTCATGATGGTGAACCTCTCTCAGCAGCCCAAATCACTGAGTATCGCCAAACTGTTGGTGCTCTACAATATTGCACTTTGACTCATCCGGATATTGCTTTCTCAGTTAACCAACTATGCCAACATATGCATTGTCCAAGATCTACTCACTGGTCTGCTGCTAAGCGGGTTCTCCGCTACCACAAAGGAACAATTGATAATGGCTTATGGTATCAAAAAGGATCTCTTACTCTTCAAGCCTATTGCGACTCCGATTGGGCTGGTAATCTCGATGATCGCCGTTCAACTACAGGTTATGGTGTATTTCTTGGTTCATGTTTAGTGTCATGGGCTGCTAAGAAACAAACTGTTGTAGCACGCTCCAGCACTGAGGCTGAATATCGGGCTTTAGCAATCACTACAGCTGAACTACATTGGGTTAGAATGCTTCTCAAA
The DNA here is from genome assembly GCA_035771175.1 of Paratinospora sagittata. Taxonomy (NCBI): domain Eukaryota; kingdom Viridiplantae; phylum Streptophyta; class Magnoliopsida; order Ranunculales; family Menispermaceae; genus Paratinospora; species Paratinospora sagittata. The sequence continues at coordinate 48,684,509 of CM069603.1, read as the reverse complement.
GAACTTTGTATCTCACTTCCTATTCCTCCCACAATTTGGTGTGACAACATTGGTGCATTAGCTTTAGCTTCTAATCTTGTTTTTCATGCTAGAACCAAGCATATTGAAGTGGACTACCATTTTATCCGTGAGAAAGTTCTAAATAAAGATATTACACTCCAGTTTATTTGTTCCCAAGAACAGACTGCTGATATTTTTACAAAAGGATTAAGCACCATCGCTTTTGTGAGCTTCGGAACAAGCTGCAAGTGTGCCTACCCCCTTCCAGCTTGCAGGGGGATGTTAAACAAGAGACTCAGTCCACTCACAACACAGCAGGCTTATCTCCACCGACTTCAACATCTGCAACAACCTTATCAACTCCAACAACCTGATTTCCTTTTTAAACTCTGCTTCCGCATATCTTGTACTTGATATCTATTGTTTATTTCAAATGTATTCTTATCTTTTTAAGTGTAACAACCTGAGCTGTATAAATAGATCAACACACAAACTGGTTTGGTATTGAGGCCAGAACCCTTTATTCATATCTTATTCCTTTCACGTGGTAGGTGTTTTACAATACTTCACCATAACGAGGCCTGACATTGCCTACTTTATAAACAGATTATGTCAATTCATGCATAATCCGTTAACTGAACATTAAAAGGTTGTGAACAGGGTGTTTCGATACCTGAAAGGTTCTGTTCATCATGGATTACAGATTACCAACTTAAACATTATGGGATACTCGGATGTTGATTGGGCTTCCAATCCAGATGATAGGAAGTCAACAACGGATATCGTGTGTGTTTCTAGGCCCTAACTTGGTAACATGGTGTGCTAAGAAACAACACACCATTTCTCGTTCATCTACCGAAGCAGAATATTGAAGTCTAGTTGCTTTACTTGTTCAGATCATTTGGACACAATCTCTGCTGAAGGAGTTACATGTTCCACAGTCTACTCTGCCAGTTCTATGGTGTGATAATCCAAGCACCATTGCAATGGCTCACAATCCTATTCTTCATGCTCGGACAAAGCACGTTGAACTAAATCTCTATTTTGTTCATGATCAAGTAGCTCAACGTCACTTGGTCATCAACCACATGCCTTCTTTGTATCAAGCGGCTGATGTGCTTACAAAAGCACTGTCCATTGCTCGATTTCAATTTCTTCGTGGCAAACTTATTGTGCATCCTTCCCCATTAAGCTTGAGGGGGGATGTTAGTGATCAGTCTCTTCCTGAAGATTCAACTAACAACAAGGTTTCAAGTAGTAAGCATTGGCGGGAAAAACTGTTACAGCTCTAACTGAATACAGTTAGATGAGTTAGCTAGTTACTAAATATTTATTCTAGTGGAGAGAGTATGCAAGTGCACTAGTTCATAGCTCTCTCTATAAATAGAGGTTGAACACTGTTTTGTATTGTATTCTGGTTTTACAGAGATTACTCTGTTTTCTCTCGCATATGAAAACCTCTTTGTTCAGCTGAGTTTTTTGGTTTTTTTTATTCTTTTCGTAGTTGCATCTCTTGTCTTGATTGATTCTAAAGTTGAATACTCACTACTCACTTTTTCCATTTTAGAGTTCAAAAAATAATTTTATCAGCATACAGTTTAAAAACATACTCGACTACCAAACCATATATATATATATATATATATAATTATGAATTAATTAGAAATTTTTCACCACGATCCTAATTAAGCTTAAGGAGGAGGGTTACATTAGCCGATACAGTTAACATAAAAACTTCGTTAGATCGACTATAACGTAAATCTACGAGATGTTGAAAATTTAATTGTTTCAAAAATGAGTTTCTAAAGTGTCTTGCAAACATGTAACTTTAACAATTCTCTTGTTCAAAATACCAGGTTTTTCAACCATAATTTTTTGTCTTTTTTCTAGAAAAGATGAACGACCCATAAAAGCAAACCCAATTATACCCACAGTGTCATATGTGATAAGTAATTATTTTTTCTGTTAGAATTTGATCATGTAGTTGAAGATCTTAGATTTTAATAATATTTATCATAATCAATTTATTATTATCTTGAGTTATCTAATTGGATAACCAAGGAATAATCACCTTAACATAATTACTATTTGATAGTTATCATCGTCACAATACTAAATGCGTAGAGCACCCTTGAAACGATTTTGGTAATGTTTCTATTTTTCTATTTAATGTTCTTGAGACATAGCCAAGATTTTTTTTAAACAATTTTTATGAATTTGTATAAGTTTAGGTACGATCATATCAACGTTAATACGCTGCATCAGCTTCTTCATATAGATGAAACCTCTAATAGTATATAGGTGGGATGACACACGTCATGCCGACAACAAAATATTGCACGTATATTATTGGGTATTCCCCACTCCCTCTGCAATACTTTGTCTTTGTTTGTAGGTAGAATTATTGCTTTAAAAATCGTGATATGAGATAGTCAAAATGAGTAATGATCGACGAACTTCTCTTGAAAATGAGGCCAAAAGTCCGCGACTCGAAGGGCTGTTTCGAGAATGAAATTAGATAGATATATTTAAAGGTGAAGTGAGATGAAATTGTTTTTATCCTAATTCATTATTTTATTTCTCTTAACGTTTGTTTTACCATAACTTCGGCTTTTTCTTCTTATTCTTTCTGGTTTTGCAAATCTAATTTTTTTAATTTTTTTTTATGTAATTTTAACTTTTTTTAATTTAATTAAAATTTTAATTATTTTTTGTTTCAATCTTAAACATATCATCAAATATAATATTATTTTATTTTTAATTATATCACATTCAATCCAATCTAATATAATTTCATAAAAATAATTTTATTTTATCATGTGCATCAACCGAGCTCGAAAAAAATTAAGGATGGATTTTGTGATGAGAAATTGGAGTAATTGTTGCATTAAAAATTATACTATAAATAATCAATAGATTGGTTCAGTGGTTGGGTTTAAAAATACTTATCTTAAAGTCTTGACACTTTCTACCACCTTTTGATTAACACCGTTCTTAAGAATTTTTCGTCGTGCTCCAAAAGAATTAAAAAGGGAGATGTAAGACCTCGATACCTGCTATAACCTCAAAAAAAGAAAAAGAAAAAACTGTAATGTAAACTGCGTCATTAAAATTTCACTGAATCTTGAGATAATGCATAATTTTATACATTCAGATTAGGTTACATTGTTTTTAAAAAAAAAAAAAGATTACGTTACATTATTAGGTCGTAAATAAATGTCATACGTCATGGGGCAGGCCTTTGAGCCCTCGTTACAAACATACTTGTAGGTTGTATGAACTAAGTAGCCCACTTGTTCTCTTAGGATAGTTAGACCTTTCCTAGTTATTTTGAAAGTGTAGTTCCTCCTCCTTAAGCAGTTGCTAATAGATCCTTATCGATTGCTATATATATTGGTAGGTTCTTGCTATTATTATTTTTTATTACTATTATTTTGAAAGGAAGCCTCTAGCTAATTGGGGATTGAAAAAACCAAAGAACAAAAATAAAAAAAGGCTACATTATTGCATCACTCTAACATTATTAAACTTTATTTTTAAACTTTATTAAATCATGTGTTCAATACAAAGGCAATGAAGTATTAAATTTACGTTGCATTACAATATTACTCCAATCATTTTAGCATTTCTCAAAAAATTAACTAATAGACTCCCTGTCCATCTACTGAGGTTTTTATTTTTAGTTCATAGCTAGGTTAATTAGCTTACTTGATTTTTTTTTATTTTTTTATTTTTTTTTATACAATCAACTTGAAGCAAAACAGAAAACGCTGCTGCTAACATCTCTGAGCTTCTTCTAATAAAGCATCAAGAACTATTGGGGGAAATTCTCCTTTTACATGCTTTGAATGAATAAGGGTAGAGTGATGAAGAAGAAGCCAGTGGATCTGTGGGAAGGACAGGCATATGGTACTAACACATTTATTAAAGCATGGTCGTCACATGCGAACTCAGGATACCGTGCATTGGGACGGAAATTAAAATCCTTACATTCACCCAAATCACTTTGATTTCCTAATGCATTTCTAATTAAAATATTGTATGATATCTTCTGATCTGAGGTTCAACAAAACCATGATGCCTACCAACTTTTAACTTCGACCCATAAAAAAATGAAGTTTAAATAGGGGAATTAGACGAGGAGACGTGCTTTGGGAAACACCAAGCCTTGTCATTCGATGTAGTGGGCCTTAGGCGTCCCTTTATTTATTCATTTTTTATAAAAAAATATATTAATTTAACCATAAAAGATTACACCTACCCTTTACATTTATTAAATTATTTATTATAAACATTAAAATATATAAAATATTTAATAATTTTGAAGGTGTGGTGTAGTTGTACGTATACTTATATTTTTTATAGTTATATTTTTCTTTTTCTTTTTAAAGCGTAATAGACAAAAGTGTATTGATCGTAATCGTCATATCATCAACTTTACACTTGTATTGCAGATTAATTTAAGGATAAATTTGTTTTATTTTTTAAAAAACAATTACAGGTAGTCCATTACATTTAAAACTTAAGTAAGATTAGTTGTTTACATCATTACTTTTTTCTTTTTTTATTATCGTAGAATGTTTGGGCTAACATTACTTTAACTAATCTCCCACAACCCCACTCAATGAAACCTGAAAACCTGACCATAGGACCTCAAACATATATATATAAGCTGGGAGGTCACACTACTCATGCAACCCTCTAGTTTATCATTACTCATTCTAATTATATTTATTATGATCCAAAAAATAGAAAAAATATATATCACATGCAAATGCTCATTACATTTGCCAAATGAATAAAAATTGACACACACAAAGAGAATATCACTACTTCCAAGGGGCATATATAAAAGTTAAAAAAAATGTCTCTGAAAATCAAGACAATTCGTACTATAATTGTATTAAAAAAGAAAAAGATTTATATGAAAGAATAATACTGCGGAAACCATATAAGAAGTAATTATATAATTTTAAAATTATTGGACTATATATATATACTAGCAAATGAATGTTGCAGGTGACTATTAATTAAATTTTAACAAATTATTGTGCATCACCCGGGTAATTTGAAAAGTGTGGGGGTAGTTTGAAAAACTAACACGCTTAATATAATTATATGTCAATTAAAAATAAAATTAATGTTTAAATGACAGAATTAGCCTTGTTAGTTAACTCTGGTTCAAGTTGAAATTAATATATCAATGTAATAAAATCGTGGGTAATTTTCATCATAAAACTTGTTTTAAATCAATTAGGACTTGAATCCACTTAAAGTGAATAAATACAATATTAACTTAACTTTTAATAAAATAAAGTGAAAAAAATAAATTCACGTTGCTAACTAACCTTATATCATTGAAAAAATGAACACTAATACAAGTTTGATAAATGAACTTAAAAAATGTGTCGCCTTTACAATATTGAAATTATATAGCAAATGTCTCGGACACCGGAGTTCCTATCCGAGACACATTGATAATATTTACACACACATCATATCAGAATGGATGAATAGATGTTATTCTAACAATCCCTTCCTAAAATTAATACAAAATTGTGTCTATTATTTGGTAAAAAAAAAAAAAAAGACACGAATTTATGATTCTTTTCTCTAAGTTTAGTCTAATTAAGGACCGATTGAGGGAAAAATGCTCATGTAATTTCATTAAATGGCCATCACATTTGGTGAGACCGGAAACAATACGAAACAGCTATAAAGGGAAAGATTAAAGAAACGGCTCGGGATAAAGGCAAAAGCAACCGACCGTTTCCAACCGACACTCTAATTGAGGCGCGCTCATCGCCATTGCCATTGCACCCACTGACCCACCTTCTTAATGCTAATTATAAAAACCTAAAAGAAAAAATAATAAAAATGAAAAGCTGATCTTGTTCTAAGGGAAGGGGGTTCTTCTCTTAAAAAGCTCCGCCTTGTTCTCCTCATGCCGCGTGTCATGTTTAAACTATTCAAAGTTCACGTGGAAGAAGTACGAGCCATTTATTCAGACCGACCTGGAAGCGCCCTCAGAGCTGATAGTCTCCGATACCGAAAACAGCCTTTGACCCAATGCAGAGTACAGTACAGAACACCACGTGGCGCGTATGCATTGGTGCAACGTGGTGAGCCCACCGACCATCCTTATTTGTCTTTCACGATTTGGACGGCTTGGACCCACGTACACGTTACACTACGTCATTGGCCTAACCATGCGACGCCATATTTCTTTCTCTCTCTCTCTCTTCTCTTATTTATTTTTTTTCTTTATGCTTTTTTCTTCTTCTTCTGTGCCAACGTCGGTTACTCGATTGGATCACCTTTCACTTTCTTTATTTGCTTCCTCGCGTTGGATGCGCGTTTGCTTTAATTTCCTCTCTATAAAGCCCCCACAAATGAGAAGAGTTTCATCATTCTTTCTTTAAATCACCATAACAAAAGTTATTAAAACCAAACCTCTGCGTTTTGAAGTTGTTTATTTCATTTCATTTCATTTTGATCTCTCATATATCTTCGTTTCTATCTTGAAATTAGCCGAAGTTCTTGATCAAAGTTAATTAACATGGCGGAAGAGCACCAAAAAACTAGCCACGCGTATGGCGCCAGCACTGAAGGTGAGGTGAGGGGTCGTGGGTTGTTCGATTTCTTGGGAAAGAAAGAAGAGGAGAAGCCGACGCAGGAGGAGGTGATCGCGACGGAGTTTGATCAGAAAGTTCAAGTCTCTGAGGAGAAGAAAGAGGAGGCCAAGGAAGAGAAGAAGCATAGTCTCATTGAGAAGTTCCACCGATCTGGCAGCAGCTCCAGCTCCGTAAGTTACTTGATCTTGATTCCATATGTCTACTCATGTTAATATCTATATGTTTTCCTTTTCGCTATAGCTTTCGGGTCAAGTAGTTTTTAACGTGGGTTTAATTCTCAAGCCTCGTTTCTAAACTTATTCACAAAAATATTTGCGTCTTTATTAATAGCCGGCATGACACCATAGGAAAGGAGAGTTTTAATATCCACGTTCTTGCTTGATATATATATAGTTGAGCCTCTATTTATGAATTATTATAGCTTTTTAGTCAAGCTGCTTCTAATAATTCATCTTATATATAATGATTCGAACTTTTTTTTTTTTTGGAATTAATGTTGCAGTCAAGTGATGAGGAAGAAGTAGAAGAAGGGGGAGAGAAAAAGAAGAAGAAGAAGAAGAAGGGACTGAAGGAGCTGATATCAGGAGAGAAGGAAGAAGAACATGTTGACACTAGTATTCCGATCGAAAAGTGCGACGATGTGTCGTCTAACGTCCCCGAAGTGGCACACCCTGAGCCAGAGGAGAAGAAGGGATTCCTTGAGAAGATCAAAGAGAAGCTTCCCGGTGGACACAAGAAGGCAGAGGAATCTAGTCCAGCTCCGGCGCCAGCCCCGGCCCCGGCCGCTCCAGTGGTGACAGAGCATCATGAAGAAGGAAAGGAGAAGAAGGGCATCTTTGAGAAGATCAAGGAGAAGCTTCCTGGGTACCACAAGAGCGAAGAAGAGAAGAAGGAAATTGATTAAAGATGGGAAAGCGTGGGTTTAGTTCATTAATTTGGTTCGGTTGTGTAATTTTGAGATGCATGTGTATGTTTTTAAGGGCTTTTGCGTGATTGTGTAAGTCTGTTTTGTTAATGGATTTTGCTGTCTAAAGATGGGTGGATCATGGAATCGTCTTCCTTGGTCCTCCTCATTTTATTCCTGCAACTCTAGTGTTTAATGGATTGATTGCCTTCGTATAAGTCTTTTCTTGATGGGGTATGAAAAACTATTATTAATTAATAGTCCCAAGTGTTACCATATTATTACCTGAAACTGACATTCCTAATTGGCCAGCTAGCTAAAATCACTTTAATTGGAATCTATATCATGATATTTCTTGACGAAAGCAATAGCTTTTTTTTTTTTTTTTTTTTTTTTTGGTGTATAAAGTTAATATTTATTGGGAGATATTTATATTTTTGTAGTCTAGTGAATAGAGGACACGTGTTGTTTAGCGGTTAATAGCTTTTCAAACTTTAATTTTTCTGCCTTTATTCATTGGGGAACGCAAGATATTTAGTCATAATCTCATCAAATTGAAATAAGGGAGTGGAGGGTCAAATAATTGAATCTTTAATTGGGATGAGTTCCATTAATTGCAAATAAAAAACGTTCATACCTTATCTTAGTTCAAGATAGGCTCAAAGAAACGTAAATAATATAAAAATCAAAGGAATTATGATTTGTTTAAGAGAGGGGTCCAATTTTGAGGCGGTATGAGGATCAGGATGCGACGTGCGCCACAAATTTATAACTCAACCCCATGGTTTGGTTGTGGTATTGTCTGTTTATTCTAATAAAATAGATGAACCAACTGCTACAAATCACGTTTTATTGTAATTATTAATTTTTTTTCCTAATTTTTAAGATCTAAAGTGATGTAATTTTCTGTTTGAAAGAGAAAAATTGGGAGAGAAATTATTGTTAGGTTCCCTTGAAGAATCTACTACGAGATTTTGGTTCTGAAACCAAAATTTAGATGGGATATATGTTTCTTTGTTTCAATTATTCACTTGAATTTAGGACTCCATGTTGCTACTTAGTATGTGTTAGTGGCAACAACTGTTTTTGGTCTAGAGTCTAAACACTAGGCCTATTTGAACTACATGTAAGTGTTAATTCAATAAAGCTTTTCTTTCTCAAAACCACTGAGTCGGCTGCTTCAACTACATGTCATCTTCTAGGAGACAAATTCTGTCTAAATCAAACAATCGACATTCCCACACCATAGCGGAGCAATCCAAGAAAATATCATCTTCTGCCAGCCCAAACCCAAATTAAACAAACCAATACTACTTAGTATCATCACTTCAAACTAAGAACAATACCATAAAAACATCATAAAGAAGTCGTTAATTAGATTATCTATAAACATATATATGTATATATATATACATGCAACCAAGTCTGTAGATAATCCCCTTCATTAATCTACAGTATTACCGCATAGTGATATATAGAGATGTTAAGAACAAAATGGGATCAATACCTCTACTTCCTTGCCTCAATTATCTTGATAATTGTACCTGTTAGTGGCGATTACTTGATTGGAGTAGGGAGCTACGACATGACAGGACCTGCAGCTGATGTGAACATGATGGGCTATGCTAACATGGAGCAGACCACAGCGGGCGTCCACTTCCGATTAAGAGCACGAGCTTTCGTTGTTGCCGAGAGCTCCAAAGGTTCAAGATTTGCTTTTGTTAATCTTGACGCTGGCATGGCTTCACAGTTGGTTACCATCAAAGTGTTGGAGAGACTTCAATCAAGGTAATTAATGCAAGTCATAAGTTAGTAAAAACGACAGTTTTACTTTATATAGGTACTTGGAGGCTAAGGGGTAGTTTTGCATTTTATGTTGAAATTAAGGTATGGAGATTTGTATAAGGAAGAGAACCTTGCAATCAGTGGCACTCATACGCATGCCGGGCCAGGGGGATACTTGCAGTATGTCGTCTACTCCATAACTTCTCTTGGTTTTGTGAAGCAATCTTTTGATGCCATTGTCACTGCTATAGAGCAAGCCATTGTTCAAGCTCACAGCAATCTCAGGCCAGGAACCATTCTCATCAACACAGGTGAGAAAGCTTGCATTGCGTGCATATCAAACACTTTGGTGTCTTCATCTTTATATATATTTGTGTTGAGTGTTCTTTCTTTTGTAGGGGATGTGGAGAACGCGGGAATTAACAGAAGTCCAAGTGCTTATTTGTTCAATCCTGCAGAGGAGAGAGCTAGATACCCCAACAATGTTGATACCCGAATGACTCTTTTGAAGTTTGTGGATGGATATTCTGGGAAGAGTATAGGAGCTTTCAGCTGGTTTGCAACTCATGGGACTTCCATGAGCAGGGACAACAAGCTGATAAGTGGAGACAACAAGGGTGCAGCAGCAAGGTTTTTTGAGGACTGGTTCAGATCAAACACGAACAACTCAGCAACATTAACCAGCAGCAACACAGGTGCATTAAGTGATCACTGTGCATGGGATAATTGCAAATTCTGTACTGTGAAGATCAATGTTGATCTGTTTAATTAACTTTGTTTCTGATATGTATATGGTAACAGGGAATGAGAACTTGGTGGAGAAGGCAGGGAAAATCAAGGCAACTGGAGGGAAGCCATGTGATAGAACAAGCAGCAAGGCTTTCAAGGTGAGAAAGACGGATGGTTCCCAATTTGTGGGAGCCTTTTGCCAATCGAATGTAGGTGATGTGAGCCCAAATGTGCTTGGAGCATTTTGCACTGACAGTGGAAAACCATGTGATTTCAATCACTCATCATGCAATGGTGATGATCGTCTCTGCGTTGGCCGTGGACCAGGGTATTAAATCTTCTAGATATTATTGTTATAGTTACCAAACATGATTCAATTAATTAGCACACACCCATTAATGGTGTTGGGGATTTCGGAGTTTCTGAAGTAACAGTGCTACACAATGCTTTTGTTTCATGTAATTAAAAGCTTGATGCGTTGTATTCCAGATATCCAGATGAAATTTTAAGTACGAAGATCATAGGACAAAAACAGTTTGGGAAAGCCATCAAGCTATTTAAATCTGCTACAGAGAAACTAACAGGGAAGATCGATTACCGCCATGTCTATCTGAATTTCACAAATCTGAAAGTGGAATTGGACAGCAACACCGTAGCTAAGACATGTCCAGCAGCACTTGGTCCGGGTTTTGCTGCGGGAACTACTGATGGACCTGGTGCATTTGGGTTTCAGCAAGGTGACACCAAGGTCAATATTCTTGTTTCCGATCACCCTTAATTCATGAATGACTTTGATTTTTTAATGAACCTTTAAATTCAAGTATATGCCATAATCACGACAGATTGCACACCCATTAAATTCTATGCAGGTAAATGGATTTTGGAAAATCCTAAGGGATATGTTGAAAGAACCAAGCCAATATCAGGTGGACTGTCAAAAGCCAAAGGCCGTTTTACTCGACTCTGGAGAGATGTTTGAGCCTTATGAATGGGCGGTAAGAAAAATCATAACCTCTTCTCTAATTCACTCCTTGCCAAATACTGAATGCAAAATCACTTCTCTTTTCTGTAATCATCAGCCAGCAGTTCTTCCAATTCAGATGCTGAGATTGGGAAATTTGATCATCCTTTCAGTACCTGGAGGTTAGTATATAAATTTGAATGTGAAATATGTTAGTGTAATTGAGGGTGATCAATTAGCTAACTCTGAGCTTCTACACAGAGTTCACAACAATGGCGGGTCGAAGACTAAGAGAGGCAGTGAAGGAAACTTTAATAAAGAATGGAAATGGAGAATTCAACGATGACACTCACGTAGTAATTGCTGGCCTCACAAACACATACTCCCAATACATTGCCACATTAGAAGAATACAAACAACAGAGATACGAGGCTGCTTCCACACTCTACGGTCCACACACATTATCAGCATATATACAGGAATTCAATAAACTCGCAATCACCATGGCAACAGGAACACAACCAAATACCAATAACCTCTTTCCCCCTGATCTTTCTTCAAAACAAATCAGTCTACTATTACCACCTTCTGGTGACTCAGTTCCATCAGGAACGAACTTTGGCGATGTAAAACAAGACGTAATTGCACCTAAAGGAGGCAAATTCAACAAGGGAGACAAGGTAGCAGCCACATTCTGGAGTGCTAATCCGAGGAACGACTTGTTAACAGAAGGAACATTTGCAGTTGTAGAAAGACAGGAAGCAGAGCGGTGGATTCCATCTTATGACGATGATGACTTCTGCTTGTACTTTAAATGGAGAATGGATAACACTAGCATCAGCTCATTCAGCTTCGCAACCATCGAATGGGAAATATCTACTTCAGCTCTTTCCGGTGTTTACAGGCTAAGACACTTCAGTGCTTACAAGAACTCGATGTTGTCACCTACTCAGTACTTCACTGGTGCATCTAGTGCATTTGTTGTGTCCTAATATTGAGAACATTACCTTTTCTATGTTTTCCTCTGTTCATATATAATAATGAAAATCTAACGAGTTTGATGGAGTTAATACCCATATTCATGCTTGATAAGCATAATTAGGCCCTTTCTATCACGGTATTAAAACCCTTATTATTCCGGAATCCTTTGTTCAAATCTCCTTGCAATCATATTTGGTTGTTAATCTCATTTGGCAATCACATCTTTCCTCCCCATCTAGTTCACTATATATATTGTTGATATCTATATTTGCACTTGATATATATAGTTGGCCCATCTTAACAGCTACAGCCATAGATTTAAGGTGAAGAGGTTTCTAAAAGATGGAATCAAGATCATATATAAATAATCTTTACAAAATTGAGATATTTACCAAACGCAAATAGTATCAATCATAGTCGCAGGAGTGCTTAAGATTAGAGTGCTTGCCCAGGTGATTGCTCTTCAATATAACTAAGCATCGAATTTTGGTGTAGAATTTGGGCTTCACCAGCTTTCCCAGAACAAAAGCTCGAGATCTCACAACAAAGGTGAGGTTCAGTGGCACGCTTACGCTCTCGTGACCATCCCTCTTACCGCTCACCGCCGATACCCCACCGTATAGCGGCACCTGCTGTCCTTGGATCTTCACCGCTATCTTCCGCTCGCTCTTCCTTGATTGATAAAACCGCTCCATCTACACCCGCCAACAAAACTAAATCAGGACCGTTTATTTCCAGATTCCTCCACCATCACACTGAATGGTCACTTTATCAAATAACATCGCATTCACACGAAATTCGAGGAAATTCGAGATGTTGAATTTACAGGGTTGAACAAGAGAAAGAAGAAATTTACTTACATGTCCAGAAGCGACTTTGAGCTGGTAATAGTAAAGTTGGAGAGGAGTAGAGGTCACGTGAACCCCAAAAAAGGTCGCCGGATTTCTGTAGAGAATCTTGACCGTTGACTTCAAAGATAGCATATCGGTCGGGACACCTGAATTATCTATCCCCGCTTGGATATTGTAATTCTCGAATAGAATACTCTGCAACATGCACACACCCACACAAAAACGCAATTAACTTTTGTCAAAAGACAAATCACATTGAGCCACGTGTATGTTTCGAACCAGCGAAACTCGAAACCTGGTTCGCGATAATTCGAACCCGTACGCCGTTCCAAATGCCTGCGACGCATCAGATCACTTCGCAGTGCAAGAGCTAAGAACTAGTTGAAGAAAAAGAAGAAGAAAAAGGAATACCAGATAATAGAAATGTTACCAACCTCCATGGTGATTTTAGGCTTGTAAGGCTTGCTTGCGCCCCAAAGAATCAACGAGAAGAGCGTGAACAGAACGATAAACGAGAAAACGAAGCACAAAACGTAGAACCTCGCAGGATGTGCAGAGCTCTTCTCATCTTCGTCTTCTTCGTCTTCGTCGACTTCGTCGAGATTGTTGTTTATCTTCTTCCATGCACTTGCATTCCTGGTGTGCTTAAGCGATGCCGAGAACCGAGTGGTGGACGAGGACTCGCGAGAATGGTGAATCGGCGAGCAATGGTAATGGCCGCGCGGTGATCCCATCGGACTCCACCCGTAGGACATCTTCTCGGCGTCGTGCTGCGACGGACTCTGCACGAAGTACACCGGCCTCCTCGGCGACCGCGGGGGCGACGACGCATCGATGCTCGTCACCTCCGAGTCCGATTTCGCGTGCATTGCTACTGTCATACCGAGAGAGACAAGAAGAGGTTAGGGTTATATTTATATATATATATATATATTTTGGGGGGGGTTTCTCTCTTCTTGAAGATGAAAGGAAACCTTATCCCTTGTTTTATCGGTCTGAGAGGAAATTGTTTTCTAAAAATAAGGAGACGATGACAGCAAGAACGAGGCGGACTTGCACAGACAGAGCTGCGAGAGTAGAGAAAAGAACTTGACGAAAGAGTGGGCCGCATGAAAAAATTTCTATGAGTTCTCACGTAATACCGTGACACGTCCACTGGAATTGACAATGGTTTCGGAAAGTAACCACGGTTTAAAGAAGTTTCTCGGTCTCGAGTGTCCTTTTAGTGAAGCAGCTGATGAGACGAAAAATGATTTGTGAGACCCTGGTATACGGAATCACAATTGACGTTAAATGGTGTCTTACAGTGTCCTTGATTGGGGGTGCGTATCGTTCACGCGTTCTTCTTTGGCGTAAAAGAAAAGGGGGCTCTGTTCTGAAGCCGTTGCAGGTTTGAAAAGACCGGTGTTTTTAATCCATGCCTCCGAATTGACAAAATTCCCCCCCTCTTTTTTTTTTTTTTTTTTCTCTTTTTTATGGATAAAAAAAAAGGAACTTTGATTTGTAGAGGAAAACGATAATAGAAAAGGACAGACAGCACCACCTTAGTCCTCGAGAAATTATAATTTTAATCCAACGAATACGTTTTATGTCTTTATTATAGCTAGGTTTTGACTATTTATTAACACACATATTTTATTTTCTGTCCGCTCACAAGTTGTTTATTATTCCAACACTCCATACTTGCTCCATGAAAAAAATAGTTTTTTTTTTTTTTAAGTATATAAGATTAAAAATGTGAGTACAACGGTAAAAAATATAATAGACTCGAATAAAAAATATTTAAACTAATTATTATATTTTTGCTTTGATTTTTATTAGATGAATAAAAATTATTATTTATTTATAAAAAGAGATAATTAAACTTCTGACTTCAAGTGAAAGAGTTCAGATACATACAAAAAAATAATAATTGATTAATAATAAAGTTACACTAATGAGAAAATTTTGGCCTCTTTTGTTTAGGATTCTGGGAAAAAAATTAAAACAAAGTTTATGGCTATAGTTTTTATAAATTTGATTTTAGAAATTAAAGAAAATAACAAAATGTATGCTTAGAAACTTTGGTTTCAAAGATAACTTTTAGATCTCAAACTAAATATAGATCCAAAATACAAGTCAACATTTCTTGCAATTCGGTTCATCATTTGCAAAAAAAAGAGATGTAATTCAAAAATAAAAATATAGAAGATGATTTCTATTCTTTCCAGACGAATGAAAATTAGAAAACAACTTGTGATTTGTTTTGTGAGTAAAAATTTAGTAAATTATATTTTTGATTTGACCAATCAAATACAGATTTTCATGTGTTTCAGATTTTTTATGCCAAAAGCTATATTTAAATCATGTCTCAATATTTATTGTGTTTCTTACAAAAGTTGCATATTTATATGAAAGTCACCATTAGCAAGCTCGATACCTTGTTTACGTACTAAGCTAACAATAATTATGATTTTTTCCCTTCAAGACCCTAAGGAAGATAATAAAAAAATATTTAATTTATTTTAATTTGAAAGTGGATGATAAGTAGGTATTTAATCAATATTTTAGAGTATATATTTAAGAGTGTTTTATGATATTTAATTCATATATTAGGTTAGTTTACTATAAATTTAGTTATTTGATAGTTTAGTTATATTTTGGTGTTTTTATATTATTTTAGTATGAATTTTTATAGATTGGTTCATGAGATTATTAAAGCATGACACTCACTTGATGTAATGTGTTTTGTAGGTACTTTAATGTTCTAAATAAAGATTGAGAAGATGAAGACATGATGCAAGATGAGTCAAAGAAGTTAGAGCGAAGAAACAAGTACATCCAAGCCTTGGGAGTGTGAAAAATTGGCCAAGTCCACAATAAAATCAGGAAAAACAGGTGTAAAAACTTATAACCGGGCACCGCGGCACCGAAAAATTTGATTATACGCAACTTTTGTATTTTTGTCATAATTTTCTCAATTTAACTCTGAATTTGACGTGGTTTATTTCTATGCATTCCTGATTTGAAATACTATAGGATAAAAGAGTTATGAGGTTGATTTGGAGTTGAGAACAAGAAGAAAAATGGCGAGAAAGAAAGCATATGTGCGATATAAAATATAAACTTTATAATTTTGTTGCGAACTTTCTTAGTTCAACTTGGACACTTCTTATAAAGACTATTTTTTAGGGTTTTCAAAGCATTATAGAGGATAAAAGAGATAAGAAAACGAGCTAAAAAAAATTGAATCAATGGAGGCGAAGAATGCGAAGTTGGAAACAAGAGAACAACTTCAACATTTTTCAATTAGTTTTCTAATTTCTTATTTGTTTCTATTCAACATGTTCATCAATATTTTTATGTTTTCTTCTATTTCATCGATGAGTTAAGTTGTTTGTCTAGAGTTACAATTGAATCTCATATAGATATTAAAATTTATGTTTGATTTTAGATTTTAATTGATTATTTAGAATTGTTTATTTTAGTTCGTTCTTAATGCTTATAATTACTTGATCACTAATTAGATGATTTGTTGAATCCATATGATCTTGACGAATGACGTTTAAATTTGTGAACTTGATTAAAATAACATATGTTTATAAGGGTGAAAGTTATTGAGTTCATGTGAAATAAAAATATATTCACGTGACTTGTGGAACCATTGAAAAAGATAATCTTAATGAATCTTATTTTAATTTTAATTTTATTGAAATATAAAAATTTAATTATTCAAGGTATTTTTGTTTTACCATCGAAAAAGACTTGTAAATAATTTAGATTATTGGTTAACAAATTATTTATTTAATTAATTAAAAATCAGTTAGATAAATTTAATTGAAATATGTCAGAAAATTATAATTTTAGGTTTTAATTATTCTGATTACTTCGATTAATTTTAATTTGTTTTAGATATAACTTTATTGTTTAGATTACAATAAATTTTAATTAGTGTTTAGATAAGATTATAATGAAATAATTTTAATATTTAACATAAAAATTCAGTAACAAATTTTGGTGAGAATAATACTTTATTCATAATTTTATTACTTATTAACGATATTATGTTCTTGTAATAATTTTATGTAACAGTCAACTTAGCCTTAAATAGAATAGGACAAAATAAGCAAATTGAAATTGTAGCCGATTTCATGTCATTAGAAAAAGTATTAATTAAGTTACTTGAGTTGATTCTCTTTTAAGACCTCAGTGAACACGCTTGATAGTTAAGAATTGGAACCGAGCTAATTGTTTTAATGAGTTTTCTGTGTATGGGGCTAGCTCTGTGTTTGGCAACTACGCCGTACCAAACTAGATGGTCGAACCTTTTTAATATCGTGCATGGAAATTAAATATCGTGCATAGAAATTAAATATTTATTCAAATTGTTTTTTATTACTTTAGGAGTTGAACTAAAAACTTGTAGAAACGTTACATACATCATCCATATACATCTACGCGAGGGTGCAACCAAGGTCAAATAATTTGATTGAACTTATAGAATATATCGATCAAGAGGCCTACAACATATGTTGGTTACCCACTTTAAGGCCTCAAAACACTTAAAAAAAATAAAATAATTATAATCAGTCGTGAACTCTATTTAGCATCTACTTTCCATTTTCAGTAGAGATTTAAGCATTAATAGAATAAAATTTATTTTTTTTCAGCTTATTTGTCAAGAAGAGGTTATACGTCTGTTTTTAAAATTATGACTCATTTAATATGCAAAATTGAATATAATTAGACTTTTTTTAAATTCAAGCTTTTTTTTAGTCCCAAACTTATGTTTGGCCGTCGATCAGAATAAGATAAAAAAATAAAAATAAAGTATTAAAAATAAATTCCATCTTAAGTTGCAAATTAATCTCAGGAGGTGGTCTTCAAACTTTCATCAAAACAAAGAGGGCATCGAGAACATGCCACGTGGCAATAAAATGTAGCCTAGAAATTTCTGAACGAAGCGGCGTAGCTAACAGCGGAACCGACGTATATCGGATCTCGCGGTATTACAGACTGCGAAGGCTTCAAAAAATAGGGGTGTGTGTTTTTTTTGCGTCTCTGTTATTGCGGCTTGCGCAAACCCTCGAAACAACCTCTCTTCAACCACTTTTTTTGCTTCTTCGACGTCGCGCTCTTTTTAAAACCTTTGTTTTTTTTGTTCATTCGGTGCCGCGAAGATTCATTTTTGTTTCCTTTTTTCTCTTTCTCAGATTTAGAATCGAGACAGGAGCAGGTGAGTTTTGATCTCTTGTTCTCGTGCTGCTGCAATTGGTGCGATCCCAGTTTCACCCTTTATATTCAGTAAATTAATTGTTCTCCATATCATTTCGATTAAGATGAATCGAGACGACTCAAGTCTTTTCCTTTCCATCTTCCCAATCTATTTTTATTTTATTTTTCCTGTTTCTGGTAATTTTTTGATTGTTTGTTTCTTTTTTCATTTTTGGCAATGGTTGACTGTGGAAACTTCATAAAATGGATTTGTTTTGGATTTTTTCGATCGTTATGGACATTTCAATGCTTGTTTACATTCAGATTCAAGCATCATTGAACATTTACCCGTGGTTTAGATCACCGCAGTTGATGCCTTTTGCAACCCTAGCCGCCTTGTTGTTTAAACTATTTGAATTTGCTACTTAATAGTCGTGTTAAAGTGCTGAATGCGACTTCTTCAGTTTCTTTTGTGCGAGATACGAGCTTACTCATTGTTTGCTTCTATTGCAAGAAATCTTTTAAGAAAAAAAAAAAAAAAAAAACGTTTGCATTGGAAATTGCTTTATAGTTCTAACATCATGAATTTTCCTATGAAACTAATCTGACTGGAGAATCTTGATTATAGCCATTTTTTTTAAACCAGTTTCACTCACTAAAAGCTGACCAGGTAATCAAGCTATGGTTGGGCAAATTTATGATCTTGGGTGTGGTGATTGTTTTGTCCATTGTTTGGTGACTAGGTTATAAGAGTCCAAATTCAATATATTTGAGTCTACGCCGTTGCATTATGATTCCGAGGAAATGCATTATGAGTCCAAATTCGATATATTTAGAGGAATAAAATCACAAATTATCATAAATTTGTAAGAAGTGAACTTGAGTGATAGACTTAAAAGATTTGATGGCGATCATTGCTTGTAACTACAAGTCTATAATATCATTTACATAAACAACATGAAGAGAAGGACTACATCTTGTCAAAGTATAAATAGAGACATACTGAGATACAAATAACAAAACATAGATCAAGAATAATAAACACATGTAGCACATGGTGTAAAGAGAGTCGTTTGGTCCATCCGTGTAGTTGGGAAATAGCCTGGTTGAGTTGAGTTTATGATCCCAAGTGTGAGGTACTTGCTTTCCTTGTTGTCGAGATTACGATCTGAATGGTCTTATCATACGATTCATAATTCAAATCCCCCAAATCAATCCAAATTGCACCGTTGACTTGTTAATCAAGCAAACAACCCTTGAATTGTGTAAAATCATTGCGAATTGCACATTTCGCAGAGTGAGTCTTGCAATTCAACAATTATGTGATTCAAGAAGTTGTTATTAAACAGTGTTTTCCCTAAGGACGCTTGTAGGTGCATCGAACCTGATTAATCTACGCAACATAAAAAAGAAAAAAAAAATATAAACACTCCATTCCCTTTTCATTTTCTTCCTCTTCTTTGCTATTTGAAACAAACTCCCCCTCCTCCTTGCAAAACCTTCTTGTCAGAATACATCTTAAATTCTTGAGATTCTTAAGGGGAAATCATCAACTAAGCTAGGTGATTCATCCTCCACTGAAAAGTGAAGCGATTTGGAGCTTCATAGAATTGGTCCTCATCTTTGGCAACTTTGTCACTTAATCTTCAACTTCGAAGCTTTCAACACCACCACCCACCCCCGCCCCGCTCTCTTTTTTCTTCTATACATTTCTGAAAGGATTTTATTTATTTATTAGCGATCTGTAGTTCAAATCCTAATTCAATTCACTAAGCCCCCCAATGATTTGATTGTGATTTACAATTTTGACAACCATGCTTCAAACCCATACGATTCTTTTTGTAGATATTATTGGGAAGTTCAGGATTATAAAATGTTGTGGTTGCTTCATTTATGTTGTTTCCTGAAGATTGCCATTCAAGTAGGCACTTTGCATGTCCAAATGATTGAGAGGCCACTTAGATATGGCTAGAGATAATAAAGAATTGTCAACATGGAGTTGGGTGCAGTTGGTAAAGAGGTGGCTTTGGAACCCAAAGGTTTCAGGTTCAACTCTTGCCACTGCCTCATCCTAGGGGGTGAGGAGGATTAATGGGTCAAGAACGGGCCTAATACCTTCCCGAGAGTGCTGTATGGTGATGGAACTGGTTATACAACTAACTACTAATATTGTTTCTTCTAAAAAAAAAGATCCAATATAGAATGAGTGGTTGTAAGTTTGACAATAAGATTTAATACTTCATCATAATCAAGCTCTTTGTTTTGTCTTTTTGCAACCAATTGTGCGCTAAATCTATCAACAGAACCATAAGCTTTTCTTTAAATATGTAATCCCATACCTAATAATTCTTCTGAAAGGTAATTTGGTGAGAATGAATCAGAACCCAATTATTCATATGTGGTTTTCCATCAAGGCTGCAAAATAAAAATTCATTAATCACCAAACATTGCTTTATGCCAACGGGAATGCTTATTTTCCTGATTAAAGCAAGATGGTTCCAACAACTAATCATTAATGAAATGGCGAGTTATATGTGTTGAAAACACCAAAATTTAGGAGAGTTTATTTTAGGCCATGTCAGGCGTGGGAAAATAAAATAAGAATTTTAAATATCCTGGGATATTGGATGGAAAATGTTCACATTATTCAACTTAACATTATGGGTGGCATTCCATGGCACACGTTTTCATGACCTAATGCGGTTAAGATATTTTTCAAAATCATTTATGTTATGTGAACTGGGTTGCCATCGTACATTTCTCCCTTTCATTAATTGTTTTTGGCAATCATTAAGTAATCCAACTGCTGTTGTTTTCTAGAGTAGAGTATGGCAGACGGCAATGCAATTGGAGGTGCCAGTAGCAGCGGCATCTCAAGTGAAAGCTTAGAATCAACTCTTGAGGTCAACATCAGGACTCTGGATTCACAGATCTACAGCTTTCGGGTGGACAAAAATGTGTGTTTTATAACCCTCTTTGTTTATTTTTTGAAGCTTGGCAACGTCTTCATTATGTTTATGCATTGCACCTTTGCATTTTGGCTTTTTTTCGAGTCACATTTTAGTCTCTCCTAGAACTGTAATTTTCAAGTATTCTTCTCTTATGTTTCATATCGGATCTCATTTGTGACGATGTTGCGATGATCTTTGGAAATTCCCAGATGCCTGTCCCATTGTTGAAGGAGAAAATAGCTAGTGCTGCTGGTGTTCCAGTTGAGCAGCAGCGCCTAATTTTTAGGGGGAAAGTCTTGAAGGATGATCACCTCCTTTCTGAATACCGTATCCTATGATTTTCAAACATTTTGAGATGGTTCCTATTTATGCTTTTGGAACTGGCAGAGCAAATTTCTTTGCTTCTATACGGGTGCCGTAGCTAATAAAGTTGTTAGTTTATTGAAGCTGCAAAGATATTGCGTATTTGATTGTTTTGAGCAATTCATTAAAAGAAACTTTTTTTTTTGGGCAAGTTACTATGTATTAAAAGAAACTTAATTATGATCAAAATAGCAAATAGCATACAGAATTTTTACATGGGAGATTCTTGTGCTGGTTCAATTTCAACAGTAATCTATATCATTGCACCAAGAACTGCTCTTTCACATCTGCCTATTGTTAATTGTTCAAAATATATGGTGCAATTTTTTTTTTCGTCAATTGGATTTTCCAATGTTTTTATTGGGGTTTTGTTTCTGACTCTGCTTGGTTTGTTTGCTTGGATCATATACTGTTTGAGATGGATCATATTAGTCTTGGCTGCTTTAACTTGTCCCTTTTATGCACTGTAGAGATGGTAATTCTTTTGTTTGTTTGGTGTTCCTTGAGTCATGCTCTAACGAGGAGTTTATAGTTTAAAGCATAGTTGCATATCACAGTCTTCATTTAGAAAGTTAGTGATGGTTGGCCTTTGGTTCTATTGTGTTAGTTCTGGTTAATTTGTGTTTATCATTTTTTGCTTAATCCTTCTAGTCCCCCTTGACAAGACCTAGATGTGGAAGATGGGCATACACTTCATCTTGTTGCAAGACAACCCGTTCAATCAGGAACTCCAACTGGAACAAATACCGGAGAAACTAATGTGAATCATGATACCAGAGGTGTTACTCTTTGTTAATAGTCAGTACTTACAGTTTTGATTTGTGTCGGTCATATGAGATTTTGCAAGATATTATTGACTTATTGTTGTACGATGTATATTCTTGCAGTAAATTCCAGGTTCTTTTGTTGCTTTTATATGCTTGAGTTTTTACACTTTTCACTGAAGTTTCTTAGAGAAATATGTACATATGCCTGTATTCCTGATATAGTTTGGAAAAGCAAATAAAAATCATTTGAACCTGAACTGTATAATGTGATCTTTCTTGAAAATTAAAGCTTCTATTTTGTGTACTTTCACGCTCATTTGATACATATTGGTGAACAGTATCATGCATCTAAAGTGTTCTCTTCTGTTCTGGTATTATGATTCATTCAGTGTATGTTGTAACTGAACAAACCCATCTAACGGCCAATTGACTTCCATTCTATTTAACAGGAAATGATTCTAGTACTGCTGCTCCCCGCAACAGGACAGGTCAAATATCACACAGTGTAGTTCTTGGAACTTTCAATATTGGGGACCAAGGTGAAGGTGTTGTTCCGGATGTTAGTCGGGTATGCTCCTGGATTCTTTACTTCTAGTACATTAGTGGGTGTTACCTGCAGTATTGACCTTGTGCTATCTCCATTTTTGTAACCATTTCATTTATTTGTAGATTATTGGAGCGGTTTTAAATTCTATTGGAATCGGGAGTCAGATTCCTTCTGGCGGAGCTGGCAATATTGCACATAGCATGCCTGTAACAATTCTTCATCCTATCCTCCCCCCTTTTTCTTTTCCCTCTCTCCTCTTCTTTCTACAGCTATGGCAGTGTCATTTATTTATTATTTATGCCTCAAGCTAACTACTCAGCTTTAGATTCAACTAAATATTGATTTTTTTGAGCTTTCAGGCCAATGCTTCTAGCCAAGTCTCTCAAGGTGTTGAAACAGAAGGCACACGTGGCAATGCTGGTGGCAGAAGCCAATCTGGAAATCTGCCTCCTGTACAGACATTTTCCAATCACCCATTCCAGTCTCTGCCTCAGTCCTTGCAGTTTCCAATGATGGGGGCTGCTGTGTCTGGTCCCACTCCTCAAATGGTAGTATCTCTGTTTGATATGCTTGCTTTGTCAATGTTTGTATTTCTCAGCGAGTATTTATCTGGTTTTTATTGCAGTCCATTCCTGATTCTGTGCACACGATCTCTGAATTCATAAATCGCATGGAGACAGCTTTATCGGTCAATGGTAATATTTACAAAAATGTTTCCTTGTTATATTCTAATTTTGAAGGCAGTGCTGTCAGGTACAGGCAGATGTCCTTTTCACTGTCCTGCCAATTGATGCAGCTATATTGAATGCATCTGGAGTAAAGAGGCAGTGCATTGTTGAGTCTGATTGTAATGCTACTACTAATTTTCTTGACATAATTGCAGGTAATCAACCATCTTCTTCATCTAGTGTTGGAGATCTACCAACGATGAACTTGCCATCTAATGAACGTGGATTGCCAACACCCGAAGCTTTAAGCATAATTATACAGAGAGCACAGCAACTTCTGAGTGTCCATACTGCAACTGCACTTTCTGTACATCCCATTCTTGTTTACCTTTAGCCACATTAATACCTTGTGATTTTTTTTAATGATTTGACTTGGTTTTGGGCAATATTACTGAATTTTCAAGATTGAGGTTTAATCACTTTCATCTTGAGTACTCTCGGAACATCTTTCATGTAGAATATGTTTCGATGCACAGATTTTTGATTGTTGAAACTATCATAATGCTGGAGTTACAAGGAAATTGTCACCAACAGTGTTAATATATAGGGGCGTGCATCAAACCTAATGACCCACAAAACTTGTCTGACCTGACTAAAAGATCACGGGTTAGGTTGGGTATTCACCTTTATGTTTAGCTCATACAGCCGTAAACCCTGAAAGATCGGCTCTGCATTCTGGTTTAAAAAATATTAACCTGAATAATACCCAACCTGCCTGACTATATATTAGAAACTATTGTAGTTGATAAGTAACGGCCATGGTCTTGAGAAAAAAAAAAAAAAAAACAATAGCATGCCTCTTCTAAAAAATTAGCTGCACTACTATTTATATTTTGAGTATTTAAAATATTAAAATATAATTATCTGAAGGGGCTCCCCAACCCTTAGCGAGGGCCCCCAAGGTTGCAGAAAGTGATGGTGGAGGGGGTGTTTTTTATAGAGGGAAAGGCCCCCCTTCCCGTCTTCCCCTCCTATAAAACAGATTGCCCCATCCCCCTTCTTTCCATCCAACTCGACTTCTTTGCTAATTTCTGAGGAAGAAACTCTTTTGATCTGGAAGAGGTCTTTCATATGTGTTCGAAGAATAAAGTTCTTGATTTGAAATTTTTGAATGTGGGTTAGGTCACTGTCCTAGTCCCACATTGATGGGATTTGAAATGGGAGAGTAGTGTTTTTTTCCTTTAGAAAATCACAAGTAATCCTCTGTAAACATAACATTAGTTTTCTCCTACATGAATGGTTGGGTTGGCAATAATATTGACATGAACACCTGACCAAAATGTTTACCACTCGAAATATTTGGGTCATCTCTGGTCAAAATATTTATCACCTGAAATAGTTGGCTCAGGTTGATTTTAGTCTCAAAACTAACCTGGCCCGACTCTGTGCACACTCCTAGTGATATACACATAAACATAGTTACTGTACATGGATGTCCTTGATACAATGCATCTCATTATACAAGTATAATACATAAAACTATGCTTGGTAGCTATACTGGAGGAGTTATTTACTTATTTTTATACATGTACATATGGTGTCGATAACAATTTCGTTATGTTTTCATTATTTCATTACGAGTTGAATTTACCTTAGTTGAGAAAAAAGCTTAGTTGAGTTGAGTTGAGTTAAATTTGCCTTACGCTTTGGAAGTTACCTCAATTTTCCATGTATTCAGATATTCATATGATCTGCTGGAAGGCATTCTTGTAAGCTCAACTTACTATGATAATATAATTTTATATATTTAAATGCTAAATGTATAAGAAAATACTAGGCCAATAAGGATGTGCTTAAAATTTAGAGTACTCCATAGAAGCAACTTCTATGTAGTACTCTCTCTCTCTTTTTGTCAAAAAAAAAATAAAAAAATACTACTATATAGAAGTTGCTGATGGAAAAAATAGAAAAAAAGTGTACATATGTTTTTCTGGAGTACCATTCTTTTTCTGAGCTATCTATGCTGTTCCTTTTTTGTTATCATTTCTTCATATGTACTACTGCATTATTTGTAACTTGGTGGACCTATGTAGCGTATTGCAGAACGTTTGGAAGGTGAACAAAGTGCAACTGATCCTGCTGTACGAAGTCAAATTCAGATTGAAGCTGCCCAAACAGGACTAGCAGTGCAACATTTAGGTGCTCTACTTTTAGAGCTTGGCCGCACCATTCTGACATTGCGCATGGGGCAGTCTCCAGTATGTTGGCTTTTCTTTATTTTTATTTTTTTTTCACATTCTGCTTCTGATATTATGAATAGATCTCATCAATCCTGTGATGGAACTGCAGGCTGAATCTTCTGTGAATGCTGGACCTGCTGTTTATATATCTCCATCTGGGCCGAATTTGATCATGGTTCAGGTTAGTTTATAGTGGTTAATGTTAATGATGTTCCAAAGGAAATATCAGTTTCTGGATATCATATGCTGCATATGACATATATAGATAGATTATCATATCTTATGGGTGTACTTGCAGCCATTTCCACATCAAACTAGCTCCCTCTTTGGTGGTTCTGCTGCTTCTCAGGCTAACTCTGCACCAGTGGGTCCCATTTCCATTGGTGATACCCCTAGAAACATAAACATTCATATACATGCGGGTAAGCACGCTAATACAAAATAAACTCAGAACTTAAATAAGCCAGAAGGACCTTACTTGACCACCCTGTATCATCAGTTGGTTCAAGGGCAAATTCTGGGGAAGCCACTCCTCAAGAACAGACCGATGCAGCTCACTCAGGTGATCCATCTCAAACTCGCATGCTGCCTGGGAGAAATATCATTGCTGCAGCTATTCCATCACGCTCTACGGGTCACGTTCTTAGTGTTCTCCACCCTTCTAATACAAGGAGTCAACAGAACAACCAAAGTCAGGCTCCAGCACAAGGTTCTGGGGTTGCTATATCCAGCTCTACCCAAGCCAGTGGTGGTGATTCTGTTACTCGGTCACAACCAGAATCTGTCGCCATCCCATCGTTGGTGGCCCAAATCAATGCACGGATCAGAAATCTTGTTGATAATGCACGGGGAGAGAATCAGATCCCCTCAGGTACTATATTTAGTTATTTCTGTATATCTGCAAAAAAATGGAGTTATTTTCCTGGTTTTATGTGATCTAACTCCTCTTTTTGTAGCCAGGTCAATTTGAAGGTTCCACTGTTGACAGTTCGCTTCGGGAATTGACCATCAGTCAAGATACTAGCAGTCATCAGCATGAAAACATTTCAATTGATGGATCTAGTGAAATCAGTAGATTGTTTACACAGAGAACTTCTGGAAAGGAAGAGCAGCAGGTATGTTGTTATGCACACAATCCTTTTGTCCTTTAATTGTATTGTGTTCTGCAGCGCCCTAGTGGATAACTGAGTTATTTATGGCTACTAGCAGCAACCTGAATGCTGCAGATCTGGCAATAATGGGGACAAAAGTGGCGATATGAGCACACAAGCAACATCTGCTGACATAATGCAGGATTCTTCGACCTTTCCTGGTGGTGGAAGAACAGTGCAGAAGAAAACAGAAGATGGTTCAGATGATGCTCTTAAATGCACCGAGAGTCATGAAACCTCTCCAGCTGACGGCAATGTTCCATTAGGGCTAGGGATGGGAGGTCTGCAGTATAAGGTATGCGTTTATTTTGATTTACCGGAGGATGTCTCATGGTTTCTCATGTCCAATCACACCTATGTTTTGGAAATTATTGGCAAATGTGATTGATTTGGTCATTGACTTCGTGATGAATGCCAAACATAGAGTTGGTTCTTTGTAAAAGTGAAGCTGAAGTGAACAACACAAAACCTTGTCTAGTTCAATCTTAAATTTTGAATTGGAGCAGGGATTTGTCAAACCTATGTCAATCTCAACTCAATAAAGCCTTTTAAACGGGATAGGCTATATGAATCCGTTTTCTCCATTCTGCTCTATCAAGTGTTAAGGTTGGCATTTATATGTCGACTAGTTATAACTTTCTTAATTATATCTTTCCGTGTTATTTTAGGTTTTCCTCTACTTTTATCACTACTATAAATTGTTAATAGTCACTCTCCCTGATTGATGCATACAAAGGTATTTGTTATGTGTCAAAATCCCTATAATCGATTTTCTCTCATTTTATCTTCAATTGTGACTGCTACTGCCATTTCCCGAACATTTTCAGTTTTAAAATTTTCCATCAATGTTCATCTTAATATCCACATTTTTCTTACTCTTAATTTGTTAACGTGTTCTGTTTTTATTGTACAACTTTTTGTTCCATAGAGCATAACCGATTTAGTATCGGTCTTATAAAAATTTCTTTCAACTTCATTTGGATTTAGCAATCACATAATATTTCAGAAGTACTGCTCCACTTAACCCTTCTTGCATTAACTCTATATTTCACATCCTCACCCTTTTTTTTTTTTTTTTTTAATCTCTGGCTGAATAATTTATCCCAAATGCCTAAAGTTTCGACTCTTTGGTATCTTTTGGCTTTCAATTTTCATTGTCTCTTCATCTCTATTTCTACTTCTACTAAAATTATTATTCTAAAGCTCCTCTTTAAATCTCTAACTTAACAATATACTCCATGGAATATCTTCTTGAATATGTTTAATCAATTCAACCATAACTAGTGTGAAAACACTAGGATTTAAAGCAGATCTTTGGTGTAAACGTAGTGTATTTGGGAGTTGAGTACTCCTACTGTTATTTTACCATGGTTCTTGCTCTGTTATTCGTATCTTTTAACAGGTCATTTTACGTATTTTTAGCTCCTTTTTACCCCTAAGACCCACCATATTATATCATTAGGTACTTTATTATAGACTTTCTCTATATCAATAAAGATTACATGAGGTATTCCTTCTTCTCCCTATTCCTCTCCCTAAATCTATTGAAATTTAATTGGCACACAAGGGTGAGATCCGATGACGAAGGCAAAGCTTCAATTTGCAAAATAGCCATCAAAAGGCACAATGGAAGGTCAACAAAATTACAGAAAGGATGTACTCCAGCTTAATATTGGTAGAATAAAACTATGAAAATTCCGTTTGATTGCCATCATGTGGAAAAGAGAAATTTTTCAAATTTTTTTATGTTTTGAAGCTTCAATAATTTAAAATGAGACTTGTCGGATTAGATCTTTAAATAAACCAATTAGTTTGATTAATACTTTCAAGTGATTTGAAGTCGTGCACATTGGATGAATTTCACCACCAGTGGATACATCCGAGAGTTATTAGATCCTTGATTGAAGTTTCTAAGCATTAGGTTACATTTTGAAGGACCTGTTTGCTCAAACCTAATTTTACCGTTGTCACAGCAAACCATTTGATACCTCTGTTTTCCATTATAGTTCATCAAGGAGTCCTTATACTTCACCTGGGAATTCAACAGATCTTTGGGCTAAATATGATGGTTCACTCATTAGAAGTTTTTGCCAGATTGCTTGACCTCTGTGTGGTTTTTCAATCTTCTTTCTCTCTTAAGCTCATATTTCATGACTTTAACTTGTCGCAATTGCAGAGAAAAGTCAGGCAGGCAAGGTCACAAATGAAACGTAGTGATGGGAAATGCAGTGATACACCTGATAATAACAGCCAGCAAACCATTTCCAGTGGTCAACAGGTTTTGCGTTCTATTCTCTCTCGTGGCTCCAGTGCAAATGAGAGAGATTCTGGTGGTGCCCCCTCAGGGCAGACTTCAGAGAGTATACCTATGAGATCCTCAAGTTCCAGTGGTCAGTTTGATGTAGCAAGCATGATGTCTCAAGTTCTCAACAGTCCTGCTTTGGATGGTTTGTTGTCGGGGGTGTCACAGCAAGCAGGGATTGGTTCTTCTGATGGTTTAAGAAACATGTTGGAACAGTTCACTCAAAGTCCTTCAATGAAAAATACACTCAATAACATTGTCCAACAAATTGATGGTCAAGATTTTAGCAACTTGTCAGGGTTGGGGAGGGGCCAGGGTGGTGGCTTAGATTTGTCAAGAATGGTTCAACAAATGATGCCCATTGTATCTCAAGCTCTTACTAGGGGTTCAACTCAGTCGGAGTCATTCCATGACGTGGACTCCGAAGCCCAGAAATATCATAATGTGACTGGGCCTGTAAGAGAGGAAACACTGGACAATCATCACTCACAGGTTTTGTTTTTTCTCCCAATTTTGTTTAAGTGAAATGTTAATCTAACTGCAAAAAAAAAAAAAAAAAATGCAACTCCTAGTGCAACTATCTGTGTATATCTATTGGATCATTTATTACACATCTAACAAACACACATCCAATGAATATACATGTATAGTTGCACTTAAAAGTTGCATTTTTTGTAGTTAGATTAGCGTTTTCCTTTTGTTTAATTATGGAGTAATGCAATGTTGTAAGTTCCTGCTTTTTCCCTACATGTGCAACCTGTAACTAACTGACTGCCATGGGGCACACTGGAAGCAACTTTTATGCTGGTGTTATCACTTTGTAATACTTGCTTGCCAGCTTATCATTACAATTTTACTTTTTGGTATTCAAATGTTGACTTTATACTGTAATAGGCGGTCTCTATCTCCCATATGTGGATATTAAAATCATTATGTCATATGTTGAGAGAAGTTTCTTTTTCTCGATACTAAAATAGCTATTCCTGAGTACTGTACTGATTCTGCTAGCTTGTGTCACAGAATGACCTTCAGCACGTAGCTGAGAGAATTGAACGCCACGACCCACCTGGAGATATTTTCCGCTCTGTTGTAGAACATATTACTCATGATGGGAATATCACTGATGATTTTGTTCAAGAATTATGCAGCGATGAAGATCTTGTCAATGTATGTAACTAACTCTTCTAATTTTTTTTTCCCCAAATGTTTGGCCAATGATTTCGGGGGATTTGCTTGACATGATGATACTTAAGTTGGATTATGGATGATCCTGAATAAGATTGACCAGTTCTAAAATGAAAAGGGGGATTTGAGAGCACAAAATCCAAATATGGCTTAGTTTGCATTGAAATGGGCTTAGAAAAGCAGTGTCAGAATTTCCAGTTGTTTCGGCCAGGAATTGCATGTTTTCGGCCCAATGGGCATTTTAGTTTTTAGGCACTATAGTTGGATGCAGACATACTATAAGCTGCATGTTTAAGTTGATTGATAATGATGTTTAGTAAACATTGCTCAAAGTTTGTTCACTACGTATTGCCTATTTTCTGGTGACTTTTGACTCAAAATTGGTAATTGTTCTGATTTACAGGAGTTCATGGAGATGCTTTATCGAAATATTGGTCAAAGGCTTAGTTAAATTCTGGGGGTCCACAGACAGATCCTTGTTCTTATACTTATATAGGATGATGGTTGGTCTACCTGGGATTCATTGTAGATGTTGGTTATCTATTAGCCATTCAAGTTTAAGCCTGGCTAACTTGTATGCCAAACTGTGCCTTGATCTGGCCTTGTCTTCCAATTAGAACAGCTAGGTGCAATTGATGGTTTTTTTTTTTTTTTTCCTTTCTCTATCATTAATTTGGAGATGTAACTGAAGTGGTCTCGTCATTGTTACTTCCAATATATGAATATTTATTGTTAAAATCGTTTTGAATGGTACATCAAGATTATGCCTCATGTAAATTTTCTAATTACATTTGCTGGTTTTAAAAAGCTGGACCATTCCAAAGGAAAAAAGAAAAAGTGGAGCACTGAAGCAGAAGATTAAGCTGATCTTCCAGGCAGTAGGAATTGCATTCATCTATATGGTCACCTTTCAATCAATTTGTTGTGTACTTGTTGTATGTGGGATTGTTCTGACAACTTCAGCCTAATATGGTAAAAAACTTTTCAATCCGACTTTTCTGTGCTGATGTTCTACATGAGTATTTAATATTCTATACTTTTTTTTAGCTAAGTTTAGGGTTTAGGGCCAGATTTTAGAACCTTACTTATACAAGGTATTTTGGCATTTTCATTTCCTCCAATAGAATTATGAATTCGGGACATAAAATCTAATTTTCAGAATGCCAACTTCCAATGGCAGAATACTAGAATTCTAATGGTTGCACTGTTATTTAATTAATCATTTTTATTGAGCTTCTCGGCAAAAGTGCGAATGTTTCTTAATGTAGGAGGGGATTTACCAAAGTATATATAACATGTTTTGTTTAAATGAAAAATATTTATAAGAAAATATAGAATAAATAAATAAAAGCTATAAATTTAAGCAAGACGACGAGAATATGAAAACCTGCCTATCTCGTGCGCATCTGGGAGTGCATAATCCAACAATGACTACTGAATTTGCCAATTAGCACCGAAGTCCCAAGGGGAAAGAAAAAGTGCATACGCTCTACGTGAGAGCGCTTAAACCAAGCCAGGCTGTAGCTCCGAGTCTCCCAATCTTAACGTTAATGGAGGAAACAGAGGCGAAGCCGAAGAGAACAGGAGGCCGACAGTGCTGTATCTGTAACGAGAAAAGAGCGGCACTTAAAAGACCCAAAACCCTAGAACAGGTACTGTACTTTCCACCCTACTTTGGCTGCTCCAAATTTAATTTGATTTCGTACAATCAAGAGACGCGCGTAGTTCGCAATTTCTTATAATCCAATATGTTTTGTGTGTGAAGATTTGTAGGGAGTGCTTTTATAATGTCTTTGAGGAGGAGATTCACAAGGTTATTGTCGATAACCAACTCTTCAAGCCTGGTGAACGCGTCGCTATAGGAGCTTCCGGTGGCAAAGGTATATTTCTAAATTTCTTCTTTTTTTTTTTTTAAGTGAAATTCAATGACATGATTCTAAAAAACAATAGTGAATTTGGTAAATTAGAGTTATGGTTGAGATAATTAGCATCATTAATGGTAATCATGGCGGGAGATGATCTCAGTTAAGGGAAATAGCGTGTTTAGAGCTGAATTAGGGCGAAAGAGTTTGTTAAAGAGTGTAAGTATTCTCAACATGTTTGATGTTTGGTTTAAATGCAGATTCCACAGTTCTTGCCTATGTATTGTCAGAATTGAATCGACGGTATAATTATGGCCTGGACCTTTTTCTGTTATCAGTTGATGAAGGGATTACAGGTTATAGGGATGACTCGCTTGAAACTGTCAAAAGAAATGAAATTCAGGTGACTTTAAAAAAAAAAAAATTGCCTAAGTTTCCTTTTTAACATCCTTGTTAGCTATTTCTTTATATCTAATTTTCTTTAAGTAAAATAATGCCTTGTTTAGGTGACATAGTTTTTTTGATATGCTATTCAATCATCTTGGTGTTTTGGAAAATTTTTCTTCTGACTAGGAGAGATGATATTGCTCAAAAGGGCTTTTAAATATTTCCATTCAATTTCTTGGCTCCCTCAAGTCAAGGATTTTTGTAATTTTTTTTCCTCATTGGATAGTTTCTTCTCTTCATTTTAGTATGTGTTATGACTAGGAGTTGTTCAATTTTCATTGCCCATCTTATCTCAATCTATTCATTTGATCCTTGCCATTCTTTTCTTTCTATGTTGTGTGACTCTGATGGTGGATTTTATATGGTCTCAATCTACCTTTTTCAGTATAGACTGCCACTTAAGATTGTCTCATACAAAGATCTATATGGATGGTCGATGGATGAAATAGTGAAAATGATAGGGCTAAAAAATAACTGCACATTCTGTGGGGTCTTTCGTCGCCAGGTAAGAAACTTACTGGTTATGAGTGTTTCTTTTACTGCTATTTATGTAGTCTTATGTCTCAAACATATTTCTTTCATATATAAATTTTTTAAACTAAAAAATGATGGAGGAAATCTGGACCCAGGAGAGTAAGAAAACTATTCTTGGGTTCTCCAATGGTATAGGTTTTGTATATTTAGTACACCAGTTTGTACCAAAGGAGAGGGTACCCCTTTCAAAGTGGATTGTATACATATGATGATTTTAGCAACTTCTCATTGTGTTATCATTGGCATAACCTAAAGTTCTAGCAGGCCTTGAAATCCTCCTTGAAGCTGCTCATCTTCTTCTACAATCTCGTGGAGGCAAATATAAGCAGAGGAAATTTAAAAGAACAAAATCCTGAAGAAGCAAAAACCACGAAAGATTACCTATAGGCTATAACTAATATCTCATTCAATTATAGCCTTTTTTATGTTCTAACATTATATTATTCTGAAAGATTCGTTAATCATAATGAATAAATTTTGACAAAATATGAAGGCCCTTGATCGAGGTGCAGCACTGCTGAAAGTAGATAAGGTTGTAACTGGGCATAATGCGGATGATATTGCTGAAACAGTTCTCTTAAACATCTTAAGAGGTGACATTGCTAGGTACTTCATCTTCTGTAACTTTAAGTTTCTCTTCTCTTTGAGGTATGTTGCTCTTTTTCAGATGATTAACTGATTGAACATTGTGGCAATTGTAGGTTGGGTCGGTGCACTTCTATAACCACTGGAGAAGATGGACCAATTCCAAGATGCAAGCCTTTCAAGTACACATATGAGAAGGAGATTGTTATATATCCTTGATGTTCAAAAATGCATTTATGATGAGAATCTTTTATCATTTTTTTTGTCATTTATGATATTTTTTCCTCTAATCCTTGACCCATATATTCACGTATGCGTATTTCAAGAAGCTGGATTACTTCTCCACTGAATGTAAGATTTCATCCTCCTGATAGGCAAAACTTGTGAGTCAAGCATAGGATTTTTTGACTACTAGATCTCCTAGAGCTGTTAGAAACCACTCAATTATATTTGGTAGAGATGGTGCTTGTGCACATGTGTAGATCTCCTTTTTTTAAGAAAAAAAAATTGATAAATGAACAACTTTAGGCTTTTGTCATCTCTAAAGGGCAAAGCAAGTGGGGGAATGAAGGTGCACCTGATTTTTTCCCTCTTTTGAAAACTGAAATCCTTATATTCGGGTTCTTTTTTGCTACATCATAGGTTTCCAAAATGAAAAAAACTTAGTCATTTGTAATTTAGTTTTTCTATAAAAATGATCCACTAGAAAGCTTTCTGTGGTATCCAGATGGCTACCTTTTCTGTTAACTGTGCATTTTTATGTTTTAAATTTCTTATACTGGCCTTCATTGAATTTGACTGGCAGTAAGGTAGAAAAAGATAGGTTTATCCTTTGATGGGCAACTATTTCATCTCCGTCTACTTGTCTCATGTCTTAAATTTAGATCATGTACGCGATTCTGTGTTAGCTTCACCATCTGAATCCAAATTACAGTCTTATATTGTTGTTGATATTGCAGGCATCTATTCACCCAATGCATACCGAGGTTTTGCTCGGGAGTTTATTAAAGATCTGGAAAGAATAAGGTGGTTATGTTTATGATCTGATGTCATATGTCACCTTGTATAACATGGGTGAATTTCCTTTATGGAAGACATGACAATTATGATGAGAATCCCTTACCCTGTGTTTCCATTGTTTTCTTCTAACCAAATTGCTCACACATGCAGACCCCAAGCCATTCTTGACATCATCAAGTCAGGTGAAGATTTTAGAATATCTACTACAACAAAAATGCCAGAGCAGGGAACATGTGAACGTTGTGGCTATATTTCTAGTCAGGTATGTCTATTCTACTGTTTTCATCTTGTATGATATTGACTGCCTTTTTTGTTTTTTATCAACATGAACAAAACTTTATCCCAATGTGGATAAATACATTACTTCATTTGGCCCAAATATAAATATGCCACTAGATTGCTGAGGAATGTCCTACTTCCTCGGGTATATGAATACATAGCACGCTTTAAGAAGCATGTATCGACTATCTTCACTAAACAGTTAACATGGACTAACGTTTTGACATTCATTTTGAGA
The DNA here is from genome assembly GCA_035771175.1 of Paratinospora sagittata. Lineage (NCBI taxonomy): Eukaryota > Viridiplantae > Streptophyta > Magnoliopsida > Ranunculales > Menispermaceae > Paratinospora > Paratinospora sagittata. Next base: position 48,649,331 of record CM069603.1, on the reverse strand, counting down.
ATGTTGTTTGATTAGTTTTATTTATATTGACAACCCTGACAACCCTTTTACCATTATAAAAAATTTGATGTCCAGAAATGGTGTAAAGCATGTGTATTGCTGGAAGGACTGAATCGGGGCATGCCAAAGCTGGGAATTGGGCGTACTAGAGGCGCTAATGGTCATAAAAAGGCAGTGGATCAAACAACCGGAATGAAGAATATAGAAAGCAAGCAATGTGGATCCTTGGACTTTTGATGCTGATCTATTTTGTAGATGACAACAGCGGGTTTATACACTGATAGCTAGTTCTGTGGAAGGAAATATCAGCATAGAGAATCAGGTTCTCTGCACTGTGGTGTTAAGACTGCAAGCAAACCTGACCGTGCCCTGCTTTCTTTGTGCACATCATCCCCTTTTCAGAACTTAAGAGTGGCAGAGAAGGCTCGTGCATTTGGTACCCTTTCTTTTGGGAAACTGCAAACCATCTCAAAGGGAAAATGTACCTGCTGCATAACTTATTGCTTTGTGTTCAAATCTCGGTACCAATTGGCGGGAAGGAGTGGGGTATCTCTATGCATCAGCAAAACCAAAGGTCTAGTGTTTTCTGTTAACTGAGGAAGGTATTCAAAATTTCTTATTTTCATTTTCAAGTCTGTTCATGTAGTTTAAGCCCATGTATTATTATCAAGTTGAGTCGGTCACATCCGAATTTTTCCATGGCATGGTACCACTACACATTCCTTGCCTCTTAAGTTATGTATAGCAACTTTGAAGACACGGATTCAAATACTAAACTTTTCATACAACAGAAAAGTCATATAAATGTTAAAAGTTTTAATAACCAGGGTTTCTTAGAAATCTTCTTATTTGTAGTCAGGACCAAGTCTTTGTATATTCTATGACTGTTCAATTCAGCATTGGGGAGGTGTCTTTTAGCAGCAGTTTCTACTTCTCATCGCATTAATGCATTAATTAATTGTAATCGAAACACAAATCTCTTCCCAGTTCACACCCCGAAAAACACAGGAAAAACCACTAACTGAACCTGAAAAAAAGATCACGATCCAACAGCTTCCTGCATCTCTGATCCAATCGACTCCGCTACCTCACCACCACCACCACCACCACCACCACCACCACCTTCTTTAAGTTCAAACAACTTAATCAACTCAGCATCGACATTCTCCTCCGGCTCCCAAGTAGCCTCTTCAATATCTGCCCACTTCACCAAATACTCCCTCTTCCCATCCCCCCCTTCTCTCTTCCCCACCACCCTTTCCGCCACCCCATACTCCAACCCTTCCTCATAATCCCTCATCAAATCCTCCGCCACCAACTCTCCCTTCACCCACTCCTTCCCTCCTCCGTCCTTCCACTTCACCAAATACTCCACTTTTTTCCCTTTCCCTCTCTTCTCCAACACTGCCTCCACCTCCGCAAACTCGTACATCTCCTCTTCCAATACCCTAATTACGTTCTCAAGCCCTAACCTCCTCGCGAACTGCAACGGATTCCCCTTCGGCGTCGCCACCAGAACCTCTCTCGCTATGTCCAGCGCCGTCTTCCCTTTGTCATCTTCCACCTCGGGATCCGCGCCAAGCTCTATCAACGCCCGTACCACGCCGGGCTTCACGTATCCTGCTGCCATGTGGAGCGGTGTGAGGCCGCCGCGATTGTCTTTGCGGTTGAGATCGGCGGCGGCGGAGGCTAGGAGACGGACGCAGGGTTCTGAGCCTAGGCCGGAGACGAAGTGGAGAGCCGTGCGGCCGTCTTCGTCCACTGCGTCGATGTCTCGACCGACGCCGGCGATGATATGGTAATCTTCTTCTTCTTCGTCTTGTTGTTGTGATTCTTGGATTAGCTTTTGGAGAGCGGCTTCGTCGGCTTTCTTGGCGGCGGTCCACCAAGGGGTCTCGTACTCGGCGACGACGTCCTTGGCGATGTTGGAGGAGGGGACCCAAGATGGAGCGTGACCGTCTTTCCATTCGATGAGGTATTCCATTCCGGGGGTGGAGCCATCATCAATGGTGGTGGCTCTGCTGCCGATGATTCTGTTTACTTCGCCGTAGTCTTCTTGGTGGGGTGGGTCGATTAGGGGGTCTTGATCGGTGAAGAAATTAGAGGTCGGTGGCTGTTGGTTGTTGTTGATGGCGGAAGCTGTGAAATTGAGTTTAGAGGAGGAGGAGGAAGAAGACGAAGAAGAAGAGCGGAAACGAAGAGGGAGGAGGAAGGTGGTAGTTGAATTGGAGGCGATAGTAGTTATAGAGGAAGAAGAGGGTTTGAGACGGGAGAGAGATGATGGGTTTGCAACGAGAGCTTCCATTGCATGGGACTGACTGATTGAATTGGGTTTTTGGGGTTAAGTTAAAGCTAAGGGTTTTGCAGCAGACAGTTGGCAATGGGGAAAGAAGGAAATCTATGAGTTGGTATTGGATAAGAAATCCGATCCTCTTGTTATCGTCATATTTTCATAACTCGAGCTTTTGTATCACTATTGTGTGGGTGTGGTGCGACAGCGGGGTTGTTTGTAACACGTGGTAGTTCCCAGAGCTACATTGGTTGGTAGCCGCACATCTAAGATGGGGGGTAGCAAAATTTTAAGGCGGGTTACGTGATAGGCTTTCATCTGAAAAATAAAATTTTCTTCTTCTCCTATTGGTACTGTACAGTTCCTATATATTAATCATTCTTCCAAGCATTTCCATTATAAATGTAAAATAGCATTTCTTGTTGAAAGAAAGAGGTAGTTTTCCAACTGCAGGTACGTATTCTCGAATTTGCTTCCTTCACCTCCTCTTTCAACAACTAAATTGAAATTATTGAACTTTAAAATTTGTTGTTTTATTCCCCAAATACAGTAATTGCCAACATCTGACTCATTTGTCAGTTACGTGTTTGGGCATCTTTTCTAGAAGAAAAAGTTGGTGGTTCAACTAATTCTCAATGCTTTCAGGGGAGCTATATATCCTTCTTTGCAGGAGTTCAAGAAGAGCTCATGCTTGTTTATTTATGTTGATAACCTTGAATCAAGAGATTTGGAGACTGGTGTCATGAGAATGCCAACTGATACTTAAAAGCAATCAAAGATGTTGGAGTTCACAAGCCCAAATTGCATCGTTCTTTGGATCCAACTACATGAAGTTGGGTCTACAAACACCCTCATTACCAACTCGTTTCCTTGAGAGCGTGGATTTTTATACTTTCTCCTTGGATGCCCACTAGCCTCTATCCACCCGACAAGCCATCTTCTACCATTTGGTAATCCAATGTGTGTTTTTTAAGGGCAAACAGAATTGTATTACTACCTATAATTGAGATTCTTCGGTGAACTAACTCCACTAAAACCAAAGTAGAGTTGCGAAGCCTGCGATGGTTAGTTTGGTTATGCGTCAATTAATTGATTATTTTGAAAGTGTTTGTTGTTTTAACAGCTGTATAGGTAAAGAGCAACTGATCAGTTATTTCTGATGTAACCTTTTGTTCCTTTCTTGTTTTGGTTCTGTAGTAACAACTTCTCTCTGTTCATTCACGTGGTTTCTCTTCTCTTTCAAATCTTCATTTGACCAAAATGCCTATAAGATTTGCTGCTAAGTGGGTTTGAACTTAAAAATAAAATTGATCATTTTATTTAAATGCCCTATAATTAATATATAAGTTTAACCATTTAATTGTTGGGCCTGTTTATAGTTTTCCTAACTAACCACTTGGACCACCTTTGGCTTAGGCGTGAGATTTTACTTTTTAAGGCTTTGGTATTGATGTGATTAAGGTCCCAACTTATACTCTGAATGATGAACTTATTTTTAATGTGAGATTATTATTTTGATCCATACAATTTACTCATTGAATCAAAGTTCAACTATTCATCATTATTACATACGTACATGTCCCAGTTGAATCATCAATTTTAATATTACTTGTTGAGGAAGCATAGATCTCTACTTGATATTATCTTCAAACTAAATCACCCCTGGGCTAGGTGTGATGTTTTATTTTGAAAGGTCTGATGGTAAGATCCCAATTTATATTTCATATAATAAACTTTTCTATTTCAAATGTAAGACTATTATTTCAATTAGTACAATCTCAACATTAATTTATAAGTAGAGAATCTACACGTGCATATTTAGTTTATGATTCAAATACAATTCTAGAAACACGAAAAACTTGTTTGTTTGGTTAAATTTAAAAAATTTATTCAAAAGCAACTTGTGTTTCACAATGTGATAAAAAGTCTTTTTTTTTTTAGATATATGGTATCCCTGTTTTTAGATCACAAACCAAATGTAGCTAACAATTTACCATATTTTTTTTTAGGCAGAAAGGCAATATTTGCCAAAAGGTCAAAAAACTATGGACTTGTGGCTAGGGGTAAAATCGAGTCAGGTTTTTACCTCCTAACCCACCCGACTCGATAAGGTCGGGTTGACCTCAATTAAATAATTTAATTCTTTTAAAGCTTAATAACTACTATTTAAACTTATATTAATAATAAAATATATTGAATTATCATGTATCTAACTTATTAAATTACTATTTAAGCTTTAAAATATGAGATTTCTTTTTTTTGAGAAAATTTATCTATGTACAAGTTGAACTACTCTTAAACTTTACTTATGAGAATAAAGATAAATTCATATATATAAATTTTAAGAAGTCAGATAAATTAATCCAACCAACCTGACATATCTATTAAACCCGACCTGACGCAATCCGATATGATCGAATTTGGCTGTATGTACTTTGTATTGGCAGTGTTATTAAAGTCCTACACTATTTCCATTTTACGTAAGTCCTTTTCACTATGTGAATCATGTCAAGAAGTAGCCATCTCGAGTAATCGGTGTGTTTATGTAGTTGACAAATCACATACAACACGTCGAGGAGACCTGCAAGTCGCCACCACCTATCTAATATGAATTATTTGTTGTTTCGTTTGCACATTTCATGAAATCAAGTTTTCTTTCTTTATTTTCCTAAATTTATATTTTTATTGATTCAAAAAAAAAAGGAAAAAGGTTTATTTATGAGATAAAGGAACTTGGGAATAGAAAGGACCCAAGGTGAGGAGTGAATGAAGGTTATGGACGAATAGTTTGTTTGTTGAAGGTAGCTTTAAAAGGGGTGGCAGCTGGATCAATGGTTGGGTTGAGCCATCCAGCCACCTCCCATCTTCTAGATGACGCAGAGGCGCTACTACTATTGAGTAATTTGACTCGATTGTCGAGCACTTACCACGCCTCTCTCCCCTCCCTCTGCTGCAGCTGTGACATCACTGGCTTCCCCTTTTTAATCGCACAGCTGTGCCTCATTACGCGTGCCAGCCAGCACCCAGCGGCCACCCACTGCAATTTCCCTCCTAATTTCCTTACTCCTTGGTTCTGACCCTTCTGAATCCAGGGCTTAGAGAAGAATTAAAAAAAAAAAAAATGGAAAATTAGGGTCAACTTCGCCTTTTGCTCCACCAATTCATCTTCATCTTGATAAGGTTTTAAAGGTAGTGACTGAGTTGCGTGTGTCAATGTCATTTATTACACTTCCATCAGATCATCTTAGCAGGCTTTCTTGTTGACTTTTCTCCGCAATGTACTTAATTTCTTAATATTTTTGGGATCTTAGCAGACTTTCTGTTCCTATTGTTTAGTTAATGGAAAGGGCTAATCGCCACAAATACTTTTATTAGATAATTTATTTATTTTTTAAAAATCTATAAAATATTAAAATTGTAGTCATCACTCACCTGATCATCATAATAAATGACTCAAGTTTCTTTTTTATATATTTAACCATCTTAAGTTGGTCAACATCATTAATTAATAAACCATTGTTAATAAATAAAGTGTAACTAAATTGCCGAAACTTGTGGGAACTAAGTAGCTATATTAATTTTCAATAATAATATTTAGAAAATTATTATTTATAAGGAATACATGGAAAACTTATCAATATTGCTAACAACAGTGAGTTCCCACAAGTTAACTCATTGATAAAAGCTGAAACTGTATATTTAATAACTATACAAATTGTAGGAATGCTTGTGGGCGTGGGCATTCATGAAATATTACTAAAATTAGCTAAATAATAAATAAATAAAAATAAAAAATAAACATAGTCTGTATGTACAAGAGTAATGCTAAATCAATTTTATTTTTTAATATAATTTTTAACTTATGTTGATATAACGTTATTTTTATAAAATATAAAAAAAATATTTTTTTAAAATAATAAAAAATAATTAATTATATATTGTTACGTAATACAATATTAAAAAATTTATAAAAATTTGACTCTTTCCAACATTTTTTTTTTAATGAACCGAGTTTTGTTTTGAAACATTGAGGTTGATTTATATAATAATTCAAAAAAAAAAGAAAAAAAAAAAAAAGAAAAAAAGAAAAAAAGAAAAAAAGAGTTCAAATGCTTTGAAAAGAGCACCGAAATAGATTATTTTGGTATGTGCCGTGTTATGAGGCCATTAAAAGCTCATCTCCAGCCATAGGAAACAGAAAAACCTCCCTTGCGTTGCGTAGCGTTTTCAAATTAAATTTGAAGGTGACGTTTAGGTATTATCATTCCTCACATGGGGGCCCCCTAACATGCTCCCATCTCTCTGTCTCCACATGCAATTGAACACCATCTCCATGCACGTCCTTCACATCTATCTTTCCCTTTCTCAATTAAGTAGTAATTTATGGGTTCGACCTCTCTAATTGAATCTTAAATATATTGCCAATTTTTAATACATGCCATTAATTCGTAGATTTGATTACTATAATAGATATTATATTCGCACTTTGATTTGAATTTTAAATTAAATATAACCCCCCCGTTTAAACACGAAGCTTTTTAGCTTTACCTAGTTCTCCCTCTTTCAAAAATTCAAGTTAAGCTAAAAGCCAACGAGATCACCAATCATCCCTGCATTCCACAATAATTGCATGTGCCACAGTACGCGTTTCGGCTACTTCACGTCACACACGGGACCCAAGATGTCCCAACCATTGGATTGTCTCAATCCCTCATTTTCCATCTTTTGACATTTTGACTTTACCTCCTTATCATTGATCCCCTCTCATCCATCGTATATAATATTTTGATCATCAAAACTTAAAACCATTAGATCTACTGCCACGTGTCATCCTCGTCCAAGTTGTAAACACGATGAACTTAGACCCGAAGTGCGGCGAAGTTACACATCACATGCCATTCTCCGTGCGTCGCGTCAATAATATCACTGATCACGGGCAACAAAGTTTATCGAGTTTTGATTCCATGCTAACAGCAACAGGAATGTCTCGTACGTTATAACACTAAATTCCAATAAGGAAACGACACGAAGATTTGAATACGTAAATCAAACGCGTCACATTCTCGATGTCCTCCGTTTGCCACTCGCCAGAGCTGCGGGACCCCTCACCACTTCTGCGCACATGACAGTTGCCGACCGACACTATCTTTTCCTTTTTTTTTTTTCATTTCTTTTATTATTATTTGTTTAAATTTTTAATTTTCGGAGTGTCGTTTGCGTTCTCTTTAGACGGCCCCACATTCCTACTTCCTCTGTACCGCACTTAAAATTGTCATCTACTTATCACCCTCCTCATTCACTTCCTCCTTCGCTCCATCCCTCTCTCTCTTCTCTTGTTCTACATATATTTCTCTTTCATTTTAAAAACTTCTCATTACTGCTTCTTTCGCTCTCTGCTAACAAAAAATGCCGTTAAATCTAGTGGCAACTTCGTCACTCTTCGTCTTCTTCTTGCTCTTCTCCGTCAATGCCGAAGATCCTTATAAGTTCTTCACTTGGAACATCACCTACGGTGACATCTACCCTCTTGGTGTCCGCCAACAGGTCACTCTCAATTTTAATTATATATGGGTACGAGTGCGTGTGTGTGTATCTATATTTATTCATTCTTTCTTGATCTTCTTGTTTTCTTTTCTTGTAGGGGATATTGATAAATGGGCAATTTCCGGGACCCGACATTCACTCTGTTACCAACGATAATCTGATCATAAACGTGTTCAACAACTTGCCTGAGCCGTTCTTGCTGTCCTGGTAAGGAATCTTGATTTTAACTTATAACTGTTCTTCTCTTGATCTATAAATCGGATCTACCGGAATGGTTAAGGATTTTTTTTCTTTTCTTTTCCTTCTCTAGTTCTGTTTGGAATTCGTAATATGCCAGCTTTATTATGATCTGATAGCTTTTTCGCCGAATCCTGACACGAGAATGAATTGGGTGTGTCCGCATTGCTTTTCGATACGACACGGGAACGTCACCCACGTTACCTGTTTTCGTCACCGACTCGCTAATGTCCGCAAGTTGTCCAAGGACATGTTATGATCGGTGCAGCTGTCGTGACCCACGTACGTGGATCCGAACCGCGCGTAAACTTAGTATTGCTCGTGTTGGTGCACCGCCATTTAAATCTAATGGAAAATGCCTGATTATAAAATTAAATTCTTAATATGAAAGGCGTAAATATATATGTAGGTTCACTTTCTTTCTTTTTGGTAGTTAGAATGATCTCCTTTCTCTAAAATATACATAATTAATATATGCGAAGATGTTTTGTAGTTGCATTTTTTTTGTAATTGAGATAGCAATTTTCTAATTTATATATTTATTTCTTCGTCAATGGTTAAAATGTTTGGGCTCTTGATGGGTACGAAGGGTGAAAGTAGATCTATATTTGATTAAAGAGAAAGTGAAACTGTACTCTCTTTTTTTAGCTTATTATGTGGAGTGGATTGATGAGAAGCCTAGAAAGAAATTTAAAATGATTAATCATGGGATTATTAAAAATGGGTGAAAGTCTTCCTTGCCTTAAAACTCAAGGCACGGATCCAACTAACTAAAAGCTAGTGGATTTGAGCATGAAATCCACAATGTGGGTCCTGGGTGCGTGCTCTGGTGTTTATGCCAATTGCCTAATTGAATGGCACTTTTGAGTATAATATACCCAATGAAAATGAAAAATGAAGATGAATCTCTACTAATGATAGACCTCTAATTTATTGTTGAAAAATGTTTTATATACATGGGCCCGACGACATTTCTAACACCCAGTTTCTTTAAATATTTTTAAAATTTTTATATATTTATTTACAACATCCCAATCCCAATATTTAAGAGAAAGTGTTGTCGCATTCACTGTAACTGTAGTATTACTCTTTATTATTTACTCTCTAGTTTGTAATTATATGTGTCGTAGAAGTTTTATACCTATCGGTATAGGTCGGTCAACATATTTCTTTAGGGTCATGATGGGCCCGTGAACATATTGATCGTACATTGCCCAGCTTCAAAATATAAGCAAAAAAAAAGTAGTGTTGGCGTGGAACCCTTAAAGGGTATCTTGTCAATTTAATAATGTGAATTGGTTTTAACCCTATGCGAGATTGTAAGAGAAATAAATCTGTGCATAGCTTAATGCTTTTTTTATTTATTTAACTTTGATTCTTTTTTAATAGTGAATTTGATTCCCATCTTTCTTTCATTGATGTAATCAAGCATTTATTGAATTACTAAATTTTTTGTGCTTTTACTTGTGAGTTTATTTTTGCATTCATTTGATTTGTACATAAGATTTTCATTCAGTTTGCTGCATACAATACAACTGCATTACCTACCTATTTCAAAATTGTATATGCTTGTGGGTAGTGCCGGTGATTGGTTAATTTACAAAATGCTATTCTAAGAATATTAATCCCTGAGAATATTATGGTGTTGGAACAGGAATGGAGTTCAGCAAAGGAGGAATTCATGGCAAGATGGAGTTTATGGGACTACTTGCCCAATCCCTCCAGGCAAAAACTTCACTTACACCCTTCAAGTCAAGGATCAAATCGGCAGCTTCTTCTACTTCCCCTCCCTGGCCTTCCATAAAGCAGCTGGTGGTTTTGGTGGCCTCAGAATCCTCAGCAGACCCAGAATTCCTGTCCCCTTCCCAGAACCAGCTGGAGATTATACACTTCTCATTGGAGACTGGTACAAATCCAATCACACGGTAACAATCTCTCTCTCTCTCTCTCTCTCTCTCTCTCTCTCTCGTATATTTGATCAAAATTTTCTGTTCTGATTATGACATTTTTAATGAATGTTTGAATTGAACTTGAGTTTATGTCTTTCAATTTCTTGTTCCAGACCTTGAAAGGCATTCTTGACCGTGGTAATAAGCTTCGTTTTCCCGATGGCATTCTCATCAATGGCCGTGGACCCAATGGTGCAACCTTTGCAGTGGAACAAGGTAGCTTCCGAATCCTGCTGTTTTGCATGTTTTGCTTTAGCTACTAATCTATAATAAAGAAACACTTGAAAAATGAAGGATTAATGAGGTGAATTCTGATGCAGGGAAAACTTATAGGTTCAGAATATCAAATGTGGGACTCATGAACTCCCTCAACATCCGGTTTGCAAACCACAAGATGAAACTAGTAGAAGTAGAAGGAACTCACTCTCTACAAACAACTTACTCATCCCTCGATGTCCATGTTGGCCAATCCTACTCTGTTCTACTAACAGCTGATCAGCCTGCTCAGGACTACTACATTGCTGTTTCAACTAGATTCACCACTACTGTACTTACTGGCACTGCCATTCTCCGTTATAGCAATTCTGCTGGTTCAGTCTCCGGCCCACCCCCTGGTGGTCCAACCATCCAAATTGATTGGTCTCTGAACCAGGCGAGGTCCATCAGGTATACATATTCTGTTCTCCTGTCTTATAGATGATACTGATGCAATTTCACGTTTAAAGTGCATTGTGCTCACACTAGTTAATGTGTCTATGTCTCAGAACTAACCTCACTGCAAGCGGGCCGAGGCCGAACCCACAAGGTTCATACCATTATGGCATGATCAACACGACCCGGACCATCAGGCTTGCCAGTTCTGCCGGTCAAGTCAATGGCAAGCAGAGGTATGCAGTCAACAGCGTCTCCTTTGTCCCTGCAGACACTCCCTTGAAGCTTGCAGACTTCTTCAAGATTGGAGGTGTTTTCCGCCTTGGAAGCATCTCTAGCAGCCCAACTGGTGGTGGAATTTACCTCGACACATCGGTTATGGCTGCTGATTTTAGAGCCTATATTGAGATTGTCTTTGAGAACAATGAGAATATTGTTCAGAGCTGGCACCTTGATGGCTATTCCTTCTTTGTTGTCGGGTATTAATTCTAGTTCACTGGTTATGCTATTAATGTTCATTTCTTGGGTATGTTCTTTGACTGATCATTTTCTTGTTATTTGTAATTGTGTTGCAGTATGGATGGAGGACAGTGGACACCAGCAAGTAGGAACGAATACAATCTTAGAGATGCTATTTCTCGTAGCACTACCCAGGTGTGCTAGCTAGCTAGCTAGCGGTCTTTTTCATTAATTCACTATTTAACAGTTAACTTTATCATGAATTGGATAATACTGAAAATTCTTGAAGGATTAAAAATGACCCTTGTGTTGTTGCAGGTATACCCCAAATCATGGACGGCCATTTATCTTGCACTTGACAACGTAGGAATGTGGAACTTGAGATCTGAGTTCTGGGCTCGCCAGTATCTCGGCCAGCAATTTTATCTACGCGTGTACTCTCCGGTGGACTCGATCAGGGACGAGTACCCTATACCAAGAAACGCTCTTCTGTGTGGGAAGGCCGCTGGACACCACACACGTCCCCTTTAAATATCAAGTGTGGTAGGAGGAGAGAAATTCAGAATAGCTTAGGAGGATGAAGTGTGAAGTGGAAAGCACAACTTGTGCTATATGGTCGATCTGGTGTCCTTGGGGCTTACTCGGCCCCTGCAACAAAAATGTGGAGCATCTATCGATAGAGAGATTTTAAATTGACCTTGACTCGAGGTCGCATTCTTTGTTATGGGAATATTGTAGCTTTGATTTGCTTTGTTTTTTCTTTCTTTTATAATTAATATATTATGGAAATAATGTGAATGATTTGGTTATATAGTCTAATGAACTATTTATTGATTAATACATGTTGATAACGCAGCTACTAAAAGTGAGCTCTCTTTTTTTTCCTCTCTTCATTATGAAATCATCAGAGAGAGGAAAGTAAGAATTTTAAAGGCTTCATAACAGCTAGCTTTCTATTTTTCTCTATAAGATTAGTTTTGTGAGGCATGGTGTCCGCTTAATGGAAATAAAATAAAAATTCACTTAGCTTCATGAGCATAAAATTTAATTGAAAAAGATTTGGACCCAAGGGAATGTGCGACATGTTTGAATATATACAGTAATTAAAGACACACTGATCTCTGAATTAACAGTACTGCATGCGGCTGTGAAGTCAACCATCCAGAATCGCAGGTCAAAGTATTATTATTATTATTGGGAGACAATTGATTATAAATATATATGCATCAATAGCTACATTTTCCTATTAATTCTCAGCAAGCTGCTTGAAATTAATGGGTGTCACAAGTCCTGACGGTCCATTGTAGAAGGTTTCAACTGCTAGTTGAGCTGCGGCTTCAGTGGGGTGAAAAGGGTCCCAGAACAAGTACTCTTTCCGATTCTCACAAATAGTAGCATTTTGTGTGCATGGGTCTTGTGCATTCAGCTTCCCACCTCCACAACATGCTTTTTGGAGCTCCGTGATTCCTACGAAATTGAAGGAAAAACATATAACGTTTATGGTTGCATAAAAAACTAATCCATTCTAGGCATTTGGAGAATGAAAATCTCACCAGCTGAAGGTGGGTTATTTGTGATACTAATCATCAACTCGTATGCATTTCCAAGTGAATACTTCATGTCCTCAAGTCCAGAACTGAGCTTCTGCAACATAGATTCAATGGCGGAATAGAGAGTCGCCGCGAAATTGTTCAACTCCTCAGAACATCCTCCTGTGTCATTGCTAGTCCTTATGAACGGACAACACCCAATTGCTGGAACGCTCACAATGCCAAATTTCCTTGCTCCAAGAGAGTGTAGAGTCTGCCATGCATTATGTGTAAGTATTGCTAGCATAGTTCCACAATGCCTGGGTACAATTATAATGTATAATGTATAAGTTATGGGTAACCCTCTCCTTGTAAGCCGATTCTAAGGATTAGTTAGGCCTATGAGCTTAATTGTGGTATTAGGGCAGAGCAGGTGTAATCAGGAATCAGTTGGGTTTATATCTAGCCCTAGTCCTGAGGGGGAGTATTTGCAATTTATAAGTCATGGGCAATCCTCTTCTTGCAAGCTAGTTTTCAAGGATGAAATAGGCCCACGAGCTTTATCAAGTATGTTTAGATGGGAAAAGCAAAATAATGTGTTACCTTGAGGTAATTCTCGTATGCAAAGTTCAAACTATCAATGAATTCTTGCTTGCGAGATGAGTGGTTCACATAAAATTCTTGGAAGATGTCATTGCTTCCAACACTGATCAAAATGATAGATTTATTGAGAAAACGATCTGCTCCTTGTGCTCCCAATACCTCTGCAAGGTTTCCTCTTACTGTTGTAAATTGTTGGACTTGTTGGCCAAAGGTAATCACCTCACCCTGTTTAAATTGCGTCTATTTTGTCATTAATTGCATACATTTTTCTCATATTATTATTACATACAACTTTCTCAAATCACAGAATATATATATGTAATTCTACAACTTCACTTTTGAATTAGTGTTAAGAGGATGGAATTTTAATTGACGTGCTTACCATGCCTGTGATGTCAAGGAGTCCAGACCCTGCGGAGGCAAAGTTCACACCATGAGCTATCTGCTTCTTCAGATGAGTGGTTTGATTCACAAGAGCCAGAAAAGGTGGTGGACTCCTTTTAAAACCCAGCTTTTTGGCTAATCAATACAATTCACATACGAAACGCTTTAGCATGATACCCAATTCTTAATTAAGAGCAACAAGTTAACTCACAATATAGCTTAATATTTGAACAGGACACAACTATATATATATGATGCATGAGGAATGGATGCACCAAGAGAATCTGCACTGTTGAAGCCGTTACTGAACCTTCCAGTGGGTATGGAACCTGGGAAGTCAATACCATAGGGAGGGTAGTTAGCCTTAACATTGGACTGGATGTCATTGTTAGTCCCAACATCTACAGTTGAATCACCAAAAATGAATAGAGCGGGAACAGCCGTAGGTGCAATGCTGAAGAAAAAAAGAGCAAGAAGAAGAAGAAGAAGCGCAGATAAACAAAGAAAAAGGAGAAAGAAAGATATACCCCATATCTTACTCATGGCTGTTTTGGTATAGGTTGTTGGTTTCAGGGCATCCCTCTTGAGGATTTTCTACCCAAGAAGAGTCCAAGAAACTCCAAGCACTAATGTTAAATATGCTATGTATGCATGTGGAAATGAAGACGCAACCACAAAAGAACAAGGCTGGTAATTACTAATTAGGCGGATAGTCCTAGCTAATAATAATACACCAATGCAGAGGACTGGGTAAGGTTTTTTTTTTTTTTTTTTTTTTTTTTTTTTTTTTTTCTTTTTTAGTTTAGTATTAATTTAATAACTCTTCTCACTGCATTTGAAATTGCCCAAAAATATTTTACAACAAAATAAGGCTAATTCTGTATGAATATGGAAAAAGCAAATGGTATTGAGTATGGAATTTAGAGGAAATTTCTCTGCTTAAAATCCTCTTTATTTAGTCTCACCTACAGAAAAAGTTTTAAACTGAACAATTAAAAAATTTTGACGATCTTCCAACAATCAATCATCCAAACATTCTGAAATTTTGAATTATTTGACAGGAGGAAATGAACTAAAAGGTTCTCATTTGGCATCAAGTGGCATATTCCTTTGTAATAATCGCGGGTAATGATGCTACAGTATTATAATGTTATTGCAGTTATTTACTTTTATTTTATGAATCCAAGGGTAGGATCATGTTAAAATTTTGGGTTTTGATTTCAACTTCTGATGACAAAAAGGGCTGTGTGGTGGCGCAGATACCACGGCCTCCCTAGTGTGGAACGAAGGTGCCCTGTGCTTCGCATATAGAATTTGTCAGGTTGTTGCCACAAGCTCAAGTGAAACAAGAATATACTCTCAAATACGTCATCTGAAAGTTCGGATGTTCAAGAATCATGATCAACATTCATTTGAAATAGGATCTAATAAAATAATTTCAATTCAATTCATAGAAAATTGGCATTATTACACTTTCAATAATAACACAATGCCATCATATGACATTCTCACATTAATCATAAGTTTGGAAAGGAAATACCATGTTGCTGACGCCAACAAGTTTTTTTTTCTTTTTGAAAGAATGTTAAAAAAAACTTCCATTACTAGGGAGGACAAGCCTCAGACTGTACAATATCAAAAATAATGGGAGGATTTTCCTCCAACCAAACTACAAAATCATCTAAGAGCATTGCATATTGCCCGAGTCTGAGCTGCAACATTACATTCCCTTTTAACAGTATTGATGATCCTTACGTTGGGAAAGCATTTTAAGAGAGACTTGCAATCACCAATTATCAGATTAAACTCATTCAAGCCACAAAGTTAACATTTGTCAAAAATTGCAACACATTAATGCTCTGAAATAATCTTTCCCTCCATTTTTCACACAAAACTGACCTAAAAGGGCTAGTGTTAAATTTCAAAGCCCTTTCAACCACCAGATATTTTTTAAAAAGGGGCAATTTGTTCATTGAAAACATTTGGCAACAAATTGCCAATTAAATTGACATTCAGAAACAACAGAAATTCCAACACAACGTGAGAAGAGTCAGACTATACCAAAGTCTCACATTCTATCTTCTCTCTTTCTTGGAGCACAAGTGATAATCTCGTCCACTCTGAGTATCATCTCAGCAGCCTCAGTTGCAGATAGCAGAATGGCCTGTTTCACTTTAAATGACTCGGATATCCCAAGCATCTCCATATCTCCCACCTGCAACAAGCAAGATACACAAAAGCAGGATCAATCAATCAACCAAACAATAGCAAAATATGAACCCCATACACACAAACACTTAAAACACAAGGTTTAAAATGTATTTCCCCAAAATATTGCCTGTAGACAAAAAAATGCGGAGGCTTGACGCACATACAGTAGTGCAAATTGACACGAGTTCAAGAAGGATTTGAATATAAGGAGAGTTGAATTTGCGAATTGATATGACCTCCCCCAATCCTCCCAACCCAACCCCAAAAAAACACACATGGCACCGCATCAAAGGGGTTTCAAAAGCATGTGAAAGTTTGAAACATAACATATAGCTTATTAGGCCAATAGCACGTACACATAGCAAACCCCATCAAAATCTAGGAAGCATTGGAATGTCATTCTCCAATCATTAATCAACTGATCAAGCCAAAGCATATAGACTTACTGCTCCAGAAATCACATCAATCCCAGCACGGCTCCCCTCCTTCTGGTGTTCAGCTCGAAGCTGCGAGATCAGCTCTGCACTGTCCAATCCAGCATTGTCTGCAATTGTTATAGGGATTGCCTGGAGAGCCTTTGAGAAAGCCTCAATGGCGTGAGACTTTTTCCCAGGGGTCTTACGAGCCAGCTCATCCACTTCTTTTGTCATAACCATCTCTGGCCAACCACCACCAAGTAAAACCCGGCTGTCAACCACTGTTTGTGATAGCACACACAGGGCATCATGGAGAGACCTTTCTGCTTCATCAAGAACATGAAAACTGCAAACAATGTAAAATGTATTATTAAGTCGGCAAATACACGTCAAAAGGGCCGTTTAAACAGATATATCTTATAAATGGTTTGAAATTCCAAAGGTAGGCATGCTGAGGGAAAAGAGAAGAAAGAATTCTGACAATGAGCATAGCTAAAGGGGAGGAGGAACATGAGGAATCTACCAACAGTAAAACAGCTCATGTGGCACACACGTGCTGCATATTCATGATAACCTAGTAAATCTGCTTGTGAAACAAATCCATAGAGAATGTACTAAATTCTCAAATGTAGTCTACATAAAACATACACCATTACCCATTTGTTGACCATCTTCTAGTTTTTTAAATAGACAATCTTCAGTTGGTACTTGGTACAAAACTCATTCAGCAGTAATCATCTGAATGACTTAAGGAAGACAGTCTACACCTAAACTACAAGGAAGCAAAACTTGATCAAGCTTTTATACCTTTTTATTGTAATGCATAGGCCAAGAGTTTCACCATATAGAGAAAAAAATACCATGATAACTGCAATAAATGTATGGGGAAGACAAAATACAGCATACCTTGCACCTCTCAATACTATGGTACATGCTTGACCCATTTCAACACCAGAGAAATGGATCAACTTGTCCTCACCAATCATAATTTCCTCAATGAGCTTGCAGTGACCAAGTTTAACAGACTCAGGATTGTCAAAGGTTGATGCAATTTCACCACCAGTTACAAGAGCCAGACGCTCAATCCCATCAAAATCAGCATGCTCAATGGCAAGCACACCAGCATCAGCAAAGAGCTCCTCTGGGTAGTTGTATATTAATTGTCTGTTGATAAAGCAGTTAATCCCATGAGCTATGATCTTCTGAACCTTTTCTTTCATCTTCTCCTTTTCTGCCCCTTCAATTTGAGCAACCTTAGACATTGAATCCACACGAACACGAGCACCATATATCTTTACTTTATCTGTGTCCATAGCTGTATTTGCCACCAAAATTTTAGCATTTTCTATGCGCTTTGGCTGGCCAATTCCAATCTTCTTATCAAGGATAAATCTGCATATGAAGAATGGTGCACCAACAAAAGAACATTTGTCATTTAACAACAAACACATTGTTTTTTTGAGCGGAAACAAATTCAATTTTATTAAGCATCAAAATATTCAGCTACCACGTGCACCAGCAGTGCAACCTAAGCAAATCAGAACTAGAGAACCAGAAATAACATGAATAACATCCAAAACAGACTCCCGGCCTTCAAGCAAAATAGCAACAAGCACATTGTAAACCAAGCAAAATTACAATAAAGAAAGGATCACTAGAATGATGAGCTATAGAAAAAAAAACAAAATTTGTGGCATAAATTGGACCTATCCTAGTTTCATGAAGACATAAATTGTGGCATCAGTGGGCAACATCCATACCCTTCATCCAGAAAAGAATCCCTCAAAGAACCTCCAGGCTTTTTAATAATCTGAATGGCCTCCAAGTTTGTGCTTCCCTGTCAATGCCAAAGCAAATCCTCAAAACAAAAATAGCAAAAAGGAGACATCAACAGAAAATAGTTTGAGACAGAAAAAATGCCAAACAAAAGTTTTTCAAAACAATACAACAAAAAACCTTGAGCATAGAAAGAATCCCAAGTTAGATAGAACTGCAACTAAGTGCTTAATACATATGCAATGTTGAATGATTAAACCACAAGTTTAGAAAATTATTGACATGAAATTCATCCACAAGTAAACTGAAATTAAAAATCACAAGTAACACTGTTGTCATTGTTGGAAGCTGATCAGTCTCATATTATAGAGGTTCAACCTCAACAACAAAGAGTTTCAATTTGGAGCCTATTAAGAATTACCAAACATGCCTTACGTATGAAAATGTCATCAGCAATGATCACTGAAATCTTGGATTACAAAACGCCAGTACTCATTACCTTAAGCCTCATAACAGCATCCACAGCTAGCTTTGCAAAGTGCTCCTTGTCCTGGGAAAGTATTTTTGAACTCAAAGTTGTCATTGCAATCTTCATTAGGTCTGAATTGAACTTCTCTGCATTAATATAAAGAGGATATTTAACATAATTTGATACTGTGGCATCACTGGCATTTCTTCATTAAGCATGGATCATGAATAACATATGGCCATATAGCTGTTGGCACGGAAAAGCAGAAACAGGCTTTTGTTGGTCCAACAAATAAGAAATGTTTCAATAAGAATCATTAGAACTAGCGTATTATGGGAAATAATCCTACATTTTCAAAAGTGGACAGTTTTCAAATTTTGATGTGACAAACTACTTGTACATACTTTCAACTGCAAAAATTAATGTTTCTCACAGATAAATTATTAATAGGAGAGTTTAAGAACTGCATCTCCACAAGTAGCAACAAAGCCAAAAAGAATTGAGCTGCACATTTATTGTTTACAATATAACCAGTACCTGAATCTTCTTTATTATCCATGACTTTTTGCAACAAAGCATTTCTTGCGCATTCAGCTGCCATCCTGAAACCTATCAAAAAAACAACAATAAAAAATAATAATAATAAACAAATAAAAGTTTCAAACAGAGGAATTAAAACCACTAAAACTGACTTTGATACCAAGAAATGGATGCAACAAAGAAGGGATAATATCATCTCAATGAACAAAAAAGCATAACAAGGTACAAATTGTATTGCCAGTTTTCTACAAGAGAACACGAGGAAGAGATAGTAGTTTTGGAAAATCAACAAAATCGCAGTAGGTTTAGCATGGCTTAATTCGAATGACACAACACTGGCATAATTTCAAATCTTATCGACACAACCGTAAAGGTAATGTAACTCAAATCTCTTAAGGGCAAAAGTACAGCTGACTCTCAAAATCAAATAGAAACAAGTTCCCATTCTTCAAGGACTTGAAAATAAGCATGACGCAAAGAACAAAAAAACTAAAGGCTGAAGCCGTAATTCTAACAAACAATCACACTTTGTATGAGTGCAAATGAATTTCGTAAGGTACAATACCAAGGGGTTAGAGCTTGAACCGGGATAATTGTCTCCTAGTAAGTTCAAAGTTCAGTTATGAAATTTATAAACAGAAGTTTTTCCTTTTGGGGACATTCCAAGGCCCAAGATGGTCCAAAAAGTACCAGATGTGTTTGTGGGACATGGGTACAACACATACCCCACAACAATCGAATACGCACAGTTATCCAATAAAAAAATATATCAGAAATACATGCACAATACAATGTAAATGAGATGGCTAAAGTACTACATCAATGATTACTTCAAACCATACATGCAGCAGAACCCAAGAGGTAGGTAAAAAGGCTCAATGCAAACCAAAAGTTCAAAAAACACATATACCGCTTTTGACACTACGAAAGTTACAACAGCTAAAGAAAAACCTGAGATTATTGTCATTGGATGAATCTTTACAGCAACCAACTTTTCTGCTTCTCTCAGAAGCTCTCCAGCCAACACAACAACTGAAGTTGTCCCATCGCCAACTTCATCATCCTGGACCTTAGAAATATCTAGCAAATTTAGGTTAAGGAAGACCCAAATGTTAGAAACTTAGAAATTGCAGACAGCAAAACAACTATTGTAATCAGCTAAATATTAAGGAATCCAATAATAGTTGGGCTATAAGATTACACTAATGTCAACATCGAGAAGCCCATAATCTTCTACTTTCCAAAAATACAAACAAAGAGACAAAAACATCACACTTAATAAATTACGAAGGAAGACACCAGTAATCCAGATTCCAGGGAAGTAATCCAGCCCCTCAGACAAACCAAAGACAAAGGATACCAACAAGAACTTTGGCAGCTGGGTTGTCAATGTGCAAAGCCTTTAAGATGCTAGCACCATCATTTGTAACAGTAACACTGCGCCCTCTGCCTGTTGATTGCAAGATTTTATCCTACAGAAAATGCGAGAATAAACAAGAAATCAATTATTGAGACCAAATAAAGATGAAAATGTGGATAACATAACTGAAAAGTACAGAAAATTCCCTTTACCATCCCTTTGGGCCCTAAGGTTGTCTTGACCAAGTCGGCAATTGCCATAGCACCAATAAACGAGGACTACATGAAAAATGAAAAAAATCAGGCACAGCCAAAACAATTAAAAGGTGGAAAAGATAACTCAACTCAACTTAACTAAGTTTTTTTTCAACTACATAGGGTCAACTAGAAGTATACACTTCCTTCAATATGCTCTATAAAGGGTTAACTCAACAATAAAATTACAAGTAGTTATATTTTTTTTAATTATTTTTGTCCATGTTATTTTAGGTCTTCCTCTACCTCTATCATTATCCTGGATAAAAGGTAAAAAATATAAAAATCCAAAATATATGAATAATTGTAACCTTTTTCTTCTAGCAGGTAAGCGAGATATGAGTGAGAATACAAGGCTTACCATTCTGGCCCGTTCTCCTTTTTCCTCGGTGGCTTCATCTTTAAATAGTCTATCAATCTACACCAGTCATCAACGCAACATATAAATGCACAAAATCTAAACATAAAGCATCAACCAGCTATCAAGTAACCATCAGTACACCCATACCGCCATTAGATTAGTTGATGAAGACAGTAACTGAAGCAATAGCTTGAATATCCCAAACAAGAAGCAGCCGGCGTCGTAATAAAATCTAAAGTTGAAGAGAATCATAAAGATCAGATCTTTAACAAAGTTCGTACAAACATAAACCTATAAGTAGATCATTGACACACTCCCACTAAAAACTTAAAATGATAAAACAAAAAGAACACCTTTCCCGCCGGTTAAAAAAACACCTACATTTTCTACCGTCAGAGCCTCCAGATTGGAGAACAAACCGTATCAGATACTAATGTAGATATAATTGAGTTCTATAGAAATGATGATCCAATCAGATTTATAAAGAGATGTACTGAAGCTGGAGTGATCTAAGAATTCTAGAGGCATCAGATAAACTGCAGCAAATACGGAAACAAAAACCCTAGAAAAGCATTTAAAAAGAACAGTTAAGTCGAAAGATTCAGATACAAATGTACCTGAACCGCGACGCGATGCAAGAGAGTTAGGGCTTGAAGGAGGCAGAGAGAGTTCAACAGCGTTAGGGTTTGAATCTTGCTCGTCGAACTCGAAATTAGTCCCTCTTACTGCTAAGGTCTAACTCACTATTCTACAGTAGTAGTCTAGTAGAGGAGCGCGAAATGTCCTCGCATTATAAAAGTGGTCCTTAACGTGTATCATTCTCAATAGACCCCTTCTCAGATCCTTACACGTGCCGACCATCGAAGGCAACCTGCTATAATATTGTTACCTTAATACAGTGTAGAATCATTATTCATTCTTCAAATAAATCGTCAAGCAAAATTATAAGCCATTTTGTTTGTGTGTCGATTGCCCCCTTCTCATGTATATATATTTTTTTTGGAAAACAGCTCCACCCTTTCTCTAAAAGGTTTTAGAGAATCTCATATTGTGAAAAAAATCTTTAGGAGGTTCATTTCAATAGATAAATATGACGAAAACTCACATTTTTTCTTCATTTGTATTAATTAGCTGAATTTATTTTAATGCCCTCCAAATGTTTTTATGATAGTATTGATTAGTGGAAGGTAGCAAGAAAATATTGACATTTGAAGTAGTTAAAAATCTAAGTCTTAATTAAGGCCTTAGGGGTGACAATGCAATTCGAGCTACAATTTATGGGCTTAGTCTAAATCGGCCCAACCCAAGCCCCGCCCATGGATGCTTTTTAAGAAATTGCATAGTTAATAACCTTAGCAAATCCTCTCCCACCTGTTCTCCATTATTTTTAGGGGTGGCAACAATTTAATTTGAATGGATTTGATGCTCAAATTTAAGTTAACAACTAAATAAACATTAGTGTTAAAAGAAAAGTAGTGAAGTGAGAAAAAACTTAATGATGTGGTTAGCTGGACTCTGGGTGGTCTTCTTTTCTTTTTCTTTTTTCTTTTTTAAGCAAAAACAAGTGGATTATATTGATTAGTATCAAAAGAAGATAACAACGAGAGCAACGGGGGTACTCAACTCAACCAAGGATAGCACAACCAATTACAACATATAAGACTTTTCGTTCCTAAACCAATCAACAACTGAATAACCATTCGCCAACAAAGAAGACACCATCCACGATGCAGCTAACAATAGGATTTCGTCTCAAAGTGTGAGACTTTCCTTCCTCAGAGCTTTGGAAAAATCCTTTTATTCCTCTCCATCCACACATTCCACGGAGTAGCCATTGAAATTACCTGGCTAATGTCAACAATTCGTTTGAGGCAACCTGGGAAAATGTAAGCATGTAACACACTCGACCAATGATGTAGGACGCGTGAATAAAGCCCCGCATAAGTCCTTCCACTTTTGCCATAGCAATCTGGAACTGTAGAATGTATTGCAGTAAATTGAACCAATCGACTGAAATAGTTTAGTCGATTGGATGATCTGTTTTAGATAGTTGGGTAGTTTTACTGGTTAAAGTAGTTAATTATTGGGAGTTGTAATTGAGCTGAGATTGAGTTAGTTGATCAACTTGAGTTAATAGTTAGTTTTTTCCCTCCATTTTTCCACTTTGTAATATAAGAACCAATGTAACAGTAAACAAAGTATATATGAAAGTTACGGCTTCCTATCTAGTTCTCTTTTTTTATCACGATCTTACTTGCTTGATTTCAAGCATTTCTTGTTTTTGATTTGTTCATGGTATCAGAGAACCACGATCTAAGTTGCGCTAGATTGATTTAGTGATTGGCACTAAATCTTGTGATAGTTTTCTCTAATCTTGATTGATTGGGTTCTTGAAATTATGGCTGAAACATCAAGAAATCCAATCTCTGGACCTGCCGGAAGTACTATGAATGAAGAAATCAAATCTTATAACAATGGTGATCCATTTTACTTACAAAATTCAGACCATCCAGGTATGATCTTAGTTACTAGACCTTTAACTGGTAGTAATTACCTTACATGGAGTAGATCTATGAAGATTGCTCTAGGAGCAAAGACGGAGATAGATTTTATTGATGGAAAATCTGAAATATCAACTGAAACTTCTGCTAATTTTGTTCAATGGAATAGAGTAGATTGTATGGTAACTTCTTAGATTCTAAACTCTATTTCAAAGGACATTATATACAACGTCTGCTAGAGAACTATGGAAGGAATTAGAAGAGAGATTTGGAGAATCAAATGGACCATTGTTGTATCAGTTACAAAGAGAAATCAGTTCGATCTCTCAAAGGACAATGACAGTAGCTCAATATTACACAAAGTTGAAGAAACTTTAGTATGAACTTACTTGCTTAATGCTTATACCTCAATGTAATTGTGGTGCAGCAAAGAAAATTTCAGACATAACTTCATTCAATCATTTGATGCAGTTTCTAATGGGTTTGAATGATACTTTTGATCATATTCGAAATCAGATTCTTGTAACAGATCCATTCCCAAGTGTGAATCGAGCATACTCCTTGGTACTACAGGTTGAAAAACAAAGAGAAGTGCAGATAGCCTTCACTGATATTGCTAGCAACAGTTCAAGAAAGGAGTTCAAGTAAGAAAACTAACAAGAAATCTGACAGATTTTGTTCACACTGCAATGTAAATCGCCATGTTAAAGAAAGTTGTTTCAAGTTACATGGATATCCAGATTGGTACAAGGATCTTAAGAACAAAAAAGGAAGGAATATGAGTAAGGTTGTTGCAAATATGGTTGATACACCTCTTGATCTGTCAGAGGCATCAGGAAATGCAACAGGATCACCATGGACATCTACATTAGCTGAAATGGTAAAATAAGAAATTGCCAAAGCATTTAAAGGCAAATCAGTAGCTACTGAGAATCTTGTTAATTTTGCTCATATGGAGAATTCAACAGGTATAAACTCTCATTTTGTATGAATACACTTGACAATATAACATATGGTTCTTGGATAGTAGACACAAGTGCTACCAATCATATGTGTACAGATCACAACCTTCTTACAAACATAACCCCTTTACATAAACCTATACCAGTCCATCTACCAGATGGCTCCATTAAAGATGTCCAACAAACAGGTCTAGTGACCTTACACCCAAATCTTGTTTTAATAGATACTTTGCTTGTTCCTTCTTTTAAATTCAATCTCTTATCTGTACACAAATTGACTCGTACATCAAACATTGAGTTCACTTTTCATCCAAATCATTGCCTTTTACAGGACCTGAAGACTAAGGAGATTTTAGCAGTTGGAAAAGTGGCACAAGGTCTCTACATTTTAGACAAGTCATCATTCCTAAATAATCAATTGTCTTCTTATGATAATTCTTCTACTTCTTTCATTTCTACTACTTGTAATAAACTGTGTTCTCTTCATTTTCTTTGGCATTTGAGACTTGGACATGCATCTTATGATGTTTTGAACCACTTAGATTGTTTTTTCTAGTTCCTCTTGTATTCCATCAGTACCATGTGACATATATTCTATGTCTAAACAACATAGATTACCATTTCATAAAAGTCAAATACATACTTCTCATATTTTTGAATTGTTGCATTTGGATCTATGGGGACCTTATAAGCAAGCCTCTCTTTCTGGTGCTCATTATATATTAACCATTGTTGATGATTTTAGTCGTGCTACTTGGACTTTCCTTCTTCAATTCAAGCACCAGACATCCTCAACTTTAGCAAATTTCTTTGAACAAATCTTTACACAATTCTCTGTTCATGTTAAAACTGTCAGAACATATAATGGTTCAGAATTTGTTAATCAAGATTGTTATAAGTTGTTCTCTCAATTGGGCATAATTCATCAAAAAACTTGTGTTTACACACCACAACAAAATGGTGTAGTTGAAAGGAAATACAAGCATCTCTTACAAGTGGCAAGAGCTCTCATGTTCCAATCTAATCTTGGGGTATTCAATACTTGTAGCAACCTACATTTTAAATAGATTGTCAAGTTCAGTTCTTCATTGGAAATCCCCATATGAAATTTTATACAATAAAGCTCCTAACTATAACTCTTTAAAGTGCTTTAGTTGTCTTTGTTATGCCACTAATACATATCCTCACAAAGACAAATTTGCTCCAAGGGTTTTCAAGTGTATCTTCATTGGATATAGTATTGGTAAAAAGGCCTACGAGGTCTATGACCTTCTTACTAAACAAGTTACCATTACTAGAGATGTCATTTTCATGAATCAATATTTCCTGTTCAGAATGAGCCATTTACTTCACCTTCTATACCTTTACCATCCATTCCTGTTGATGAAGATACCACCCCTATTTCTTCTTCTTCTTCTTCTGTCCCTGCTATTACACCATCTTCTTCTATTTCTTCCCCTGTTTCTGGTTCTAATATCCAAATTCCAGACATATCTTTAGTCCCTACTGTTACTGTTTCTACTGATATTCCAGTTAGAAAGAGTACTAGAATTACAAGACAACCTATTTGGATGAATGACTTTGTTTCAAGTGTATTAGATCATGCTGCCATGTCAACTACTACTTCTACCACAGTCACACAAAACTAATTCTTCTTTTACACCCAATACCTTTTCTTATGTTACCTCACCTATATTTTCCCATTCCTCTTTAGCCTTCATTGCTAATGTGTCTCCTGTGCAAGAACCATCATCTTTTAAATAAGCAAGTATTCAAGCAGATTGGATTGAAGCAACGAACAAATAACTTCAGGCTTTGGAAGAAAACCATACATGAGAATTGACTTTTTTACCTCATGGCAAGAAGACCATTGAGTCTAAGTGGGTTTATGAAGTAAAGTTTAAACCTGATGGTGGTGTGGACAGATTTAAGACTCGTCTTGTTGCAAAGGGATACAATCAAATTGAAGGGAAAGATTTGTTTAACAGTTTTTCATCTGTTGCTAAGTTGGTTACTGTTTGAATCTTTCTTGTTGTTACTGCAGCAAGGTCATGGCCAATTCATCAGTTGGACATTAACAAAACCTTTTTACATGGATACTTAGATGAAGAGTGTTTATGTTGCCTCCTCGAGGCTATTCTAATGCTAAACCAGGTGAAGTTTGTTTGCTTAAAAGATTTCTTTATGGCCTTAAGCAGGCTTCTAGACAATAGAACCAAGAATTCACTTCGAGACTATGTGGTTTTGGTTTTGTACAATCAGCTAATGATCATTGCCTATTTGTTAAAAGCTCCGTTGATATATTCATTGTTCTCATAGTATATGTTGACGATGTCCTAATCACTGGCTCAAATGAAGATGCTATCTTGGCCGTCAAATTTTTTCTTCATACTCAGTTTACTATCAAGGATTTGGGATTTTCTAGATACTTTCTTGGTTTGGGAATTGCTCGTGCTATTGAAGGGACTTATATAAACTAACGCAAATACACTTTAGACATCCTAAAGGACACTGGTTTATTGGGTCTTGCCAAGACTGCTACCACTCCTCTTCCTAAAGGACATAAATTTTCCCATGAAATGGGTCCTAAGCTTCAAGATCCTGACAGATTTAGGAGGTTGGTTGGGAGATTACTCTACTTAGGCTTCAAAAGGCCTGATATCTGTTGTAGTGTGCAACAATTGAGTCAGTTTATTCATGAACCATGTGAAGGACATTGGGATGTTGCTACTCATGTGCTTCGGTACCTTAAAGGGTGTCCTTCAAAGGGTTTATTTTATCCTTCACAGAATTCCCTCCAACTCAAGGCTTATTGTGATGCTGATTGGGCTTCTTGCCTAGATACAAGGCGTTCTTTGACTGGTTATTGTGTATTCTTGGGTCCTGCTTTGGTGTCTTGGAAGACCAAGAAGCAAACCACTGTCTCTAGATCATTTGCAGAAGTTGAATATCGAAGCATGGCTTCCACAATGTGTGAGTTGCAATGGCTTTCTTATCTTCTACAAGACTTTGGCATTCCTCCATCTTTGCCCATTTCTCTTTGCTGTGATAATCAAGCTGCCCTACATATTGCAGCTAATCATGTTTTTCATGAAAGGACAAAACACCTAGAAATTGATTGTCATCTTGTCCTAGATAAGTTCAAGGCTGGTTTCATTCATCCTTAACACATTTCTACAAACTTGTAACTTGCTGATGTATTTATCAAGTCCCTTTCAACTCCCCGTTTTCTCTCCATTAATATTCAAGTTGGGCTTGCTTGATTTTCACCAAGCTCTAACTTGAGAGGGGGATGTAGAATGTATTGCAGTAAATTGAACTAATCGACTGAAATAGTTTAGTCGATTGGATGATCTGTTTTAGATAGTTGGGTAGTTTTACTGGTTAAAGTAGTTAATTATTGGGAATTGTAATTGAGTTGAGATTGAGTTAGTTAACTTGAGTTAATAGTTAATTTTTCCCCTCCATTATCTCATAATCTTACTTGCTTGATTACAATTGATTGATTGATTGATTGATTGAATAAATGTTGAATTGGTTGATTGATAAGCAAAGGGGACAAGAATGAAGAGATAAACAATAAGAGAAAAGCCTTTTTTGCAACACAGCCTTATTTAGCTTTTTGTTAAGCATGGTCCACCCAAAGAATCTACGTGTCAAAAAATATATAAAATATTTTAAATTTTTATATAATCAATTCATTCAACTAAGCCCTTTTCTCAAAGATATTTCTTTTCCATCATCATTTTTTTTTTCGTCCCATAAATTTTAAGCAGCAGTTTATTGAGTTAACAGATTGTCAACCCTTGTCCTGAATCCTCATTTGAATGACTATTTCGCTAAATTATTCTGATGTATTTGAATGTCTTTGCGCCCAGATGGGATATGGACCATAGATATATGATAGGAGGCCCCACCTACTTTTTTATTTTTTCGAAGGCGATAGTTCCGCAACCCTTTAGCGCGACTTTTCCAGCATCAATTAATCGATCGATTAGGAAATCTTCATCGTTGCTCCGAGGATTCTGTCGTGTACGATTTCATCTCGAACCTGGGGTTTATCCAATCGCTATTTCTTTCTCTTCAAATTTCTTTCATTTCGATCGACTTCCACTTTTTTTAAAAGAGTAATTGTTATTCTTAACGCAATTTTGCAGAGTCAGAGAAAGGATCTTCTCGTAATTCCCAGCGGATGCCATGACTACCAAGTCGGGTTCTTCAACCAACTCCTTCGACCCAGAGCAGATCATCTCTCATGAATTCCCCGAGGT
Organism: Paratinospora sagittata; assembly: GCA_035771175.1. NCBI lineage: Eukaryota > Viridiplantae > Streptophyta > Magnoliopsida > Ranunculales > Menispermaceae > Paratinospora > Paratinospora sagittata. The sequence goes on along the minus strand of CM069603.1, from coordinate 48,620,564 downwards.
TCATTTCTTTTTCTAATTTTTGTCCATTCATTCAGCTCTTACAGCTTGCTTTGAAAAAAAAAGAAAAAGAAAAAGATCGAGGCTTTTGTCATATCTTTATGTTCTGGTTTTGAGCTTTATGAATTCATCCCCTCAATTGCATTTTTTCTAGCCTGGTAGTCATTTATTGATTGCCCTTTCAATTGATTACATCGTATATACGTTTCATTTAATTTGCTTCTTATTGGTGCTTGAACGGGAAATTTTGGCAGGAGACATTCACGTACACTGAGAGGTAGCTTAATTGTTCTACGCTTCTATTTTCTGTTATTGAGATTCACTTCCTTGTGGGTGGAATGATTTCTGCTTTCATTCCTACGTTTTGTAGTACTTGTGGGCTTATGTTGAGATCTTGTGTGTTTGTTGACAGAGATGTTGCACTTTATGCCCTTGGAATTGGAGCATGTATGACAAATGCCATCGATGAGAAAGAGCTGAAATATGTTTACCACGAAGATGGACAAGAATTTATCAAGGTCTTGTGAATCTAGTTATATATTTTTTGCAAACATTGCTATGGAAATCATTGTCTTTTTAAAAAAAAAAAAAAAAAAACAGGTCTCCACCTTGGTACCGAGTTTATTACTGATCCACGAGTGATTGATTGGCTTAACACTTATATTCCGTCTTGTACTGACATTCTTCTTAAGTTTGGATTGAGCTCGATGGCTTGTTATTCTGCATTGCAACCATAAACTATAAAGCCTGTGGTTTCCTCCCAGTTCTTTGAAAACCCTTGTTAGACAGTAAGAGAACATCTATGTATGTTTTGGTTGGGTGAGTGGACCAGGTGGGATTGGACAAGTTCAGTTTTGTAAGAGGCTACTTGATCCATTTGTTGAGATCTCATATCCTCCCAACTAGTCGATGGGCAAGGTTCGAGCTAGACAGGTTGGGTCAAGAGTTGGCACCCTAACATTGCACTATCAGTGCATGTGTTCTGACTAGGTTCTTTCCATAGATGATTGTATTCAACCTTGATATTTCAAGTTAAAATGTGTCCACTGCATTTTTTTGTATGTGTTGGATGTTATCCTAGACTTTTATTTTTTATTTTGCTCCATGTTTTGTCTGTGTGTTTTTCTTTCATTTTTTTTTGGGCTATAATGATTTCAATTAACAATCACAAATTTCATTTTTACTCAGCAAAAGTAAAGATGCAAGGTTCCCAATTATTATATTTGTTAATTTGCAGGTATTGCCAACTTTTGCCGCTCTATTTACTAGAGGAGCCATGCAAAAGTTAACAGGGTTGCCAGGACTGCAGTAAGTTCATATCTTGATATTCCGTTTGAAGGATCTCCTTCATCTTTCATGTCTTTCTGATTGTCTGTGATCTTTCCTCCTTTTGCATTGCTAAATGATTAACGGGTTGTAATACCATTAATGCTTATGTAGCCTGAATTTTGTATTATCAAGAACAAAAGTACTGGAAGAATGATGGGCACCTTAACATGGATGAATACTAAGATTACAAAAGATAAATCAAATAAAAAATGCATTTATGAAATGTAGGAGCAAGTTGAGGAGCACTTATCTTCATCTTGTATAATTTGGTCTGGTTCATAAATTTGATTCAAATTTACTTCTTTATCTTCGTCATTATTCTTTGATCTTGATCAATAAGCTTTTATGTTGTATCTAGCTTTAGTGCCAAATCATTGGCTATGATACTGAAAATTGATGTAGGATAATACAAAGTAAATTGATTTAGACTATTTTGGGCTTAAAATAAACTTAAATAAGGAAAAGATAAAGAATTAGGCGTAGAAAACTTAAGTAGGGTAATTTAATTTTGTCTAGTGTCACTGTGCAACTAACATGAATCTGCTAAATTAGATGTTGATTTAGCCCTTGATAGAGTTGAGTAGAGGAAATAGATTCATGTAACTGACCCAATGTAGTTGGGAAAAGGCTTAGTTGAATTGGGTTAAGTGTCACCATACAAAGATTTTATCAGAATAATATTAATAGAAAAAGAGTTGTAGCCTTTGATTTTCGTCAAGTCTTACCACTTAAAAGTTTTAATTGGAGTTATACCTATCAAACAAAGGACTCATGCCCTCGAAGATGGGAACAAAAATTTCATCTAAGTAAATAAATTCTTTGTTCTGTTTCACTGACCTTTATTCTAAGACTAACAATTGCTTCCTTTGAAAAATTAGAGAGTTTCATACTATAAAAACTCTGAAATAAAAAAGAACATGTAAAGCTGTAATTAAGCGTCTAAAAATGAAACAAACTGATAGTAGATAGTGAAGACCTTGAAATAGCCAGAGACATGACTCTAGAAACGCTGAAAGGGAGATGATTCTTTTTATAGAAGGTTTTAAGGATGAGATGAGATTTTCTTCGATAACTTCTATTGTCCTCTGATGTTGACTATATTCTTATATGTTTATGTTGTTTTTGTTTTACCAGGTTTGATCCAAAACTATTACTGCATGGCCAACAGTACATTGAAATCTACAAGCCATTTCCTTCAAGTGCTTGTGTAAGAATTTCTGTTAAAACACTTAAATTTCTATTTGCACAGTGTGCCTTAACCATGATTATTTTAACACATTCTGTTATTTAGTACTGTGAAGGCCTGTTCAGAGAGATTGTTTTACTGCCTTTTTTTTTAATCTGAAAAGGGATTAATTGGCTTTTACTGCTTGAAGATATTGGAAGCATTTGCTTTTCTCATCTCAGTGCTTTTGATTCTCCCAAACCTTGTAATGTTCAATCTCTTAATATTCTTCATGATGAGAATGAGAATGAGGCATGGATGGTGATCATTGACTTATGATATAGTAATACCTGTTGAATATTTGGTTATTTCTCTTCCTGCAAAAGTCTCAGATTGTTAGAGGATCTATTATGCTTCATAGTAGGATTCCTGATGAAAATCTTACTCGGATCAAGTCTCAACTTAATGTTTGTTTGGTGTTTACAGTTTTTGGATGATTTACTAAATTACTGAATGTTAATAACCTCTTTTATATTCATAATTCATTACAATCTGAAGATCTTAGATGTTACTTTATGCTGATAAAGTAACATTTCTTGTTTCAAAACCTTGTTATTCATCAGATACAAAATAGATTCTCAGTTGCGGGCTTGCATGATAAAGGTATGCTCCCTGAAAGACTTGGTAATGGATGACTTTTTAATATTTCAAAGATTGCACTATCAAAGAATAACAAGTTTGGTTGCATGCATCAGCACCGGTAATGTTCACCAGTTGCTTTTGCTCCATTTACCTTGCGCATAAAACTCTACTATGGTCCAACTAATTTAAATTTGAGACAAAGATTTGTGTGCTGTACCTAAGATCTCCAATCCACCAACTGGAGTTCCATTGGTAGCCCTAAACTTCAAGACCTCCCCATTTCTTCCCCCTTTTCTCTCCTAGGGAACAGGGAAAGAATGAAAAGAAAGTAGACACCTCAACACTGAAGGTCCTGATTTCCTATTGGGAATTTTTGTATAATTGATGTTTTATTCTCTAGGTAAAGCAACTATATTGGAGGTGGAATCTAGAAGTTATGAGAAAAACTCAGGCGATTTGTTATGCATGAACCGGTTAGTGTGATCTTTAAGATGTACGTTACACATGCTGAATCAACCTGGAACTTAATTGATTTGTCTTATCAGGAATCTAATTTTGCAGGATGACTATCTACTTGCGGGGTGCTGGTGGTTTCTCAAAATCGTCACGTCCATACTCATACACTAAGTATCCTTCTAACCAGGTTTTACCCGTTAAAATCCCGAACAGTCCACCTTTTGCTGTGCACGAGGATTTCACCCAACAATCTCAGGCATGAACCTAATCATAGTAGTCCCAGTAATCGTTCTTTCTATAAAGCATGATGTATTGGCTAGTTTGGTTTAGTCTTTTTGGCTCCCAGTGCAACGCATAGATGCATTAGATCTGATTTTTGAAACGCTGTTTTGCAGGCATTGCTGTACCGGCTATCAGGTGACTATAATCCATTGCACTCAGATCCTACTGTTGCAGAAATCGCAGGGTTAGTGTGATACTTGTGTACATTGGAGCTTTACCCTCTGTTAGCTATTTTCATTATCTTTATGATTGTTGTGCATTGGGGTTTAGATTAGACGAAACATTGTGAATTTGTGATAAACTATTCAGGCTTTTAGGTGAGCAATTTATTTGGCAAGTGCTTGAGTTCAATTAGTGAATGAAAATGTGAAATTCATGGTGTCTTTTAGATTTTAAGAATTTTGAAATATATAATTTACATCAATATGATTGTGCTGCTCATGTGTGCAGTTTAAAAACTTGGTTGTATTTCATGTTTCAATTCAATTACTACAGCTTGATTAAAAAAAAAAAAAAACATATGGAAACCTATATGTATATGCTTTAGGTTAAAGCCTCAAGGATCTGGTGAGAATACAGTGCCTGATGTGTTTGCATGTTTGTTTGTTCAAAGGTTTTCTCGCCCGATACTGCATGGACTCTGTACTCTCGGGTTTGCAGTCAAGGCAATCATCAAATGTGTGTGCAATGGGGAACCAGCAATGGTGAGAAGCATATCTGGCCGTTTTCTCCTGCATGTATATCCTGGTGAAACCTTGATCACAGATATGTGGCTGGAAGGTTCAAGGTGCAAGTGCCCACTTTTTTTACTCTTACATGGTACCTTCCATTTGTATCATAAAATTGCGAATTCTAGCTTGTTTGCTTGAAGGACTGACATGAAAGATGAAATTTGCAGGGTTTTGTTTCAGACAAAAGTGAGAGAGAGAAACCGAGCAGTACTTTCAGGTTATGTGGTTCTTAGCCAGTTAACTTCGCAATTATGAGTTATAAGCATGTATAGCACGAGGACAAGAGGAGGCAGTCCATGGCTGAAGTAATTTACATCCTGTATGGGTATCCCAGCCTATAAGTATCAAACAGTAGGAAGGAAATAAGCAGAATAAGGAAATAGATGTTTGCTCGGTGTTGGCTGCCTTCTGTGTATACTAAGTCCCATGAACTTGGTTAAGGTCGCACTGATCCACTGGAGCATTTATTTAAACGTTCTATTTTACTGTTCAAAACTAATACAAAGGATTAGATTATTATAACTTCCCGGACTTTTGCCAAGATTAGAGTTTGAGTCTCCTTAGTGGCCGGGAGGTGACATATTTACATTCTGGATTTTCTCTGTGGAATATCTTATCCTTCGACGTTGGTGTTGGTGGGGTATTCTCCATATGTATGTAGGTACTTAGACACAGTGTTTCCTGGCAATTATGGGGTCAAACCCTTCTTATACCGGTTTTAATAACTAAGAAGAAAAAAAAAAAAGAATTGGTCAAGACCAAAATAGCTATCTTATTAATGAAAAATGTTACTGTAAATCGTTCCTGTACACCACCTTTATAATTGTTGGATTTCTTTAAATTATATATTAATACATAATTAAAGACAATTTAATAGTGTACAAAGTGATATATATTTTAAATGTTAATATATCACTTTTTGATTAATTACATTCAACGAAATATAAATACCACTTTTCTCTTATTGAAGGTTGATATCTAATTTAGGAACATCCATCACAACTTCGTGAGAAGGATTGTTCGTTAATTAACTTGCCCAAAGCTTGCTAGGGCAACTGGCGCTCTATTATATTTTCAGAGGTCAAGAAATATTATTTTGTTTTGTTTAATAATGGTTATTCATAATTTTTTAAAAATAATTATAATCGATTGCATGTAATATAAAAATATAAAAATGTTTAGTTGAGTTAAGATGTTTTTAAAAATAATGTGCTAAATACGTTGTTGCAATCGAAAATAGATCTTTGTATATATATATATATATATGTTTTTAGGACAATAATTCATCTTTAGTTAAATATTATTGACAATCCGTATGATTACATTCCGCGGTTTATTTAAACATATAATATAATCGCTACTTTAAAATAGAAAGGAAATGAAAAAAATGGAAATTAAATCATCATAGCCTATGCCCTATGGTCCGAAGATTCTTGATTGAGCCTTCGCGCGCGGCAACAGGAAATCGGATAGAATGTTTGTATCGAGAGGAAAATCACCCCGCTTCAGTACTCTGTTGCACGCCATTTGAACTAGCCATTTGCCCACTTCAGTACTTCACTACATGTGATGCGAAGTTTCTATTTCTAGTTCCCAGTCCCGTTGCGAAGTGCGTTCCCTCTCTTTCAGAGTTTAGATGTGGAACGGGAACGAAGAAGAAACTATCTTGACCACCACCGGCGACGAAAAGGAGGTGGGCGTTGGAACCTCTGAAGGGAACGAGAAGGTTACCTCTGGCGCAGAGGAATCGCAGGTCGTGGCGGATGCGGTGCGGTCTCTACCTTCTCACATAGTCGAGGACTTGTTATCCATTGGGGTTGGTGTTCCTTTCATTCTCTCACTCATACTTCTTCTTCTTGCTTTTGTTATAAAAATCTCCATTAGAATTCGTTACGCGAGACGAGGGCAAGTTACGAACTCAGTTCCGAACGATTCTATCGGGAAAGGTCTTACTCGCTTTTGACCTACGCAACTAACACGAATCCTTATAGGAAATTGTCTATTCCGTTTGGTCTTAATCCTGATATTTTGGATGGGAATGATGGAAATATGCAATTAATTGTTAAAAAATAAACCTTACAATGAAAGTAAATACCATTGTCTGACCTGTACAATCTTTTGGCGTTGAAGATCTTAGAGATAAAAGCTATTAAACTATTAGTTCTGCCGTTCCGTCTAATGGCATTTGATTTTTGAATGCTACAGGTTTGTGTTCGATGCATTTTGCGTCTCTTCGGTATTTGTGGGCATGTTTATTCGTGTTCTTTGCTTTCGCCGTCAATGTTGTGCTCAGTTCTTGAAGAATCAAAACCTGTTGATGAGCATATGACGGAGAACATATTTAAAGCAAGTGAATCAAAGGAGTCTGGTAATGAGGCACTATTTTGCAGCATCTGTTTGGGTGTTTTACAGTTTTCGTATACTGAAGAAAAAGGAGTGCCGGTGACAAAAGATTGTGGCCGTGACTTTTCTGAATCAATTGCTCAACTAATAAAGAGCGACGGCCAGGATATGGATGGTTTTTCTATTGAAATTTCAATACCACAAATCATTTTGGAAAATGAGCATGCTGTTTGGTAACTCATCTTCTCTGTATATTTTATTCATTTAATTTATTGATTGGAAATAGTGAATTCCATGTGCTATCTGTTTTGATGTGAATCTTGATTTTCTGCCTAACTTTTGAAAGAAATAAGTTATAAGTGGCCCATGGTTAATTGCCTTTCAATTTTGTAGGTTGGGTATGAAAAAGAAGTATGGATCTGAAATTTGGTTCCAAGAGAAGTTTCTTACTGAGCACATCTCTGTGAAGGATGCCTTAAAATTGTCAATAACAAACTCACTCGAGAACTTGTTGGTAATTGAATCCTTTTATTTTTCTACCATTCTGTTATATCAAATCCTGGTTTTAATTTTTAGAATAGATTAAGTGGATTGAAAATTGACTATAAAATAAATGAACAGTACCAAGAAAACAGAGAAGCTACAATTAGAGTATTACTTTCACCTTATTTTCTCTGTTGGGGAGATACATTGAAATTAAAATATCTTCCTCCTGTCCTTCTAATTTGAAATCTGCAGGCTGTTAAATCTGGGAACGACACTTTCCGTATTCGTCTGACATACACTCACATTAAAGGATCAGTAGATATTCCAAAACTTCCTGAAAGGGACCAGTGTCACAAGAGAAGAAAAACAGGCATGTTGTGGATCATGGGGTGCTTTTTATTTTATTTTATTATTTTATTATTTCCTAGAGTTCTTCTGGTTACTTTTTCCCCTAATTTAAACCTTGAGTGGTATCAATTGTTATTAGCCTATCTTATATTTGCTATTTGAGACTTTGAGTGAACTTTTTTTTTGTTTTGTTTTTTTTTTAACTGTGATAAAATGATGTAAAAGAAAAAGCGGAAAAAGGCAAATAAAGCGGTGCTTATGTTACATTGATGTCTTTGAAGTACACATAATGGAATACTTGGTACAAAAGATGAGGATCCATGAAACTACCATGTTCATTTGTTCCATATGCCTTGCATGTCATCTTCTATTCGTTGCTGGCATCTCATGCTTGTTTGGGCATTTATATTTCTAGAGAATTTTTGACCTTCTCCATGTTTTGCATTCTTTATATTTTTTGGTTGATGCTAGAACGAGTGCTAAACAACAAAACTACTGTGGTAGATGTAAGTAGTCCTCTAAATTATATAGCATCAGGCTGATCTTCTTGACACATTTATATTGTGGAGATGGAGCTTGTTATGCATGCTAATCATTTGATATGTTATATTGCCTCCCACATTATAATGAATCATCATATTGAGATTTAAAAAAAAAAAAAAAAAACTCAAGGGGGTTAGCCTACTAGGCAAATTTAAGCCTGGATAAGCAAATAGTAGGCATAGTTTAGAGTTTAAGTCCTACAACTCAAATCAATTAAGCCTTTTATCAACTACATGGAAAAAAAATATATATAAAAATATGTACTGTTGGGGCAACCCCTTGGGTACCATGTGGTTCATTTATTTAAGTTTGTATGGAAAATGGGACTACTACGACTGCACAAATCCTGTGATATTAGCCTTGTGTGTCTGATAACAACTAGATATCAATAGCTATCATGGTCTATGTTTTATTTATTTATGCAAAGCTTCTTTTTTTTTTTTTTGTGTGTGTGTGTGTGTGTGAAAATAGCCAACTGCTTTGTAATTGGGAAAAAGGTTTTGTTGGGTTGAGTTGTTTGTGTCAGAAACCCCAAGACTTAAAAGATATAACTTTTGCGTGAAGCCTAGCAAGGTATATCAAGCTATCATTTGCAAAGTATATCAAGTGTAAAGTAATTTTTTCTCTCTAGAGGCTTTTTTTCTGGTGGATTGGAGAGACCTGGGAACAATTTTAAAAAATGAAGAGGCATTCTAAACCTAAATATGGTGCTTTGTCACTTACTCCTGACTTTACGGTATGTTGAATTGATCTTGTGGAATTGTGGGTGAGTGTTATTTCCAGGCATAGTTTTGCCTTCTATTAAGGACAAAACAATACAAAACAATTGTGATGAGAAAACAGTTCAAGATTATTGCAGCTTTGAGTTATTGAACAATATTTGTGTCTGCTTGTTATTAGTCTTTCTTTTAATAAAGTGTGCACATCAACATTAGTAGCAAAAGAGCCAAATTCTGTTTGGTTGGCACTAGCTTAAATTTGTATAATGTTCAGACCAGTAATATTTCTGACATTGTAAACCTTACAACCATGGATGGCAAGTGATAATTGTTGAAGAAATTCACTGAGCAATGTGAAGAAGAGATGCTGAGAGCATCCTACACAGAATGATTTTTCTATTATTTGACCACATTTTGCACTAGATTTGAGCCTTTCTGTGTTTTGGTGTGATAATCTTTTACTCTCCGTATTCCTCTCGATTGATCATACCATAAATATGACAGCTTCCAGCCATTTACTGATATTATAGCCTCTGTATTTTTCTGAGTGTTGGTAACTGCTTAATTTCTGAATTTGCAACAAGTAATGACTTAGTAAAGTGACACAGGCACAAGTAATGCTTTACATGCTGCCGACAAGTCTCAAGTCAATGATACGGAGCGTTCTGAAAGTTCTAAAGGTGAAGAAGATGCAGTGATTAAAATGTCTCTTAATGGTTTGCAAGACAAAGTCTTCTGTGAACGCTTTGAGTCTCCGCCAAAAAAGGTTATTTTCTATCTTGTGGGTTTCAATACCATGAATGTATGCTTCACAATGATGGAGTCCAATGTTATGTTTCTAAGCACTATGGCTCACTAGTTGTATTTTATGTCATGGGTAAGGGTGTGTTTTCACTGTTGTTATATGGGGTTAATTTTGCTTGATCTGGAGTTTTCTTGGGTGTCAGGAGCTCTGACTGATTTTACTATCGCCTGATGAGTGGAAACCATGTATAATTTGCTCATGAGGCAAATGTTAGGACATTTCTTTTTCTTACTTGACAGCTACCTTAGGAACTTCTTTTCTTTATTAGAAATACTTTATATTCATTACCATGAACAGCATGAAGCCTTGTTACTTTTCCTTGGAATCAGCTATGCAAGTCCTATTTTCCCACTTGACTTTTGCTGACGGCAGATTTACTGTTGGATGAAAGGGAACTATGTATCTTAACTCCATTTCAGAATAAGTAAAATTTGAATGTCCTCCTGACCTTTTTGTAAAAAAAAACTTTTAACTTGTTCCTTCATAATCCTTTTCCTTTTCCCTGATGTAGCTATGGTCATCATCTCTGCTAAACTATCTTAACTGGGTTTGCTCCTGAATGCATGGTTAATCTTATAGTTTTATTAAATGTTTTTTCTTATATTATGATGATGCGTGTCTATAACAAGAAATTCCTGGCATGGCTCTCTGCCCGTTTCTGGCTCATTCTTCCCGCGTTAGATGCTTTTTCACACGCACACACATACACACACAAGCATTTTAGATTTTGTGAATATATTGTGCTTGCTGTTGGAAACTGTTATATGCTACTTTGTCGATTTGAATTAGGTTTTCTTTGATTTTCCTTGCATATGCAATCCTTATGTCTTATGCATTACCATTTGGCTTTCTTCATAGGTAAACCAACCATGTCAGTTGGAATTCCATTGCTATAGAACACCTATTTACATTGGTGGAAGATACTTAAAGGTATGCTACTGCTAACTTTTCAACCAGATCAGTTGAGCTTCTGTTTACACCAACCCCCCCCCCCCCCCCCCCCCAACCACACACACATAACCCAAAAAAGAGAAAAAAAACATTTGCTGTTAATGGCCAACCTATACAAGCCTGAAGCCACATCCACGAAATTAGGACGTCTTAAACCGTGACATACAGAAGTTGTAAGGATTTAGTCATTCCATTACCAACTCGGTTATGGTGTCATGTTTTTTTATTTTATTTTATTGATGAAGAACCAATTAAGAAACAGGAAGAGATACATTATATCCTTGGATACATTACACCAGAATGATCCTCTTCACTATTTCTTTTATATCAGAGGGGATCTCTGATAGCAAAAGAGGTTTTTTCTCCTGATTCGGATTGTCAAGCAGCTAGCTAGTCTGCATGTCGATTTAGCTTCCTCCAAAAACCTTCCATTGCATCTTTTCCAAAATCTTGCTTGCCTTTCCAGTATAAACTTTAGGTTCCACAGCCAGGATGGGTCATTTGTCATATGACTCATATAGTTGACAAGGATAATCAAATCTACATTGATGATAAGATGAGTTATGTTTGAGCTTTCTGCAAGATGCACACTCTAAGGAGAGGTTTGGCTTCAGCATGAATGACAGAAATAGGAGAGTGGCAACCAGCATGAATGGTGTCAAATTATATTTGGTTTTTGATTTGTTAACCAGTGCAAGCATGCTATGTATTCCTTCAAACTTCAGCAGATTGTGTCACAAATAGTAATCTACTATGAGCTTTTTCAGCTCCTGCATACTATTAGACAAAATACTGCAGAAGGAAACTTGTTAGATTTATTCATTTACTTTTGCTTGCTTTTTCTGTGCTTTGCACTAATTGCTCTAATCAAACATGGCTAAATTTTGAGCCTCTCAAGGCATTTTGTTGGATACCACACCTTTAACCCCACTTTGTTACATTGCATCCATGCAACTGCCTGCATCTTAACCAACATGTTCAAATTTGAAGTCAGAAAAAATAAGGGAATAATAGACTATCCAAGTGCTATTTGTGATTGATGCTGTTCTTATTTTTACTGTAGTATTCAAGAAATGTGAGTCAAACAAAGTGGATCATTGATGACGAAAGAATGGGTGAAGCATCTGTTGAGGTAGTGTCTGATCTTTCTCTAGTAGTCTTTGCTGTGGAAAATAAACAGGTTAATTTGGTATTGGGTGATGTGCTGACAATCTAGTATTGCTTGTTCTGTAGGAGATAATAGGGAGCAACATTCTTCCTGTGTGTCGAGGTGACAGTTATAAGTTTCATGCTGCTGGTAGAGAGGATATTGATGTACTACCATCCCGTTTTCTTTACTTCACTGTGTTCGTGGTTCACATTAATGCTCTTCTGATGGATGTAATAACTTTTTTCTTAGGTTCGAATGCTGGGTTCAGGTCGGCCTTTCCTGGTTGAAGTACAGAATGCACGGAGTCTTCCATCTATGGTGTCTATTGGAGGTATGGAGGACAGGATAAACAACTTGGAGGCCAAATTAGTGAGTTCAGTGCTACCTTGTATAGAAATTATAACTTGTTAATTAATTTATGTAGTTGATCATATTTCTGCTTTCCCTTTTTAACTACCAAATGAACAATTTCACCACTAGGTAAGGGTAAAAAATCTGAAGATGGTTGGGAATCAAGGGTGGGCCCTGATGCGTGAAGGAGAAGCAGAAAAGCAGGTTATCTAGAATAATAGAATAAAATTTCATGTGAATTTGAAAAGTATTTGTAGACTTTGGATGGGCATTAAAGTATGTATACTTCTGGCAGAAGCAATATGCTGCACTAGTGTGGATTTCTCGCCCTCTCAAAGATGAGGACCTGTGCTGTTTATCTTCGGTTAAGGACATGGTGAGTTGTTTTGGAAGACCTTTTTTTTTGTCATATAATCTGTTCTGTCCTTTTTTGTATTATTCTTCATATATTTATTCTTTCTTGCATGAAGACACTTGATTGACTTCAATTACCGGTGAGGTTCATGTACCTCTTTTAGGTCCTGCCCTGCTGATAAATGTGAATTGGTAATCCTGGAAATAAGAAAGAGTTCTAATTTTTTTGGTAGTTGTTATAATGAAGTTAAAAGTATCAAGCATGAATGGCTATGGAACATCTTTTTAGTTTACTTATCACTTCTTTTTTCTTAGAGAAGTTGATTTATCTGAAATCATATCTTTTGCTGATTTGTTCATTTCTTCTATTTGCTTAGCAAATTCTGCAGCGAACCCCTGTGAGGGTTCTTCATCGTCGAAGTCCGCTAGACCGTGAAAAGATTATTCATTGGTAGGAAGAAGTTGGTTGTCTTTAGCACATGTTTTCATCTGAATTCAATTCAGTGTTAAACCTAACAGGGTTTGTTGGTAATGCTAGGATGAAAGTTGAGAGAATTGTTGGAAGCGAACAGTATTTTCTATTGCACTTGTGCACGCAGGTAACCATGTTTTCCTGTATTTTTAATTGTCATAGGATACTGAATACCCTTCTTGCATGAGACAAGACAGTTTTAATTTTCAGATAAGAAATAGTTTTATTTGAACTAGTACAGTTTGCTACATGAATCTTGTACTACTAGAAGACGATCCAAGATGTGACACCTAGGTGGCCCAAGCCTATTATTATCTAACTGGCAGCTATGCTTTTCAGTCATGCATGTAGGATGCCTAACAATCTTCCTTTCAAAAAGCGCAATGAAAATTTGACTTTAATGCCTATGCTTAAACTAATTTTATCTTTCTCTGTTATTTATATTTGTTGTGTTCTGTCTTCTAATGTCTTCCCCAATTACTGCACAAACTCCACCACAAACAAGAAGATTTATAATGGAAAGGTCTATGTTTCTTTGACCTAATAATTGTAGAAAGAGAAATGCCTTGGAAACCCCCTTTTTTGAGACATTTTTTACATTAACCTTGTTGAATCGCCTCAAATCATGCAATTAATGCGCGATTCGAGGTGATCTAACAATTTTCAAAGACAATGTAAAAAATATGTGTTTCCTAAGCATTACTCTTGTAGAAACACCAGATACTGTAATGTCCTACCACATCAAGAGAGTTGTGTTCAAGTGCCGCCCTACCCTTCAAGATGAGTGGAAATTAATAAGACCTAACAACAACGTTTTTCCATTTGCATGTTATGCTCGCATTTGTTAGCCTTGTTGATCATTCATTTAAGCTTTGTGGTCAAATATCAGTCAGGAGTACATACACATACATGGAAGCAAAGATCTACAAAGTGAAAGGATTTATGATAGAATTTAATATTTTAGTAGCTCATAAAATTTGCTTCCATCATATGCAGGCTGGAACTTACATAAAGGAATTTGTTCATGGAGACCTTGGACGCACTCATCCAAGGTAAGGTGTTGGGACAATTTTAATTTGTAGATTTCTTAAGTGTTTGCAGTAATTTCATTTAATAAATTCTTGTGTGGTTTTTGTTATATTTTTGCAGCATTGGTTCAATTCTAGGATGTAGAGCTGAGATACTGCAACTAGATGTAACAGACGTTAAGATGGATTGTTTTAACTGATCTTGGCTGTCTTAAGCATAATGTTTGTAGGACTTCAACACCAATATACAACAGAGTCTCGAATAGGAGAATAGGAGTACCATCCAGAGTCAATTTTGACATGTATAAAAATTAAGTTATTGTATTTATTTAAATTATATTGGGGTACCTTTGCTTTAATTTTTTTTATTTTGTTTAATTAGCTCTATTTGTATCAACAATCGTTATTCGCCATATTCTGACAATTGAATTCCTTTTGAACGATTGTGAAATTCAGGTTCTCATCTAACTCTCTTATTATATGTACCAAGTGAAAGAGGAAAATGAAATTCTAACTTTTTAAGAAACTTTGACCATTGGTTTAAAAGTAAAAGGAACTACTCGGATTAGGATTAAACTTCTTAAATCGAATCAAATTCTCTCTTGCGAGAGAGAGAAGAAGGAGATTCTGAACTCTGAAGAGTGAAGAGAGCGAGAAAGATGGTTCTGATTTGCTGGAAGCGCCCTTCTCCCGAGCAGCAGCAGGCCTGCATCGACAAGTAATAAACTTTTCTCCTTCCCTCTGTGTTTAACTCTCTCTCTCTCTCTCTCTCTCTCTCTCTCAAATTTTAAGATGAAAACTAACACACAGATACAGGTCAGGAACAGGGAGCTTCAACTACGAATCAAAATACATAGGAGCCTCTGCAAAACCCCTCTCTTCCCTCCGAAACCACCATGACCTCTCCAAAGACGGCTTCTTTCTTAATCACACCCGTCTTCTACTTGGCTCTGGCTTCTCCACCTTCGATACCGCAAAAGCCGCTCTTCAGTCCTGGAGGTTCGTTCTGTTTTTCATCTCTCAGACACTTTCAGACACTTGTGGGGCTTGTGTGTGGGGGGGGGGGGGGGGGGACCTTTTAAATCTAACCTAATTTTCCCAACTCCAATGTTCATTTTTTTCTTTCATTTTTGAGCAGACATTTCGGATTGAATTGGGCCTTTGTCGAACCCAAGACTCCCGTAGAGAAAGGAGTGAAGTTCTGTGCCTGCGTCAAGGAGTTCCTCCCATGGCTTCTTATGCCTCTCCAGGTGGCGTATGTTAGCGAAATTAGAGATGAGAAGAAGCTTAGGGCTTCTTTCGGGTTCGGCAATGGAACCCTCCACGGTCACCTGCTGGTTAGTCTTCTCTACTCCGAAGTCTGAACCCTAGCTTCTTCTTCTTTTTTTCCTGAGAATGGACAATAATAAGCTACCAGCTGCTTTAATCATATGTTTAGTTTTGATTTCTTCTTTATACTGTTTCTCTTCATTTTCTGCATGCGTGCAATGCCTAATCTAATCCTATGTTTTTTAATCTTATGTGGGAAAATATATATATATGTATTGAGCAGTCGGGAGAGGAACGATTTTCAATTGAGCTGGATGAGAAGAACCAAGTCTGGTATGAAGTTGTTTCTTTTTCAAAGCCTGCCCACTTCCTCTCATTTATTGGATACCCTTATGTTCAGCTACGGCAAAAATATTTTGCTCATCAGTCAGCACATGCAGTTCTCAAGCATGTTACTGCTAAACAATCCCCTCAGTGAGTGGCATTATTGTGGAATTCTCTTTAAGATAAGTTTTCTTATTACATCATGTTAATTACAGATTTAAGTTCGATTATCAGTAGAAAATTTCATTTAAAAATGTTCATCATCATTCAATTATTCTGTAGGAGGCTCTGGCAATGTTCACACTCAAGTGTAACATTGGTTATTGAAAATGCATTACAAAAGTAAAATTTGTGTAACCTAAAGCAATCTTTGAAAGAATTAAAAATAAAGCTCTGTAAATGCTGAGGCTATCTAATCGAACATAATTTCAGTGCAATATCAAAAAGGAACAAAAAGGAAAATGATGAAATGACACTTATTTTGTACATCATTATTAATGCATCATTGGATGTCTTGAATCATGTATTAACACATGATTTGAAACAATTCTGTGATAATATACACAGTACAAAATAAATGTCAATGAAGCATTATTCTATAAAAAAAAATAAACATTTTTGAAAAAAAAAAATACAAACAACGTGAACCCTTGGTTTGTCAGGAAGCTTGCCATTTCAAGAGACAGGCTAAAGCTCAAAGCACAGTTGAAACTGAAAAAAGTGCCCAAAAAATCAGCAATCGCATTCTTTGCTCAAATACCATGTTTGATTCCTAAAGTAAAAGCAAACTTAGGGATTCCTATGAAAATTCATGCATTTTTCAATCACACCCAACTTTTGAGCTGAAATTGAATTCCTCCCCAGCCACAGCTCAACATGATTCAGAAAAACAATCACACGGATCTCATAGATTGTAATCTGAATTTAAAATCACAATGAGACCTTTTAATCCTCTTATCACTTGTAAGAAGACTCAGATTTTTTACACTAAAATTAAACTTTATAAAGAGTTGGCAACAGGGGAAGGGGATACACATGCTGATTCCAATCAACAGCCACGAGAGTAAGAAATAAGCCCTTGCTCTCTGCCCAATAAGCTGAACGGCCGTCTCAATATATATGCATTCTCTGCACTTTCAACATCTGCTTCTGTCTCTCTGTACGTGTGTATCTCGGGTTTTAATATCATGCTATATAAGTAGATGAGGTTTAGTCAATCCAGGTGGCATTTAACATCTTAGCCATGAAGCTGTACCTGTCAGCAGCTTCATCAATCTGCAATATATCCAAACAAAGGACGGTAAGCATGTAAGATCACAGGACAAGAGCACATAATTTGTTTCCAACAATATGCTTCCAAGTATAAAAATGGGTTAATTGTTACCATTTTCTTGGTAGGGCGTCCCGCTCCATGACCAGACTTGCGATCAATGCGGCCTACAATTGGGTTGCTCTGTGGACTGCTCTCAACACTCGTGCAGAGGGCATACTGCATAGTCTGGGGGAGAAGAAAGGTTATGTTTAGAAAAAAAAAAATGCTGTCAAAATGCACGCATACCATATATGAACATAATCCAGAAAAACTATTAATTAACCAACTATGAACGATGTTTAGGCAGACTTGATCATTCAATATGGTAGCTCATAGATTACAATAAATCATTGGCATTGTCCAGAAAAACTCAGTTTGGGCTACTCATTCAGAAACAGTGCTGCAACACCTTTTTTTTCGTTGGGTAGAAAACACACTGGGTTTAGTCTGTAATGAGTAAATTGATTCAAGGCTTCTGTTTCTAATTGTTAAATTCCAGACATCTTGAATTCACATTTGATTGAAAGACATAAAAATGTAATTAATTGGAGGACCTAATTTGTGTCTCAAAATGTTGATCAGGTCTGCGGTTTCAATTCCTCAATTCCTATTTGGTTCCAGTAAAGTGGGATTGAGACATACCCATAGGCAAATGAAAATTTGATAAAATAACAGACGTGATTGATGAACACAAGTCAAGATAAACAAGGATGTTAGAAAGTTGAAGGCACAACAAACTATAAGAATAGAAGTTTGAAATGCCAAATTAGAGGCTAAAACACAGAATTAAATGCATGGAAAGCATATGGGTATGGCCCAGCAAATTGTCATCAGAAGAACCTAAGATGCTTCTAGCAATCAAATTGCTAAAGTAGGATTTGACACTGTTCAAGGCCTTTTCAGCATCTAGACATCAATCACTGCTTTTTAATCCATGGAAACCCCAATAAGTCAAAAAATCAAACACATTACAATAAACATCTTGTATAGAATGGTATAGGAACTTACTGCCAATAACTTCAGTGAGTGTAATGGCACAACCCGATCATCATGATCAGCAGTCAACAACATAGTAGATGGATACTGACAGAGCTGACCTTGAAGCTGTTCCCATGGTCTTTTTACATTGTGAAGCGGTGAGTACCTGGATAATAAAGATCATTAGAACTTTATTCGGCATCCAAATATTAACTATTACAAATAAATAAAAGAAATTAATAAAACCTTAACTCCTTGTTAAAAGGCAAGGATACATCAGGAACAAAAAAAAAAAGAGAGAGCAATAATACTTCTCTATAAAAGAGACATTTAAGCCTTTCAATTTATGCAAAGGACATGGCTTTCTAACAACAATAACTGACAACACTATTGCAGTCTGTTGGATATGCCTTTATAATGTGCGAATTGATGCATGCAGTGCATGATTCAACTGACTCTTTCTGCAAAATGCACCTATACAAGTGCTCTGCTAATACCAAAGGTGATGTGATTATGGAATTTAGACGGCAAATCCAGATAGCAGAGGGGAAACTAATAATGCTAAATTTCCCTTCAATTGGCACAAAGATACTGGATAACCAAGTAAATCTCTTATGATGAGCATAACATGTCTCTACAAACACCAAATAATTACAAAAAATAATACGAGAACAAGTAATCTCTTCCGAGTCTCTGATGAACATTGTTTTTGTGTGAAATCTAGTGACTTTAACTTGTTTCATGTTGTTAACATATTTTGCTGATGATTTTTACATCTTTAGATTATTTATTTTGCTACTCTAATTTCACAATCACCCAAAGTCTATAAACTATAAATGCTTTATAAAAGCAGGTCTTGGGGTTCAACAAATTGTAAAGAACAAGAACAGCTGAAGCAGAAGAAGTAGAAATGATATTATGCATGGAAATGGGAGTTCCATTGCCAGATCGTGACAAGAAAAGGAGAATGTTGATTGTTGACGACGGACTTTTATCACCAAGGAACCAACATGCTTCCAGCCATTCTAACATTATCCCAACTATAATTGCAGTTTTTCAGACATTTTACTTTGTTCATGCAATATACAACTTTATACAGCCATAGAATAAAATTTCAGGAAAAACTAGAAACCATAAATTTTCCTTACTTGATAAGCCAATGGAATTCATCCTCCTTATCTGAACAGCCATAGTCTGATGTCCATGCATGGCCTGCAAGAATAAGATAATAAACATCTCAGTTACAAATGTGTATAGTACATGTGTCAGATCACAGAACAAAAATTTGAAGGCTCACCTATGGTGAACTTGTGGAAGCGTAACATATCCATGACACCAACATGAGCCAGAGCACAGCCAAAAAGATCAGGTCGCTGCCACAAAAAAAATTCCAATTTTATCATATAAGATAGTCTTTAGTAGTTATGCATTATGATACAAGGAAACCACAAAAAGGCAGCCATATTTTATGCAAATGGTCTACCTGATTTATGCAAGCGGCAATAAGTAAGCCACCATTGCTACCTCCTTCAATACACAGCTTTTTGGGCATGGTATAACCTGCAGACACGAGGTATTTAGCGGCAGAAATAAAGTCATCAAAGCAGTTCTGCTTCTTTGCAAGTGATCCATCTTTATGCCATTCTTCTCCATATTCTCCACCACCACGAATGTTTGCTATGCAGAAAACAGCTCCTAGATGCCTTGTAAGAATAATTCGGCTGACACTGAAGGATGGTGTAAGACTAATATTAAAACCCCCATAACCATATAACAAACAAGGATGTGATCCATCTAAAATGATATTTTTCTTGGATACAATGAACAACGGTATGTTGGTACCATCCTTGCCAGGTACAAACACCTGAAAAGAAGTTCCAATCAGAAGAAAGCGGGGTTACTCCTCAAATGAATCAACAGTATCTTCAAGCATGCAGGTGAAAAGATAAGCATTTCTTGCAATATTACAAATTCATGTCAGAAAAAAACTGGGGAAACAACAAAAGGGATGCTGATTACAGAACCCTATCACACACTTGGCAAATATGCAGTAGCTGGACCAGCAATAGTGTGGTAGAACCTATTGAGAAATAATCTAAACTCATATGTAAAAATTTCAATAAATAATTTCCTCCTCTAAATTGCCTTAGTTTGCACAATAATACAATTCATGATAAGTACTTAGGAATACAGGAGCTTATATATCCCCATTGTACCTTGAGAGTAATCATTATGGGTGCAAAGTTCACAGCATAAGTACATGCAGTTTATTCAATAAATAAAATTATTCATTAAAGTATGACAGGTATGGGTACCTGATTAACGTTGAATTCTGAGCGATCAAATCCAGGAACAGCAATCTCTCGGAATATCTTCATTTCTGGGACCTCAGCTTTTAAGTTGCATTGGTATATAATACCAGGTGTGAGGAAGCTAGTGAACCCAACAAAGATTTCACTGTCTTTGCGCCTTCCAGTAGACCCATAAACTGTACCAATGTCAATGGGCAAATGATGCAGCAATACCCCTGTCTTCAGGTCCCTTATCTGAAGAACATACTTCACATCACTCAAGTAAGAAACAAGAAGTTGGTCACCATTAACAGCATCAGCAGATTGAAGCACATCCTTTTCAGCTTCTTGGATGACATCAGTCCACACATTTGGTTCTTTCAGATTTACCCGGACTAACTTATATTTTGGAGCATCTTTATTTGTTAAAAAGCTAAAGTCTGTGTCATCATTCGCAACTGCTCTGTAACTAGCATCAAAATTGTCAACGAGCTTAACAAAAGGAAGCATGTCTTCCCTCCCCCTAAAACCTTCAAGCCCAAGTGAGAGTGACGATAAGTCACAGTAGTAGAGCTTGTTCACTGGATCACAACCCTCCTCAATGTATAAAAGAACATACTGCAGATTTGTGGAAAACAAAGGTGTGGAAATTTGATCAACTTAAAGGCAATTTTTTTAAGGAGAATATCATTTCATATATGTTACAAAAAAAAAGGCAAATCTAATTATCGATTTGAAACATAAAAAATGCTAATAAGTATAGAAAAAAAAATCCAATGCTTAAAGTGAACTTTTTCAAATCCACAGAACAAAATGTTTTTTGAAGCGAAATAAACAAATAGGCTTTAGCAAGGACTTAAGATGCAAATCAGTATAGACAAAATAAGTAAATATATGAGCCAAAATCCAAAAACCATGTAATAATTTATCACAAAAAGAATGAAGATGGGGAAAGTGACTTAAGTGGAAATTAGAGTTCCTCTAGCCTATACATTTCACTCCCTCTTCATTCAAAGACTAAGTATGGTTTCATAGTCCAATGAGATCACATTAAAAAGAAAGAAAGAATTCAAATATTGAAAGGAGTAAATTCAAGTAAGGAAAGTAAAATGAAAATAGGATGTGTCTGAAAATTTAGAAAATGAGACGTTCAAAGGCAAGAGCAGACAGTTGCAACAAACATGGAACAAGGAAAGCTTGATCCATTAAGAAGAAGGGAGATCAATCTGAGGAGATGAATCTGAGGAGAGTTTTCAACACTCATAAACATTAGGGGTAAGTAGACAGAATTCCCCAAACGAAGTTCATAGTACAGCAATATAAAATTGAATAGATACATCAAGTTACAAGTCTGAAAAGAGTGCAAACTGATTTTTTTTTCTTAGCCTTCTATAACAAGAAAAGATATTTGATGTTATTACTATAATAAATATTATACACTATAGGTAGAACTTGTAAGAGTATCAAAAGAAAGTTGTGTCAAGGATGGACGAATTTACTTTGATTTTTTGACATGTAAAAAAGATGGGAATTATATTACATAAGAGAAATCACAGGGGAATGCAATGAAATATGGCAGAGTAAAACCGAGGAATATCATTTGGAATAAAGAAGTGTATAATTAAAAGGAGGCATAAACTGTCGGAATTAAAGATTTTTTCGAGGGGTTTTGCTGGTATTTTCAGATCTTGGCAGGGATTCCTTTTGAGTGCAACCAAGACCAAGCACAACACACACATATGATATTGACCCCATTTCTCTTTCCGAAAAAAAAAACCTGAGGAATATCAATAGAAAATTGTGAAGAAGATGGATTTTTTTTTTCTGTATTTTGACAAGTTAAAAAGATGGGATTATTTTGCACAAAAGTAATCACGGGAATTTAATGAAAAACTCACAGAATTAAACTGAAATTTGCATATAATATTAATATATATACATTAATACATATACGTTATAACACTGTGAATCAAGGTAGATGGAATTACTAAAACAATTTTGAAGAAAAAAATACACCAACCATGCGTGTAGATAAGGCTCATGATAAAATCAAAGGATAAAGGATGTAAGGAGAAAAAGATGACAAGTATTGGTTTTGAGTTCCTTCAAAGGTAAATATTTGACTTGTATGCTGGTTAGTTTTGAATAAAAAAAAAATAGATGCAAAGTTATCAAAACCGTTGGAGATCAATCAGCATGATGTCAGTGCATGCCTCTATTAATCTCTAGGGGTTAAAGTGCTGCAAGTAGAGTATCTTCTTACCTTGCCATCATCCATGACTTCGGCCCCAAACAAATATTTAGGATTTTCAGGGTCTTTCCAGCACAAAACATCTTGGGATTGTTCTGTGCCCAGGAAATGGTAGCAGAGCTCATGATTGAGATTGGAAGTTGTTTCGGTCCCAGCATCTTGAAGTTCTCCTTCTCTATTTAAAATATATTAATCATCATAAATTCAGAACTCCAATTCTAATCATCAAGAAGAAGACATTCCACAGCAGCTTACTTAATTAAGTAGCAGGAAAGCAAAACTTACTTGGGAGCAGGGTAACGGCTATAGAAAAAACCTTTGCCATCATGAGTCCAACTAATAGAAGAAAACTTAACCTGCAACAAACAAGTAATCAAAGGAAACAAGCTCATATTTTTGCCTCAACGAAGCCCCCTTTTTTACTCATTTCAAGAACCTATAACAACATTCAAGGCTATCAGAGACTCGCCCATGATAAAGTATCAGGCTCTGCATATTTATCCTCAATACGCATTACTTTTATCGTCACCCAATCACTACCACTGGAACTAAGCCCATACGCCAAATACTTCCCATCCTCACTAATTGAAGTCGTGTTCAACGCAACCGTTCCATCCTCACTAAGCCCATTCGGATCAAGCAAAACCTCCGCTTCCGCATCTAAACTATCCTGAAATGACATAATATATATAAACCACACATCAATCATCATTCCTTAATCGCCATAAATGATAGAAACTGATTCTATATCTATATCTATATTAACCTGTACGTAAAGAACGTTTTGCGCTTGAAGCCCTGTATTATGAAAGTAAAAGTACTTATCCCCTCGTTTAAACGGAGTGTCATATCGCGGATGATCGAACAACTTCGTAATCTGCTCATGAAGCTTCTCTCTGGTCTCGCAAGTTCGAAGCACGGAATCTGTTAAACTCACTTGCTTCTCCACGAAATCCTTGACTTCCTCAGCATCAGGATCTTCCAACCTATCAATCAATAAAATGAAACCGCGCCAAAATTAATCATCGTACAAAATAATCAAAACAAAAAAAAAAAAAAACTAATTAATTAAATAAGTCAAACACAAATAAAAAATTTCAGTACCAGCGATACGGATCAGAGATTTGAACGCCGTGATAGTTATCAACAACCGATTCGTCTCTTCTAGCGACGGGGTAGTGTAGAGGAAGCTCTTGTACAGCACTAAGAGAGCCCATTCTAGGGTTTTTGGAAGAGGAGAGCGCGCGGCAAGAAAAAAGTTTAAGAGGTTTGGTTTTGGTTTCGGTTTCTTGGAAAAATGGTGGCTTCTTGATAATTATAAAAGGAGAGAAGGAGGAGGAAAATAGGTTGGAGAATCGACGAGTATTACGGGGAACGACACGCGCGACGATGATGACATGGGAATTGCGAGCCAATGAGAACATTTTGAAGCAGCAGTTACGAAGGCCACCGCTCGGACCAAGAATGGGTGCGGTAGGAGCGGGAAAGAATGGCGTTATGGTGTTGCCATGGTTAGGTAAGGATGTCGCCATTTCGTAATAATATTGAAAACTACATTCTACTCTAATTACGAATATTCTCTCTCTTTTTGCGTATCTTCGGTTTTGTTTGGATTCCTTGAAAAATATAGAAAGCCACGGTATCCCCATATGGTATCATTGATTTGTGCGTTGCCAAAGGAATGGCAAAGGTGGCTTTAATTGATGCGGGTCCAGTGGTTATGACGTTGGTAATATTTGGGAGGGAACCATTGAGGTCATCCTGGTGGTGGTAGTGCGATCCATCACGGAAACGTGGAATTAGAGAGTTGGGTCCAGGTCAGATTATCACTATTTTCATGGGAGAGTTGGAACGTGATCCCACGGATAAGTTCAGGAATGATTAATTAAATTACCTTTTTTATTTTAATTGGAAGTGTTTGCAATGGTCGTTTTCACCTTAATTTTGACGTGCATGTTACTTGGTTTTATCATGGAACTCTCATTTTGTTAGGAAAAAAATTAATGAAGGATTTGTTATGCTTGTTGACTATGATAGAAGTAGTCTCCATAAATTATATAGCTTTTGATTTAATGAACAAGGCAAGTCCTCATGTTATGATATACAATATCTCGTTAAAGAACCATTTTTTTATAACAACAAGTTGTCTTCCGTTTACTGTTTAGAAGTACTTAAGACAAGGCTCGTCTTACCAAACAAAATCAATTGCTAGGCAAATTATAGATCAATGATAGAGTTTCACTCTATGTCCTTAAGATAATTTTATCCAATCAAAGTACAAACAGTATGTAATAATTGTCTTTTAGGATATAGCGATCTTCATTTTGCTGATACAATGATCTTTCTCTTTTTATTGCAACATTATAATAATCAAGATATTCAAATCAATATTGTTAGTAAACTCTCACAAAATGAATGTGGAAATAGAGAAGAATGCAAAAGGAAGAAATTTTAAGAGTTTTGATATTTTTGAATGATTTTTTTGATGTATGGACAGACTTATTTTTAGGCTTTTGGTAGCTGAAAATGGTGTCTGTTTGTGCAGTGATCGTAGATAGATGTGATCTTACAATCACGATCGACGAACTCAATTGTACATCGTTGGATCGTGCTCGATCGATGTAAGTATGATCTAACAGTTTCGATCGGTGTACTTGATCTCGCACCGTCGGATCGCGCTTGATCACAATGAATGTGATTCAGCAGCTTCGATCGTTCGACTAGGTTCATCGAATCTGGACATACCCGTCATTCATTGTATCTGGACATTTTCAACGAACGACAGACTCATCTGATTCGTTTGATCTGCCTTGATATCAGAAAATAAAAAGCTTTTCAGCTCCTCGATACGCACATGCAAAGTGTTTTGCACCGTAAATCTCCCAATCACCTTTGGTACACTTGCAAAGAAAATCACCCCTAAGGTTTTGTTTAACTCCTTAAATGCTAAGACATGTGTAATTGTGTAGTTATTTCTTTTATAGTAAGTTTTCTTTTCTAGTTTTCCTTTATACATTACACACAACTTTAGCAACCTTGATTTTAATTTCTCATTCATATTAAAATAAATATGACCAAATAATTATATATTTTTAATCTCCACATATTAAAGATTAATCTAATATTAGAGATTAATCTTTCACTTAATTTCACCTAAATTTATATGTGGATTCCACTTAAAATTTCGTTCAAAGTTACTCAAAAATCATCGTATACCCATTTTTC
The DNA here is from genome assembly GCA_035771175.1 of Paratinospora sagittata. Taxonomy (NCBI): domain Eukaryota; kingdom Viridiplantae; phylum Streptophyta; class Magnoliopsida; order Ranunculales; family Menispermaceae; genus Paratinospora; species Paratinospora sagittata. The sequence continues at coordinate 48,594,762 of CM069603.1, read as the reverse complement.
CAATAATGCTTAGATCACTTTGATTGGGAGGATTTTGCACTATGTGGGCCTGATTTCTGATGATCAGTATTGTATGATGTCATCGCTATTAATAAGTTTATAACGTCGAGTTGAGGGGGAAAAGGTACATTAGAGTGGCTTTAAAAAATAATAATAAAAAAAAAAATCTGAATTGAGGGTATTTGATTGGAAGCGTGAAGCGAGTTGGACATTTTGCTATTTTCATAATGGGCTCGGGCATGAACCATTTGACTTTGGGTGTTTTGAGCCTCCTTGAACTTTCTTTGGTTGCGTTGAGCTTCAGTGTTATCTATCTGGCCACTTACTACTTTCAAGCTCATATTGATTCAAGCATTACCATTGTCCCACGTTACCTTATTGGTTGGTGTTGAATCTCAATTAGTATTGATACATCACTTAATTACCTCTAAGCTTACTATTAGACCAAGGGTGAAATTTTATTTTAGAAGGCCTTAATATTAACGAGTGGTGAGATGGACTGTAACACTCCGATTTTCAAAACTAAAATTTTGTAAAATAATGAATATTTTGATTTTTATATAAAATATCACTAAAAATCGAGACGTTACTCGTATCCGTCTATCTTAACCCATAACCATTTTATAAATAATAAAATTTGTAAAACTATGAGTTTATATTCTTCCAACCAACTTACTGGTTAAGATAAACGAATACCTTCAATTCTTCATACAATCGTTATCTTCATACAATGGTACTTGCCCTTGTCCATCCATTATGGATACAACTTTTAAATACAATCATCAAATAGAATTAATGAATTCTATTCCAAGGCATTCACACGTGAAATAAATCACAGGGTCTTTACTGACCGTAATAATATTCATTGAATTTCAATTATCAATACAATTCGTTTAAATAATAAACCTTTAAAAATTAAATAAAATATTCAGTCCTATCATCACAATACTAATTAATTAACCCACCCCTACTACTTTGGACTATATCACGAACTTGCGATTTTTATTCTCCTAAGCACCTGCATATGAAAATAAGGGTGAGCTTGAAAGGCCAGTGGGTCATCTAAACAATTCACAATATTTTATTATGATACATACACAAGAACATTACAAACAAGTTTCACACATTAATCGTTGCAACATTAGATTGTTTGAGTCAAAAATTTCATCACATTCTAAATCACGTACATTTAGGAAAACCAAACTCAGGGTGGCACAGCCCAAAAATTAGAACATTGGCGATATCCCTTAGAATAACTGCTCATATGTGTGATTCTTATCTTAATCGTGTTCTTTAGTGATGTCACGCCATACGTAGGGTATAAGCACGATATTAAGTGCGTTCATAAAACATATTCAACTTCACTACACATGGTATCATGTCACAAAATCAATTATAATAGTGTTCATGCATTCACTATGCCAATATTCCAAATCATACATTTCATTATCAGACATTATAATTTATAAATAAATTCAACTACCACATGAATTTCATGCATCAAATTATCATTTGATCAGAATAAAAATCATGTTAACACACATATCATCATGACTAAACAATCACAACATTGTATATATATAATCATGTACAATAGGCATGCATAAGCAATCTAATAATACTATGGACCTAATTAATTTAACATTCCTATCTATATATCAAATAAAATATTATGAAGGCCTAGAATCATCCTCACCTGAATTGCTAAATTCCAAATGTGTTGAGATTGATTCCTCGACGTTGGGCGTTATCAACCTATCCACGCATAAATCACACGTTAATCACTTGTTTTGTATTATATTATATTAATATAATGTGCATACATGTCTATGTTGTATGGTGGTGGTCACATTATACATATAATATAACTTAGCTAATAAATTTCCACCTGATATAATATGATGATCTAGATAGTAAAAACGTAAAATATGATATACCATAATCTAATATATTATATGCGGTATTGTATGTATGATATATATATAAATATATTATATAACATCTTGGTTGCTTAAAAAAATAATAACACTTGAGTTGCAGTGTTTAAAAATAATAATAATACTTGGTTAAAAAAAATGTATGATACATATAAATATATTATATAACATCTTGATTGCTTAAAAAAATAATAACACTTGAGTTGCAATGTTTTAAAAAAATAATAACACTTGGTTAAAAAAAAGTATGATACATATAAATATATTATATAATATCTTGATTGCTTAAAAAATAATAGCACTTGAGTTGCAATGTTTAAAAATAATAATAACACTTGGTTAAAAAAATGTATGATACATATAAATATATTATATAACCTGTTGGTTGCTTAAAAGAAAGAAAAGAAAAAATAAATAAAATAAATTTTGAGTTGTAGGGCGGAAGGAAGAAAACAGGGGAGAGAGAGAGAAAAGGGAAAGAAAAGAAGATGGAGAAAAGGAGAAGAAGAAGAAGAAGAAGAAGAGAGTGAGGGTGAGGGGACGAGAGATTGAGGGATCGGGAGATCGGAGGAAAGGGATCGGAGGTGAGGCGAGAGATCGGCGAAGAGAAGAGAGAGAGAGCGGCAAGATCAGTGGCGGAGAAGAGGGCGGCAGCGAGATCAGTGGCGGGGAAGAGAAAAGAGGGCGGCGACGGCGAGATGAGGAGCAACGCCGAGATGAGTTTCAGGTTTTGAGCAGAGGGTTGAGAAAAAAACCTGGCGAGAGCGAGAGAGTAGAGGCAGTGATGAGTTGCAGCAGCAAGATGAGAAGGGAGAGATAGGGTTTTGAGAGGAAGAGACTTGTACGTTTGGTTTTAGAGAGAACGAGAGCGAGATTTTAGCTAAGATGTCGGCGACATTTCCGACGAGATCTCGGCGAGATTCCAGGCGATATGTCGGCGAGATTTCCGGCGTGATTTCAGGATCATGTTTGAAATCTTTCTTTTCTTTTTTTTCTTTTTTTTTTCTGGGTATTACATGGACTCTTCTTCATCTCTCATAAGATGAATTCTTTATTTTTTAGTATGGGATTTTTACCGGTCATTCATATTATGAACACCTCATTGGCTCCAAAGAGCCCACTTCATCTCAACACACACCATGTCCATGTGTGCACAGTTAGCTTCAGTGACCTCACACTAACTCTACCTAAACATGCATATATGATATTCCGGTTGAACCATCGACTTTAACACAACTTTTATTGGGCCTAGATCTCAACTATTACTTTACAAACTATAAGATTTTATTTTAAAAAGACATCGGCACTAACGAGGGAGGAGTTCCAAGTTATATCTTATAAAGATAAACTCTTTGCAAGCTAGTTTTAATAATGAGTTAGTTTCATGAGCTTTAATTCTCATGTTATCAACGTACATAAATACTAGGGATAAAGCAAATTTGTGTGTCTAGTTCTACGTAGGAAAATAATGTCTAATGACTTTAGCCCTGACACTGAAGGATAGTGATACACAACCCGGGGCTTTTGACATTATTACCTTTTAAAAAAAAATAAATTTCACAAATGCCATTCATACACAAATATTGTCAGGTTTGCCCTATTTTACTGTTCCTCGCACAGTCAGCGCGCCGCATCGACGCGAATGTGGCATTTTTTTTTAAGTGAAGAGAATGCGTCTTTTAAAAGACGTCTTGTGAAGGAAAGACGTCTTTTGAAAAGACGCCTTCCCTTCGTATTTTTTTTTTTAAGTGTCCCTTTCCTTCCCGGATCCCCAACTGCTACAAGCCCTTCTCTCTTTTTCTTCTTCTTTTTATTTCAGCGCACTATTTCCCAACAGCTAGAAGTGCCCGGCCAGCATCATCATGATATTTAGAAAGCTGCGTTCCATATCCCAAATGGCAGCTAATACACACAGATCGTACCCATTGTTTAAATTGGACAGATAAGGCAGCCACAATAACATCCCACTTATTCTTAAAACCCACTTCAAGCACTACTCCCTCTACTCCTTTCTCTTCCTTTCCATCTGGTTCCTTCTTCTACTCTTCATCTTTCCTGTAACAAGAACTCATATCATTATGGAAAATCATTCGAATTCCACCATTGCCACACTTGGCAACCAGAAAATACTACCTTGTTTTACGTCCCCTTCTACGGTGGCCTCCACGCCTCCAGCAAGTTCCGTGAGCCTGATCTCGCAGTTTCGGACAAACTGGCAATCGAGTTGGTGGAATACCTGAAGAGCCAGCAGTAGCCGTGGTGGCAGCAGAGACACGACAAAGATGACATAAAAAAAAAATTATGAAGGAAAGACGTCTTTTCGTCTTTTCATAAGACGCATTCCCTTTACTTAAAAAAAAATTATGAAGGGAATACGTCTTTTGAAAAGACGCATTCCCTTCACTTAAAAAAAATATCACTTCCGCGCCGACGTGACGCGCTGACTGTGCGAGAAATAGTAAAGTAGGGTAAATCTGACAATATTTGTGTATATATATAATATTTGTAAAATTATTTTTTTTTAAAAGATAATCATGTCAAAAACTCTACACAACTCTTTTCTTATAAGTTGCTTTTCAAATACGAGTTAGGCACACGAGCTTTACCACAAAGGAGTACAAGATAAGGCGTCAGTCAAATATAGTTATAATAATTAACTTTGGTTCGATCATGTCATGGTATAGTCTTTGGGTCCATTATTATTATAATTTAAAAATATCGACCTTGCTTTTTCTGCTAGAATAATTAAATTTGTTTACTGGATTGTACGATGGTCTGGTTTTTGGTCTATTTTTATTATAATAGAAAAAAAGTATCGTCCTTCATCTTTCTCTTAGAAAATTGTATTCCATCCCATAAAATTAAGTCCCGTGTGGAAAATGCAAATATTATTTCACAGAACCTGAGCATTCGATGATAAGGATTAAGAATGTCGTGATCTTCTTCTTGCCCGTCAAAGAGCCGAATTATTTAGTTAAAGAAATGTAATTAATTATTTAGTTAAAGAAACGATACAAAAATTATTTTATAATTTTTATTTTTTTTGAATTATATTTTTATTAAGATATAATTTTAATGTCAATGGTGGGGTAAAATAGGTTATACCTCAATGGCAAGGGGATAGGGTGTACCATATATAGAAAATTTAAAACATTTAATATACTTATTTATATGATTATAATTCTTGAAAAACTCATCATGAAACCACATTCATTTTTATTTCAATAATGCCCATTTAAATAATGGCTTACTTGTAAAGATAAAATAACAAGTCTTCTTCTATTTCGTAAGAATATGGAGCATATTATTACTTATTTTAGAATATTACAGACTATGGTGTTGTTTTTTTAATTGCCCGCTTTTTTTTTAATGATATTGTTAATAAATAACTATATTAAAAAAATAAAAAATAAAATATTGATCAAATTAATATAATTACCCTTCATAATTAATGGCTTTATTTTTCTATTCATATTCGATGCATGAAATTATAGATGTATAGCTTTCCACTACAATATATAATTGTACTATTATCTCATAAATATATTCACTTTATTGCGTACTCATTTGATTTTTTGTGGGATGCAAAATGAAGCAACGGAAAGGAGGAAAACACATTTCAATCACTTGATATTTACAATCCAAGTTGTTGGGACAAGTGTCTAATCTGAAACTAGATAATTGAAGGGATGGACAAATGTCTTATCTGAAACTAACGTAAGTTAATAAGTCACAAAGATGCGAACAAGGCAGGGTTGGCCCAATTTATGTTAACGATACTGGTTCCCAAGTGGGTTGCAATTGGGCCATAACTAACAAACGTTTACGTACCATCATCAGGTACACCCTTGCGGGTACTTGAAGGCCAAAGCTAATTGCTTATCTTAAGTAAGCTTTATCTTTATTTATTTATTTATTTTATTTTAAAATATCTGAGTCAGCTCACGTCTAATCACTCTAAGGCAAATCCTAATAAAAAGATAAAATTGTGTTCACCAATAAATGTGTAGATATCCCATATGTAAAAATTCTTCTCTTAACAAATACATAATTTCAGACATGCCAACATCTTTTATGTTGTTAAGCGGTAGCTATTCAAAAATGGTAGACTGTAGTGAGGCCCAAGGTAAGTTCGTCAATTGAAGCTAAGTGGTAGTCGGTGGTTTTGATAAAGAAAACAATATAAACTGTTATGCCAACCGAGATTTGTGATGAAGTTTAATTGGATAAATATATTGGAGAAAAGCGATAATAATAATAATTTGATCTCGTTTACAATAATAAGATAATATGCAAACAATATATACCTACTAACTAGTATTGATGAAAACACAAAGATAACATGAGAATTTTGTCAAACTACTAGTTAGTATTGGAGTTTTTAAATTGACACCTGATCAAATAATGTTATTAGAGAGTACCTTTATTTATATATTTTTATTAGAAGTGTTATATAGGATAGAACTGGATAGTTTACTGTCACATAAATACATATATATACAGTGACGAATTTAAATATTTAACTTAAAAAAGTCGAAACGAAAACATATAACATAACATAAATATAATTTTTTTTTAAAATGTTAAGAGGTAAATAATAATAATTTAATAAATTTTTTTATAATATAATATAATTATAAAAGATTTTTTTTATGACATAATATAATTATAAATTTTTTAAAAAAATATTGGAGGTGATGGCCTCCCCCTCACTAAGTATCCGCCACTATATATATATATATATATATATATTGCAAACGTCGATACTGGAACAAAATAATAGAATGACATTAAATTCTCGGCGCATGCTGTTGCTTGCATGTGAATCGTGACCATCGTTAACTCACTTCCAATTTACTAAAGGCCACTAGCTAATCGTGCCCCATGTTCATTTACAGTCATATATATCAGATTAAGTTACTTTGCCGGATAAATATTTCATACAACGATTCCACTTCCCAGCACCAACTGAAGTCGTTCCAAATGGTCAAAACCCGGTCGACATTTTCCGCCCTAATGGGTCCCGAACGGTCCCGTCTGTCTGCTACCCTACGGCTCGAGGACACAACATGGTCCCTCGAGGGCCATGTAGCCTGTAGGCACCACCTAGCTAAATGGGTCGTCGCGCGCTTCACTGCCACTTCAACACCACAGGCCCTCGCTTACGTCATAAATCTTCAACTTATAATTTTTTTTCCGGGTTCCACGCTGCTTGATTACACCTCTCAATTCTCAACGATCACATCGTAAAATATATATGATCCTTAACATCGAATTCCCTATCCCATCCTTCCAAAGCCGTTGATCTAGTCCACGATGGCTCCTGCATCACCGTCGAATGTGTCTCTCTTGTGGGCCATAGCTCCATCAACCACTAGTCTTGTCTGTGTTCTTTACGTCGTTGAAATCGTTGACTGACCAAAGAAGCACGTGCTGGTATCGTAAAAAATGGTGGACTCAAATGAAAAAAGATCAATCGCCTGATAGATAAACAACGCACCTTCTCAATCACCAGAGCCCTCCTGACACGTGTCAGGTTTCGGATAAAAAGATAAATGAATACTGCATTCAGGAGATTGTGTTGCCATGGGCGTAAGCCATCCCACCGAATGGAATCAAATCGGACGGATGTGGTTGAGTTTGCTAAGTATTTGAATTGGATGAGGTTGAATTTTTTTAATTCCAACTAATTTAAGTTTGGTTAAAAATTTAACTCAATCTAACTCAATTTAATTAATAATTCTAACTCTAAATTTTTTTTTTCTTCTTATTTTATATGAAGAGTGAAGTTTTTAAGTTACTTAAATTCATTAATATTTTATGTTATTAATAATTTAATATTATTTTAAATTATCTTAAATTTGTATATATAATTATAATAAAACTCTTTTAAAAATTTTTTGATCATTTTTTTTAATTTGTATTTATCATATTATAATATAATGATTGATAAATATAATTTATTTAAAATATTTTGATATTTATGATTAATTTATAATAATTATTAAATTTATATGTTAATATAATTGTATATAAAATTAAAATATTACATATTTAATATTTATTAATATAAAATTTATATGTAAAATTTATAAATATAATTTAATTCATTTTAAGAAGATGATTTAATTTGAATTTGATTTCAATTTTTATTTCAACAAGAATTAGTTTGAATTAGGTTTATATTTGGTTCTATCATAATTCAATCAATCCAACCCAACTAATTATACCCGCAGTCTGCCCGCTTAAGGCTGTAAGGCTGTACTACACAGCCTATGCTATACGTTAGCAACATCGAGATCAAACGTGAAATAATAATACCGTTTTATTGAGGGACATGAGAGTCATTTGACAGTTCTGTTTCTTTTGTTTAATATAATAAAAAGAAGAGAAATAAAAAATCAACGGCCACTTATGTCGCTTTCGCACGCAATGCCTTCAAACTAGAGCCGTTGCCTACGTGGTCCCACGTGGAAACTAGTGAGTGAAGTTGACGTGGCAGATGATTGAGTAAAGGACGGAAAAAGTAACGGGCCGTGTCGGGGGCGTAACGTCAGGGAGGTCCGTCGTTACGGAAAGACAAGACTGTCAAGCGGCGTCTCTTTTTTCTGCTTTTGCGGCAGCACCAACAGAAGCAGAAGAAGAAGAAGAAAGAAGAAGTAAGCTTGGCGTGCTTTATCTTCTTCATGTGCTACTGCTACTGTTACAGCTCTCTCTTTTTATTTATTTTTAACTTTCTTTTTTCTTCTCAGATCTTCGCTTCTAAATTATCTTCTCCAGCTCGGAAAATGTGAGTGAGTTTCGGTTTCGTCACCGGTGAAATGTTTGAGTTATGATCGTTAACGATCTCCGTTGAAGTACAATTGTGGAAGACTCTGTTTCTGTGTTTTGTTGTTGTTGGACGATGGGGAGTGTTTCGTCGGAAGATGGGTACGATCAGCAGAGCGAGCGGTTCGGGAGCTACAGTTTGAGTGCGGATGTGAGCGAGTCGGAGAGTTCGAGTAGCTTTTCGTGTCGGCGTTACGATCCGGAGGGTGCTTCGAGCTCTTTGACGTCTTCGCCACTCGCGTCTCGTTCGCTTACCGGAATTTCACGTTTCCAGGTTGCTCCTCCGGCGATGCTTCCGGTGATTGGCGGCAAAGATGTCGCGATTAATTGGGACGAGAAGCCCGAAAAACGCGAGACCGATTTGTCTGGTATGTGTTTAGTTTCGTTCTACGCTTCTTAATTTTTCTTTACAAGATCCACAGTGAACCGCATTATGTTGTTAAGTTTGTTGAAGTTCATCTTTATTTATGTAATTTCCGGATCTCATTTCTCTGGTCAAAGCAACTGTATGAAGTGTAAACACAATTTCGTTGTCGTGGTTTTTTGGGGTTTTTTTTGTTGCAGAGGTAGAGATGATGAAGGAGAGATTCGCGAAGCTTCTACTAGGTGAAGACATGTCCGGTGGAGGAAAAGGAGTATGTACGGCTCTCGCGATCTCTAACGCCATTACTAACCTCTCTGGTTTGTGCGCTTTCGCTTAATTTTCTGTGAATTTTGCTTCCCCTTTTTAATTCTTATGCTGGATCAGTAAAGATAAAAAATGCAAAAATGGCAGCTACTGTGTTTGGGGAGTTATGGAGGTTGGAGCCTTTGGCAGCGCAGAAGAAGTCAATGTGGTGTAGAGAGATGGAATGGCTCTTATGCGTGAGCGATTCGATAGTGGAACTCATTCCATCTGTGCAAGAATTCCCCGGTGGTGGCACGTTTGAGGTCATGGTGACTCGCCCTCGATCAGATCTCTATGTGAACCTCCCGGCACTAAAGAAGCTTGATGCAATGCTTCTTAGCATTCTTGATAGCTTCCACGACACTGAGTTTGGGTATGTTGATAGAGGGATTGTTGTGCCTGATGCTAAAGAGGGTGATGCTTATCCATTGCCGGCCTCATTTGGGAGGCCTTCGGTGAGGCAGGAAGAGAAATGGTGGTTGCCTTGCCCAAGGGTCCCGGCAAATGGGTTGTCGGAAGAGGCAAGGAAGAGATTGCAGCAATGTAGGGACTGTACAAATCAGATTCTGAAGGCCTCCATGGCTATAAATAGCAGTGTTCTTGCAGAGATGGAGATACCTAGTGCTTATATGGAGACCTTGCTGAAGGTATGAATGCTCTGTTCTTATTGTGACCTTTTTTCTTTGCCCTGAATCTTACCAGTTAAGGTGAATTGAACAGAGTATTATAGTGCATGTGTGTGTGTTTTATTCGTCGTTTGATCCACCATTTGGCTTTTGTTTTACTTCCCTAATTAGCATAAGGTTTACCAGTAGATACTTATTTTCTTAGAAGTTGATGTTCTGATGGAAAAAGGACTATTGGACTTTGTTGGTATTTTGCTTCCTGTTTTCATTGTGAGCTTAACTTTTTAAGTATCTCTTAAGGGTGATTCCCCTTTAGACATTGAATCCTTCTGTTTTCAAGATGCTGAAGATCTGAAATACTGACTGTGGATAGGAAAGTGCTACTCAATCCTCATTATACTTTTGTTTGTGCTTGCTTTTGACTACCCCATGTTCATTTGTTCTCACTTTTGATAATTCTCCAAGTCGTGTGAAAGAATAGGTGCAGATAGAGTTCTACTATTTGATTAAAAAATTGCTGCCTCAATTGGAAAAATAGTTGTCTTGAATAATAGTAAGAAACTGTTTCACTTATGCTTTGGTTGTAATTCAAGGTAGGTTATGTTTGATCTTCTGTGTTTTTCTTTTCCACCAACTGACATTTGCTGCTATGATTGTTAAACAATTATGTCCTCTGCATTGTTTTTATTACTTGTCTTGGTCCAATTGCATATCACTCAATAGAATAGATAGTAAGTCCTAATCTCTTATATCACAATGTATGTTCATTAAGTTGATGGCTGAGCAATGGCAATAGAAGTATTTGCTGAGTTTCTTTAAATCAAAAATTAAAAATTTTCTTGCCATGTGGTATTTTCTGAGTTATAAAGGGCTTTAAAAAGCTATGCTACAAAATTTCCTTTTTTTGTGAGTTATTTATTAGAGGAACTCTCTGTTTTGATTTGTACCACAATCTCATATAAATGCCAGGGTTGTCCTATTTTTTAAGTTGTTCTAGACTATTCAGCTTTTATAAATATAGGAAAACTATTGACATAGTTGCAGAAGAAATGGCAGATATACCATCAATATAAGGTTTGGGCTTAATCAATGATGATATGCAAAACATTTATATTGTGGGTAAATGGTCACCTTTACCCTTCCAAAAGTGCCAACAGTTTCAAACAGTCATTGATCATTCCTAGTTATTTTTACCTTTTGATGTATCTCAAATTTAGACAAAAAAAAAAAAATCTGAGGTGATGTGCCAAAATTAATCTCCTTATCATCCTAAAATGGGAATGCAGACAATAATTCATTGGTCATGACGTATTATTCCATCAACATGTCTGCAGAAATGTACTTCCCCTACACCTCCTAGAGAAAATAAAATAGAGCAAAAATGGTAATAAAAAAAAAAAAGAAAAAAGCAAGGAGCAGAGGATGCAGAAAGAGAAAAAGGGAGAGAGAATAAGAAAAGATGGAGCCTGAGCAGTTGTACAGAGTCCATTTTCTTTAATGGATAAATGTGGGACTTGAGTTATGACTTATGGCTTGCATACTACATGACAAATCATTGAGATTTGGGTTCAATTTCTAGGAGGAAAATAATTGAACGGAGGGAGAAAGAGTGAGAAAAGAAATATGAATACCATGGGAGCGGTGCCTCGTACATATAAGTAGCTGAGGGGATTCATGAAGCATCCCTTGATTTATAAATTTAATTACTATAATTTGGTTTGCCTGGTCCTCTCCACCAAGAGTAGGCTTCTTTATTTCACCAAGTCCATGTCCTTGAAAGCATAATATTTACCTCTTTTTTGCACTTTTTTTTGCTTCATCCCCAGTTTGGTCTTCAGTAGTAATTCATTCATTGTCTATCAGACTTCCCATACTTGTTTAGGTTCCTCCCGAGTCCTTGAATGCCAAGAATGTTTTTCTGAATTAAATAAATTTGTTGACCTTGTGCATAAGTAACCTTACTAACTCAATCCTATGACTTTTTATTTGATGGCATTGCAAAATTCAGGATCATCTAAATGCCGTTAAATGGATGTCAAAAATTCCTTCATTGGATTATTCAATGCATTGGACTGATTTTCAAGGTCCATGGATAGATGGATTCGGTTATAGAGTGACTCTGCATCAAATTCAACCATATAATTTTGTGTTTGATGGTATTCAGGATCATCTAAATGCTGTGTTAAATAGATGTCAAAAATACCTTCATTGAATCATTCAATGCTTTTGACTGATTTTCAAATTCCATGGGTAGATGGTTTGATGATATAGAGTGACTCTGTAACAAATTCGACCCTATTATTTTGTGTTTGATGGTATTCAGGATCATGTAGATGCTATTAAATGGATGCCAAAAATACCTTCTTTGGATTACTCAATGCTTTAGGCCGATTTGCAAGTTCCATGGATGGGTGGATGTTGTGATATTATTGACTCTGTATCTGTGATATCTTTTATTCCATTTTCCTTCGTAAGTTTAGGGTGAAAATATGTGCAATAATACCAAAATTTGCATACATATTCCGGAGGATCATGTAAATTCCTGGTACTCTCTACATACAAAAAATAATCCTGCTGTTTATTGAACTATGAATAGTATGATGCGATCTATTTTTGTTTTTTTAATCTCCTGAAAAGGTCTTTGAACCTGTCCTTTTATTGTAGTATCTGTATATTTATTTTGATTGTTCACAATTTGTTCTATTGGAAATCCCACATGTTCAATATTTTGCTTGCAGAGTGGGAAGGCTTGCTTGGGAGACATTATTTATAGATACATTACTGCTGAGCAGTTCTCACCAGAATGTCTCCTTGATTGCTTAGACCTGTCATCAGAGCATCAAACATTGGAAGTGGCAAATAGGATTGAAGCTGCGGCACATGTTTGGCGCCAAAAAAATCGTAAAAAACGTTCAAAGCACACAAAAGAAGGGCGATCATCATGGGGAGGCAAGGTAAAGGGCATGGTTAGTAACACACAAAAGTGTCTATTTCTAGCACACCGAGCTGAAACCCTCTTACAAAGCCTTAGGCTTCGGTTCCCTGGCCTTCCACAAACTGCTTTGGACATGAACAAAATTCAGTATAACAAGGTACTTTTCCCTTTCTCATTTCTATTTAGGACAACTTTTCTCATACAAGATGATTTGAATGAGAAAGTTGCTCTGCCAATGTTTTTGACCTTCCAATTTGTTGTATTCTTTTCACAAAAGACCACCCTATGAAGATACAGTGTTTTTCTCTTATTAATGTTTGAACTGCCATGAATATGGATCTTGTGAAATAGGGTGAGCTTAGTTATTCTGCAGTTAGCACTTAGCACAGTCTACCTCAGCTCAATTAGTGTTGAGAGCCACTGAATAAAAGCAGAAAAAAATAGGTGGTGTATTGTGCACTATTGTAGGATACCATATATCTATCTTGCCAGTTTTTGCAGATTGAGTAGGGTACAAAGCCTTCTGTGATTAACTGGTCTCTCTCTGGAACAAACAAATGTGATTGCCTGAGGAGAGATTATATGAAAGGAATGCTTACAGTCTGAATTTTAGGGGTTTAAATGTGCTGGAATGTGTACGCATGTCCTGTTGATGTTCTATGCTGGTCATAACAGATCAGTGCCTTTAAAAAATTATAAAGCTTCCAATTCATAAATTTGAAAAAAGCTTGATATGCTGCATCTTCTTTTTTGTTGCAGGATGTTGGACAATCTATCCTTGAGAGCTACTCAAGGGTGATGGAGAGCTTAGCTTTCAATATAATGGCAAGGATTGATGATCTGCTTTATGTGGACGATGCAACCAGGCGATGTGTGGCTGCAGAGTCTCTGTCTCTTTTTGGCAGAGGAGGTTTAGGTGGTCTTCCCGTACAAAAGCGGATTTCGCCTAGTCCCTTCTCTATCCAGCACAGTCCCTACGCCTCTCCATTTGCCACCCCTACCTTCTGTTCGTCCACACCAGTTGCTGGGAGCCCAAGAAAGTCACTTCCCACCTTCAGCAAAAACAGTTTCCTCGGCGCACAGGATGGAAGAAAACTGGTTTTGACTGATGGGGAGAAGCCATGGTCATATGCCAGAACCTTGAGTGCTCGAAAAGATGCTGGAGATGCGCAAGAGCGAGATTGATTGCAGTAGTACTTTCCAATTTAGGCAGCTCCAAGGTCTGATCTGAAGAGAGGACACCACCTTACCTTCGCAAGCCCTGTGGGGGGGATTGTTGATGCAGGATTAGTCTTTGTATATTCTTTCAAAAAATGATAATAACGCAGCAGTTCAAAATTTTTTGATCTTAGCTTAAGGCACTGATAGAGTGTAGCGTACTCTTTGTATTATTATTATTGTTAGGTTCTTGCTCATTCCTAATGAAAAGTGGACCATGTTTTCCTCCTTTTGCTCATATTCCCATTATAAATGGGAAGTTAGGAGATGCAACCATGGAACTATGATTATGTCAAGTACTGGAAGTAAGCGTTTGAAAGCGAAAGCTCATATCATGTGTATCCATCGCCTGGAAAATGATCTCTGGCATAAAAACCTTTAGAGTTGCTCACTCTCTGTGTCTTAGTATAAAAGAATAAAAGATATAAGAAAAAAGAAGAAGAAAGGGCCATGATCGATTTGGCGGCAAAAGCCTCAAATTTGCTCATTTTTAATATTCCAAACTTTGCCGCTCATTCCCCGTTTGAAGTGATTACTGCATGAAATTCGAATGTGATTCATGTTCCTTACGCCTAAAAATTTAGTATAGTTCTTCCTAATCTATTTTCTCAATTTAGTTGCGGCAGTAGTAGTTGGGTGCACCTGAATCTTGAACTTAACTACTTTAAGACTCGGGTGCAGAGTTTAATAGACCTTGGCATTAACGAATGTGAGATTCCAATTGGAAACCTATATTCTATGTGCCCACATCAACTGTAAGACTAGCTAGTGTATATTTAATCATGCATGTCTTAACCCATTTAAGTATGACTGCAGCAACCTCCTACTTATTTAGCTAGGGATTGAACTCATGGCCTAGTTGCTTAACCTACGATATGAGGTTATATGAGATCATTATATATTCCAACCCCAGCTCACCTATGCAATAGGTAATGATAAGGCTACATCAAATGTTCAATGATACCAGCTACAAAGAAAAGAAATGATAGATTTCCCACCGTGGGTATAGTGTAAGGGGTTGAATTTCTCACGAGGAGGGACGGGGCCTATATTTGTTTCTCTTTAACAAAAAAAAAGAAAAAAGAAAAGAAATGTTACATAATATACCTAGCCAACTGAGAAGTAATATTTGATGACAACTCTTTCTTTTTATTATTATTATTTTTGTTTTTTTGTAAGGTATTTGGCTGCAACTCTTTTAATTTTTTTTATTTTGGTAATCCCGACAGACGGGCTATCTCATGTACACCATAGAGACTATTCCACAAACGAGCACCGCTAAGATGCAACTCTTTCCACTATTCTGATTATAAATTTAAAATATTTGCTAACACTTGTTAATTTTTTAGAGTTTAATTATATAATATAGGAGTTATGAATGCTAATTATATATGCAGACAAACTCAATAATAACTTTAAAAAATAAAAGAAAGTTGGCACACACATTAAGGGACTAGTTGATTAACGTAGATATATTCTCGAATAAAAAAATCCAATCAAATCTTATTTTACTTGTTGACATTGTGAATTAATACCATGTGCATTCACCTATCCAACTGCAGAAATATTTTGTTTCTCGCAAGTGCTTCTTCAAGCAAATAACCAAAGCATTCGTAAAATTAATTAGCAGTTGCATGATACTACTACCAGTTCTCTGTATCATGTCTTACAATTTCAATCATTATTGACGATTTCAGTACGTATCAGCAGAAGGCAGAAATTAGTTGCTCACCCAGCAGCATTTTAAAGGTTTAACGCGCCAGAGATATTTTTTTTCTTCCCAACTTAAAAGGGTTGAAACTTGGAAGAGATGGTTGCACTGTTTTTGGTGGCTTGTGTGCGTCTGCGTATAAACCTATTGGAAGAGGGGGAGAGTTGATAGGAGAAAAAGCCCAAACATATTTACGAAACATATATTTTTGACGTTGTCCTCAAGAGTGTTGGATCTCCTCAAATCTGTCTGCAATCAATGGATGATTCAAGGTAATCTAATAATTCTCAAGGACAAAATAAAAAATGTGTGTTTCTAAAGCATAATTATCATTATAACCATAATTTTAAAAATAAACTATAATAAAATAAACGAATGTGGTGAATGAACAAATAATTGTCACACAAAAAAAGGGAAACAAAATCAAATGTTGAACAAAAAGCAATTGGGGAAAAAAATGCCATTACCTTTATCATATATAGAAAAGTATTTACATTTTTGGTCCCCAAGAGAAGGGATCAATTTTAAGGATATAAAAACAAAAACTTGAAATCAAAACTCAAATATGGTTTGGCCCTTTCCTGAACTCGCACATAGATAAGAGCTTCATGCACAAGGTTACTTTTTTTTTGACGCTTAGAATCATAGTACTCTATATACTAATCATATCATGTTGAATAAAAACCTAGGTTCGTTCAGTATAGAAATAAAGTCTAATTTGTGTTCTACACTCGATGATCTCTCAAGTTGCTGAATTTGTGTTCAACTCATGAAATATCAGATATGAGTTGGTCTTAACTCATCCTAGATATATTTCTTGGTCGCCGCCTCCCATTGATTGTTTGAAACTCAATTCTATGGTTCCAATTCTTCCCTTAGAGAGGATTTGGAGCAGTTATCAGAGATCATGATGGGTCTCTTTTGGGTGCTATTGCATGTGCTTTTCAAGCTTCGAGTGTTATTCATGCGGAAGCTTACTCAACATATTGGTGCTAATAGTCTCCTGATTGAATCAGATTCGAACTTCCTTGTGGAGATGATCAGAGGAAATACAAATATTCCATGGAGAATATTTATTCCACTTAGACAGAAAATTTTCTCTTCATTGCTTTTTTGGAGAGAAGGTAACCTGCAGGTTGCTGATTTTTTTAGTTAATTTTTGTAATGAGGTGGGTATTTTGTGGTTTCCTCCTCAGCCTAATCCTGAAGAGATGTATAGATTAGTTGATCGGGACACTTCGTATGTTCCTTTTGCTAGGTTGTAATACTTTTTTGTTAATAGTTATTCACCCCCTTTTAGATTCCAATGCTATGTTTAGCTCTTGATATGAGTTTGTTGGCGAAGGTCTTTATGCGATTACAATCAAATTGTCAACAAGATTGGAACAATGGGAATAACATAGATACGCCATTATTAATTTCTCAAATATTGCAATAGTACTGCATGTGAGATTATTAATTGCAAGTCTCATGTGAGTTTTCTTATTCTTTCTCAATGAAGATGAGAAAGAATAAGAAAACAAAAGAAGAAGCAATTTTAAATAATTGATCCTCTCATCGAGCACTAATTCAGCTAAAAATAAATAAAAAGATTATGCCTTCTAGAGATAATATTATTAATAATATTCTTGATGTTTAGTATGTATTACCATAGCGTTCCCAATGAGTTTCTAGTCAAAAGTTTTCGTTTTCAAATTTAATTTGAACATTTTAAAATGGTGCTTAAAATTAAATTGTAAACAAGATTAAACAAATATGTCTTTTAACTTCAAAAATTACAAGTCTCTCGTCTTGAGTAGTTAAGTTGCGAGGTAGGAAAGGGTTTAACAATTTAGATTCTTATTTTACTCTAATTTAGATTCTTAATTTATTCCATTTTTTTTTTAAATCCTAAAACCCTAATTACCTTTTCACTCACCCAAAGACATGTTTTATCTTTTCTCAAAAAAATATTTGCCACTACCATACCAATGTTTTATGATTTTTACTAATTGTATTTAAGCTTAATCTTTTTGATTATTTAGTTATAAGCAAGCATACAATACATTCCTAAAACATGCAAGTATACTCAAAGTTCACTTCAAGAAAAATAGAATAAGCAAGTATGCATTGTAAAGAAAGATATCTGTTTTTGACATCATGCACTTAATTGCAAGGCTAAGATTAAATAACATCTAAGAAACAATTATATATAAGCTAAGAAAGATTTAACAAAATGTACAACGAAATCTATCCAATGGATACACAAACCGCATGTTGAATTGTTATATATTAATAATAATTGGTAATTAAATGTGGCCTTCACTTTGGATTTGCACATTAAACATATCATAAAGATGCACACTTCCTAATTAATTAATATGCAAGTGTTGCCTGTAAACTAAGTAAATAATATTAATGTGAATCACATTAATTTTATTTGAATCCTTAGATCATTTCAAAAGTAAGAATTAATATATCATTAATAGGATTTACAAATATATATATCAAGACAAGTATTATATAATATATAAAAATAATTTGAACAGAAATATTATACGAATTCAATTAAAAAAAGGAAAAAAATAAGGAAATGTAAGGCTTTGAAAGAACGAAACATCTTAATTACAGAAGCGGGACGGCCCCAGTAGCGAAAGTAGGAATAGAGAGAACAATGCAAGTACGACAAATGTGGTCGCAAAACATTATTGCGTTCATCTGATGTTTCTATTTCTCAAAGCCTTGTGAGTACCAAAACTCTGACCACAACAATTTCGATGTTAAGCACTTGGAAAGAATTTCGAACCCTCCTGACTCCAACGAGCAACAAAAAGCCAAATTTCCATTCGTTCAAAAGGGGTGAACTTAGCGTTTACACCAGAAATCCAAATTCAAGTTGAGGTAAAATATACAACTTGAACCGTTTTCAGAAACTGCGCACCGTTTCAAGCTATAGAGCAGGCCATATATACGAGACCTTTTGGATTCTAATTTTACCCCAAATAAGATCAGTAGTGATCAATCATTACGGGTTAGGTGGGAGCGATTTAACTATAGTGAAGAGCAACAGAGATATGAAAATTAATGCCCATGTGAGCAAGTGCTCGACGCAATAAGCCGTGATAATGGAATTCCACATAATAATGAAGTAAAAGATGAACTATTCACAGATGTAAGAGTTTATCATGTCGATTTTTTATAACTCCAAAAATGTATACCAAAAGATTTACTGACCTTAATCGCGGGCCGTGATAACCAAGATCCATTGTTATTTCATGCTCGATCACGTATTATTCTTTCTCGATCTATCTTGATTCGGCAAATTAAGCACGGGTTGCCCATTATCATTAGGTCGATCGATCAATCGGTGTTATGTCCAGAAACTGCTAACAAACATCATAAATTTTCATTCAAGGCATCGGATCCCACTTGCGCCAAGAACTTAAATCCACACAAGAAACGCTTTAAATTAAAAGATTCTTCATTCTTCTGCCTCTCTCTCTCTCTGCACTTCCTCTAGTTTCTTCTTGTTACTCATTACTACCTGCAAAGCACTACTACGAACTTGGTTCTTCAAACCATAATAAATGTTAGATATATTTTAGCCTCAAAAGTCTGTTTTGAACATAGCTCAATAAAGTTCCTACAAAAGGGTTTAAAGAAACAATTAACAAATAAAGTGCAAGTTAAAAAGGAAAGGTAAGAAAGAAAAAAGAGAGAGAGAGTTGCGTTCACGTTTTTACCCCCGTAAATTTCGTGCTGGAAACGAGGTTCTCGCAAGAAATAACTTGAAACACCATAACCATGCTCAAAAGAATCTTTAATTTTCAAAATATTCTCATAGTTCTAATATTTCAAACTTTTGTTTTCAATTTCCTTATACTCACTCGACCAAATAATCGAATAATCGTAAATAAGAGAAAATTATATGCCGAATTCCTTGGTTTCCCATCTTAGATCTATCTGTAAAGAACCTTACTCCTGCATCAAGGGCATACAGTTAGAATATCAAAAAATACAGTCCTACAAAGCAGACTGTCTGTTCACCAAAACATCATCACAAGGGTAGAAAACCCAGCGTTACAACAGCAAAAGCTAGCACTCATCATGACCAGGCAGAATAAACGAAGCTTATTAAATGTGTCCTTGGCCTGTATCAGAATACAGTCTTCTTCACTAGTAACCCTAGGCCATAATTAAGGCGGAGACCTTGCATGCCCTTATTCAAATCTTAAGACTCGATTCTAATAAAAACCCTAGAAGAGGGTAGAAACGGTACAGTGAGAAAAGAAAACTACTTTCTCTCTCACTTCCTCGCAACGGCCGAAAACAAAGGAGAAACTAGGGTTTCAAGAGAAAGGATATATACTTGATATATCTGTATTTCATCTGTTCCCAATTAGCACATATGAATTGCGGCAGTTTATGGAGCAAATCTGTCGAAAAAAGAAGGGGAAAAAGAAAAGAAAAGAAGAGCACAAAGAAGGAATAAAATACTAATAAAAGAAAAAGAGAATCACACAACCCCACAATAGAAATCATTGAAAATTTGTACCCTAGCTACACTCCGTTGCATGGTATTTCTTTTACGGCAAAGATCTCATCAAAGAATAAGAGCCAAGTTAGGGCATCAATCAAAGACACACAACCAAAGAGATGAGAGAAGGAAAACAAAAGATGGGTTTTGTAAAATTAAGTCTTTTATTGTTGGAAGTTTACCTGATAAAGCCTTTTAATTTAGATAGAGAGAAGATAAGAAAGAACCTGTATAAAATTGATCAAGTGATAAGATTATATCATACAGGTTTTACAAAGAGAAACCAACAGAGCTTGATTGGCAGGATGCCCACCTCCATAACTACAAGAAAGAAAGAAAGAAAGAAAGAGACCCTTAGGGTTGTTGGAGGTGGACAGAATGCCAATAGCCTCTGTAAGAAACCCTTTGATAAACCTACATGAAACTAAATCACTTTCTCCTCCTCCTCTTCTTCTTCTGATCTTTGTTCCCAGCAAAAGCTCCAATCTGAAGAAGTTGTAGAAGAGAAAGGTGGGAAGTAACATAAGGTTAGGGATGATATTTAAGGATGAATAAAGAGTGGGGATATTGTGAGGGGTGCAGTAAATAAGAGAGATTATTGATCAGTGTGTGTGAGCTGCACGCATGCAAGTGCAGAGAGAACAGAAACAGACATATTAGGAGCGAGGAAGCAAATTTTAAAGATTTTTTAGAATCATTCTGATGGGTATGGACTATGGATGGGTTGGATTATTCTTCCTTCCTTCCTCAGCCACAGCCAGCAGCATTGAATATTTTGACAGAATTATGCTCTCTGGGCTCTCATCAATCTTTCTTGCCTTCCTCACCTACTCGTCCCTTTTTCTCCTCGTTTCTGATGCAATCTCTTTCAACAGTAGAAAAAGAAGATTAAAGTTTTCGAAACAAAAGAACCCCAATCTTAATTTATTATTATCCTTTTTTATTTTTGAAAGAAATAGATGTTGATTATCTAGTTTACCAAAATAAACAAAAATCATCAAAATCGACAAAGCTTGTTTTTTCATTAAACTCGTTTTGTGGAGACAATAATGATTGCTTATTCCCATGTCCATGGCCCACCTTTTCTTTTACAAGCCTTAAGCTTCAATGGCTAATAGCTTGCTCAATCAGACATCTACCGCTCCTCACACAAAAGTAAAAATGTTCAAATATCCTAGTCTTATAATATAAGGAGTAGTTGTATTTGTGTTAAAAGGCTTATTGTAACCTTGAGGAGTCTTTAGTGCCCAACGCACTTGACACCCACCCCCTAACCATTAGGTTGGGGATCAAGCTCTATTTCCCCTTATACTAAATAAGTAAAAATTTATTCTCTTACAGAATTAGGGGCAGATTTTTAATCTGTTGTCCGAAACTCAAATATGTCTTGTCGTAGTACCCACCTAATTAGAGATCCTGATATAGACTGATAGCATATTAGTAGTCAAAAAAAAAAAAAACTTTGATGAGTTTCCAATATACAAATACAAGTTTTTTTTTTTTTTTTCAAAAGACGCGAGCAAAACAAAGTAATGAACAGGTGGTCAACAGCTTACGACGAAATTCCACGTGTCTAATATAGGGGTGCGAGGTGCATCATCTTTGATGCAAATGAGGAGCATCATGGGTCTCCAAGTCCCACGTTTTTTCCCCTTCGTTTTTGCTTTTGTGACACGGGAGCGTTTCGCTTGCTGTGTCGTGAGCGAGCGCGTAGTACGCACAAAAACTGCGTGAAAAAAGGTAGAAGGGATTCCACCCACCACGCGGATGGGTACGCGAGAGGCATTGTTGGGTGGGTTCAGCCATTCGATTCTGGGTTTCCTCGTTGGTCATGATTAGGGTTGGCACTTGGCAGCGTGTGAAACGTGGCATAACGTTGACTAAACATATTTCTTTCCAAAGAGTGAAAACGCTCAGAAGGTAAAGTTGACCAGAGTTACTATAGTATAGTATGGTAGCTGCCTTGTACAGGATATGAGTAAAATATATATCTTAAAAAAAAAAAGAAAAACATGAAAGAGCAAAGTCTCGTAAAGCTGAACAGTGAGGCAGTTGAAACCACTACTACCCTTTTTTGTGCAACTTTCTTTCTTTTTGCCTTTTTCCTGCTCAAACACACGCATTATCTTTCTATCAAAGCTTCTTACAACGGAAACTTTTTAATTGCTACTGTTGTCTCCATGTAATAGAGGTAATTGCATATCTCAAAAAGTCAAAGTCAAATGTCAAATAACTAATTAGTATTTCATTGAAATTTCTGATGATAATTTATTTCAAAAGTTAGAAAATTCGTGTAATCATTTTTATTTTAACACTTAATTTGAGTAATGTTACGAACAATATAATAATAATATAACAGTTTTTATTTTATTTATTTATTTACTATTTTTTTGGTTTAGTTTTATATTTATCTCCGTGTAACAATTTTCTCAACTTTTTAAGATAAGACTTTAGAGTTAGTATTTTCTAATTTTTATTTTTATTTTTTTAATTTTGTCCTTTTAATAAAACCAAATGTATAAAACAAATAAAATAAATAAAAATGAAAGTTAAATTAATTGCAATAGTTATAAAAAATTATAATTGAGGTGGTGTGATATAAAAAAATTGTTGTTTGACCCCTTATTTAATTATTTTTTGTAATATTATATCACTTCACTTCATCACCAGTTGCATTCTCTTATACTTGTTGCAGTGAATTTATCATTCTCCATAAATAAATTAATGAGGGAAAAGAACCATAAATCCCTTCGTTCATGCAGAAACCTTTGACAACTCAAGATAGGATAGGACCCTACCACATTGAAATAATAGAGAGAATTAAGCGGAGTGAGAGAGAGAGAGTAGGTGGCAGTGCAATCCTTCCATTTTGTCGTCTGACTCATCTAATCAATTTTTGCTACCTAACATTCTTCCCTCCTCCACTTTTATTCATGTTGCAGATTCTTTCCACGTCACCTGAATACCGATAAAGAACTTAATGGGTCCCTGCCACGTCTCATTCACAAGTCAATACAACCTTCGTCCTCTTTTTTATGATCTTTACCATTTGATCCAACGGTAGAAAATTGGTCCTCACCTACGAAATGAACTATTCCATCGCTTGCATTCTTTAATTGCAAAAGCGACTCACCATCTTCCCTACCTGAAACCCTGCAAGGATTTTACTGAACTTAGCCCCAGTCATGAGCCAACCCATGAAACTCGCATTCAATTCAATTTATGTTGTTCGCTGGTTGCCGCCAACCGTCTTCAACCTTCAAATTCCTGTGGTGCATGATAATTAAATAAGAGAAATGCAAGTGCAATTTTATTTTTTAACACAAAATCTCAATTTCTGTTAATGCCACGTTATTTATATATAACATAAATTTTTTATTTAAAAATGATTAGAGATTGTTACGTTACACATTCCCACGTATTATAACATTAAAAAAACTTATTGAAAATTGCTCAGTTGTGTTTTATTTTAGACTTTACAAGCTTCCAAGAAGTTTTACACTTCCATATACAAATAAAAGCACCCCTTTTGAGAGCTGCCTTCCTTGACAAAGTAATTCGGTTTTCACTTTTAGTCGTTGTCAGATATTCCTGTTGTAGCATTGGTCAAAGTATGCAACAACTGATGTTTGTATTATATAAGGTTTTTATTTGATAAGTTTGGATCAAAAGTAATTTGTCCTATAAAATATAAGTTAAGATCTTATTATTGTTAGTATTAAAATTTTTAAATTTAAGTAAAATCGTAGAATTGAGTTCAGATGTCTGTTGTAATTCAAAATTAAAAGGTTGATGCTTAATATCTGTGAGATATCGCGAATTACATGTATGGCATGACTTTAATCACATCCAATAGATACTAGTTGTCCCTATTAAAATTTTATGTTGGAGATCAATATTACAAAAAAATTTATTAATTTAATTATAAAAAATATAATTACATGTATAACTATATATATTCATGAATGTATATATTTTATACATCACAATTAATGCATCTAATAAACAATTTAATAAATATAAAAATATTATTGTACATATAATTACAATTTTTATAATTAGATCAACATTTTTCCATAGAAATAAGGATATTCAACATGAAATATAAAGATGCCCTAACTTAATTTATATCTCTTTAATTTGAATTTTTTGTTCTTACAAACTGAAATTACCACATGAACTATCATATTTCTTTTATAAACATAAAATTACTCTTTTTTTTTTATTGCAATTTAACTAAAAGTATGAGTTAGCCAACACTTTACATGACGTATTTCTAAACCGAATTATTATTTTGATAAGCAGGTAATTGGATTTTGTTGAGGAGAGAGGTTTTAAAGTGGGTCAAATAGGAAGAGTGTGCACCACGTTTACATGACGGAATTAAATCGTCTTCTTCTCGTGGCCTAAGGCGCTCTAACTTTGTGTGACGTTTAGAGTTGGAGAATCCAACGTTCAAAAGCCAATGGGCTTTTTTCTAACTTTTTTCTTGTCCACTAGCCTTTGTGGGTGGGTGAGCGGAAGAGGTGGGACGACTGCCTATTCCTCGCACTGCTCGATGCATGAAAATCCTCACTCTTCATGATTGTAAGCTCTGGAATCTCAACCCTGGAATCTAGTCTCCTCCTGTAAGTCTTAAAAGATAACACCAATTTAGAAAAGAAAGAAGCAGTCCGTATCCTGTACTTCAGGAGTCATGTTATAACACAATCCTATTCTTCCTTCCATCCTCAAAACATCCTCATCCACTGGGTAAACACGGACCAAAACAGTTGTTTTACATTAGATAAATATGAATAAATTTATGACATAGAATATAAGTTTGAATTTCAACTTTATTACTACGATTTAGACCTTTTAATCAAAGTAAAATCTTACACTGGACTTGATGCGGTTTTTTCAAAAAAAATACTAAAATAATTTAAAATACATGTTCAAATTCATATCTACAGTTATAATAAGTGGCGATTATTTCTTAAAACAAGTTATATCATCATTTAAAGGTACAAAGATGAAAACTTAATTAGTATCCCTAGCTTAGTAAAATAAAGAGAGAAGATGCGACGGCACGCGCAGAGTGAAAAAGCGTTGACAAGAGGGCCTTCTATATAAAGACAATTTTAACACATTTAATCATTACAAGTCCCTGTTGATTATGGACCAAATTACACCCCTTCATTATTTTATTCAAACCAATGGTGGGTAGTGCTGCTAGCTAGCTGTTTTCAAAAGGAAAAAGAAATTAATAATCATAACAATAATACCACACATTTATTATGGAGGAGGATTGAAACCTGGTTTGCTTATACACAAAATGAAGCAAGGGTACCTAATACATGTAGCAGTTTACAGTAATAATAATATTTTTTATTTTTTTTAATATATTAATAAAAAAAATTATATACATTAAATATTAACATTATTTTTTGATACTTTCATTTAACTCAGTTAGATATTTTTTAAATGTGTCTGTATTATATAATATTTTAATATTTTTTAAAAATTAAATATTAACATTAAAAAATAACATTAACAACGTACCTTTAATATTACTCCGTGCAAATAATATCGAGCTTTGTGTTGTAACAAATTAGCCCGGTTAATTTCATGAAGAATATATTTAATTAAAGAAGGAAAGGATATAAATATATAAATATACATGCATGATTGAAGATAAGAGGGAGAGGGGGCCGTGGGAGGTGTGATGCAGGGGGTGACAGGATGTCACGTGAGCGATGATGACATGCGTAGGTGTTGGGTATTGGGCATTGTGGGTACCGTATATATATAGATAGGAGGGTAGGAGTTCGATGAAGGAAGGAAGGACATATGGGGTTGATGAAGTTTCAAAGAGAGGAATGATGAGGGTGATGACGACGGTAATGATGGTGATGGGGTGGGGGGGGGGGGTTCTGCTTCTCTTTACAGCGATGGTGGCATGTGACTACTCTCTCTCCCTTCCATTACTTCTCAGGCTAGACAAGCTGAGTAACACAGATATGAGACCTGGGCTTGCTTTCTAGGTTTTGTCTTCACGTACTACTACTACCACTACTCGTAATAATATATAATGCTAAAATATATAACACAATCCAATCCAATCTTTCAAAAGATTGCTAGAAGAAGTCATTTGATTCCAAAATCCCTGCAAATTGCCACTGCTACGTAGTTTCCAACATCTGTACCTTTTATATATATAAATATAAACTCTCAATCATGCGGTTGAGAGTTTTATTTTACTTGGGGCGTTCTTTTATCAATGGTGGGATTTAACTCTCATATATAGCCATATAGGTTGTTCCAGACTACCATTGAGCTTTACATTAGATGAAATTGCCTTTTACTTGGAGAAGAACCTACTTTATTTAAGTCTTCATAAGCCTTAAAGCTACTACAGGGAAGGTATTTTGTGTAATTATACGTGTAATTATATTTTTATGTATATTATAATGTTGTTTTTTTACATATATTATGTAATGTGCCAATGACAAGTAAGTCATTTGTTTTTCAAAAGAAAAAAAAAAAAAGTAAGTCATTTGATTAGACATTTGCTTTCCTCGTATAACATGTATGTATGGTTCAAAATACTTTTGCATCATAAAAAGAGAAGAGTTGTTTTGACCTTATTAAAGCTGTCCTTGATCTAGATATATATGTAAAAAATATAGCAATGCTACACTTACTTCATAATTCTTACTTAGTTTATGTGGCAAGTTAATATAACAGTCCATTAAATATATATAAAAAAATGATAAATAAATGATGAGAGAGAAATTACAATACAAAGTAAATCTAAAATTACTTATGTATTTTTTGTTATTCATCTCTTTAATGTGGTTAAATTTCTATTACTTTCTATATTTATTATTTTTATAGTTTTTAATTTTGTCTTATATCTTTATTATGTAAAAGCGGAAAAAATACAAGTAATGTTATTAACAGAGTTTTAAGAGGAATGCAAATTTTATTTTAACCCTTAAAATTTATAAGATATAATTGCTATATGAAAATTTAGTTTAGAAGCATCTCATATAAAAAACCATAAAACAAAACGAAATATTCTTTAAGAAAAAAAAATAAAAATTAGATCAACCTAGACAAAAAATTATAAACGTCCAACCATTTTTATATTACAACTTTTTGGTGTTAAAAATATTTTTTCATCAAAATTTATTAATAATATCAATTTATTTTAATTATAAAATATTTTTATTTTAGATGTGCCAAGACAATTTTTAGAGATGCAACAATCATTTCTCATAAATTTTTAGATGTTTAGAAATAAAAATGTCACCAATATTACTCTTGAAATTTGTTTTTCTTTTTTAGAATAAAAAATGATAAAAAAATTAGGAGAATATTAAATTAACTGTACCGTTGCAAAAAAATACAACTGCTGCATAAGGTAGCGTGATATGAGAGGTTACCCCTCATATCACAAAAGACAACTAAATGAGGGAATCAAACAACCATCCTTTTATATCACGCCACTTCGGCACCAATTACAAATTTTTGTAACTGATGTAGTCGATTTAACATCCCTCAAAAAATTAATTCTATGTGGAGAAAGTATAAATTAAGTAACATTTTCATGGTACATTCAGCATTTCTCATATTTAAATATATATTAATTTTAAATTAATTGTCTTGATTAAGGAAGAAGGAAAGTTCCCAGTCATTTTAAACGAGAACCCACATGAAACTCTGAAATTAATGGAAGATAAAGGAGAAAAAATTAATTAACGTGAGACACATGAGAATAAAGAAGGGGTTGTTGACCAATCGATCAGTTGGATTTTGATTGAATCTACATTTCTCAAGTGTCAACGCGTGTGAGGCTTTCTCACGTAAAAGGTTATCAGCACGGCGTCAAAACCTACCATGTGGAGTGTGGACACACACACATATGCATGCTTTTAAAGTGGAACATAATTTACAAATTAAACACTACATTTGTTAATTATTTGATTTTCTTACAGCACGGTTATATATAGGATTCGGAGGAAGTGAATTTAAAAGCTTCATTTCATATGGCATATATGGAGGAGGAGGAGTAGTAGTACTAGTGATAATTAATATTCCCATATGGGTTGTCATGCATTAATAATGATGATAAATTGCTAATCTGGCCATGTAGAGGAGGAGTCCATGACTGATGATGACCCCACAAGTAACAGTGCCACGTGATATTTGGCAAATACTCATTCATGGCTCGAAAACCAAAATGCATGGTTCTAATTAAACTGCACGCTCAGGGGTTGCTCTTGAATTGGGAACGAAGCAGCTGGCCCAAAATTTGAATGAAGACTGTTGGAATTGAAAATAATCATAACTTGTAAATTCATCAACATATCCATTACATATAAGATATTGAAGACGAATGACCTTTGAAGATAAAATTTTTGATAGAATTATAAATTACAAGAATTAAATCACGTTAGATTATTAATAATAAGAATGAAGAAAGTATACCTGAATTTATGACGATAAAATTAAAGGGTTAGCGTCTCCCAACACTAAATTACCGTATTGCTTAATAAGTTTTCTTTTTAAGATGGAAAAAGAGGAGAAATGCTAAAATGAGAGAATAATTTGGCTTGAGACCATAACCCTATAAAGTCCCTTATATATACTAAATTAATTATAATCTCATCAACCTTAATTAATTAGTATTGAGTCTTTATATATTACAAAATTCATACCAAATAGATATTGAATAACCAATAATATAATTGTTAATGTACATGTTGTGTCACATTATTGTTGCTTAGCAAACAACCATAATAATATGTGAAAAAAGCTACAAGTTACTTGAACAAGCAACATTTCAACTTGGATCAATAACAATCTTATTAATGTATATGTGAGCGGACATAAATACGATATTAATTAAATTAAAATCCCAACAAAGACTCCATCACGACATTAATTAATCATTTCCTTCTACCACCTTCGAAAAGTTCACCCTATATGTTACTCTTCATGATTTGTCCTCCTAGTTTCGAGTCTCCTTCCCTTCTTCTTTGACGTTGTAATATATACGCTTGCTTACATATTGTTATATATATATATATATATATATGTGTGTGAGCACACATGAATAGGATATTAAATAAATTAAAATCCCAACAAAACTCCATTATGACATTAATTAATCATTTCCTTTTGTCACCTTCGAAAACTTCTTCACCCTATATGAAAACTTCTTCACCCTATATGTATGCTTGCTTACATATGGTTAGACATATATATGGAAAATGCTAATCTATCTACAATTTTTACAACTGTATGTATAACTATATATGCATATCTATTAAATATTAATATTTATAAATCTCGAGATGTGTAATAAATAATCTAATGAGTATATATGTTTAATTGTACATACAGTTACAAAAATTTGAAGTTAGATTAACATTTTTCTATATATATATATATAAATAGAGAGAGAAAGTGAGAGAGAGTTTTATTTATCAGCCATTACTTTTGAGTTTACTAATTTCTAACATAGAACTATCACAACTTTATTATTCTAGATCGAGGTTCCAAGTTTAAAATTCTTTACAAGAACATTCGTTTTTTTCCTCTCATTATTAATTATATCTTTCTCCGTGTTATAAGAACTTTGGGGTCCAGTGATTTCTAACAAAATGTTCCATGAACAACAATATTAGGCTACGTTTGGTTCCAAAAATTTGAAAACTTGAAAAACACATTTGATTGATTGAGATCCGAAAATAGTTTTTTAAAATTTACAAAGAAAACAAGTTATTTTCAGAAAATGATAAAATGTTATTTTATGAGTTTTCACTTTTTAAGTTGTATTCTAGTTTTCGAATCACGAACCAAACGCAGCCTTGGTTCGGGATCCGAAAACAAGAATACAATTCAAAAATAGAAAACTTGGAAAATGACTTTTCATCGTTTTCTGAAAACAAGTTGTTTCATTAACAAAAAGTGAGAAACTGTTTTTGAAAATTTTTGAACCAAACAAGTTTTTTATGTTTCGGATTTTCAAATATAGAAAAATGTATCCGAATCACAAATCAAACGGGGCCTTGGTGTTTATTTCTTAGAAACATCACCTAATATATATTCAAGGGTATAATGCACCCTCCAAAACTATAAGGTATAAAACCCTACTTAGTTACCTTAGAAAATAACTAGAAATGGTGTGAGTAATTAATTTCATTGATTGTATAGCGTGCAAAATGACCCTACCCAAAAATGTGAAACCGTTTAATGATTAAGGTCACAAAAAGTGGTTGCTAAACTCTGCAAAAAGTTCTCCAATACAATTATGATCAATTGCAGCATATTCCTCAATATTTTATAATTGATGAACTCTCAAAGGTTTGATCATTGACTTCAAGGAAACAAGTGTGGTGGCTGATGTTGAAATGTTGAAAGTTTAAGAAAATGTTTTTAAGATGAAAAATTGAACTTTGAAGATTGTTTATAGCTAACGTCTTTAAAAAGGGCACTCATCAAAAAAATTAATGAGTTCTTCTCATGCAGATAGATTAAATTCTTTTTCTGGTCCAATATGCCGCCTCAGATACCATGACCACCCCCCTACCATATGGTATATATATTGAACCTTAGCATAATAATAGAATAGTCTATGCTTCAGGTTTTTTCTTTCTGATATCATGGTTTCAGATTAAATACCTGTCCTATGCGTTGCATGCAAATGTAAAATGTAGCCTACTACTTGGGAAAATTGACCCACTTGTTACTTTTTTGACAGTATTACCCAATATCAGAAACTTTGAAGAAAATCAATATCTTCTTGCATTAAAGAGCAGCTATGTACAATGCCCTTAAAATACTGAATTTGGTTCGAAAGAACAATGAACAATTATGGCTCTACCTTACTGTCCAGAACTGGGTCCATGGCAAATTTGAAATGCAACTCATGCATATGCAGAGCTTCTTCTTCTTCTGAGAGAGAGAGAGAGCATGAAAATAGTTGGCTTACATGGCCGACAGAGGTGGGCAAGCATTTTTCTAAAAGCTTTCTTTTTGCCTAAAAGTAAGCTTCCTGAGATATCCAAATTGGTTTAGGCCAATGGCGCCATAGGAGATTACTAACGCAACCTCATACTCATTGTGTCACCAAGAAAAGGTGAGAATAGCACTTTTTGGCCTTTTGAAATGCAAGTCAAAGGGCTGGAAACTCGCCCTTTTTATTAATTTCTTCTTTAGTGTGTGGTCATATAGCACAGAGAAAACCACAAGGTCTCTAGGACAATGCTGTGGATATGATCAGACCAAACTGCCATTGAAATCGGGGCTTTTTCCACCTTTTATCCCTGTTGGGAACAGTTCTCCAATATGGATTTTTTACTAACTTCACGTAATTAGCCTTCTAGTGCTGTACACACCAAAGCTTTACAATCTTTCAAAGACAAACATGCAATTCAAAATTGGAAGAGCATCCATTTTATTCATATATAGTTTGCAGGACACATACATTACTCGCATTAATTCAAGTAATAATAGTATTACATTACTTGCACCAGACTGCATACCTGTGGCCGCTAGTTGCCAGTGTCCACTCTCTACCAGATGGGCACCATGACTCCTCCCCGATCTTCATGCATAGTTTCTCCCCAATGATAGCAGAGTAGAGACGTGAGCGAGCCTCTAAAATCTGGATCGAAGACCGGCTGTGAATATCTTTATATTTCCGTATGTTGATCTGCAGAGATCCTAATGCATTATAGATAAAGTTCAGATCAAATATGCTGTTATAATAAAAAAAGCTTTTTTAGCATACCAGCTTCACAATTTGGTTATGAAAGGAGTCGCCCCAA
Organism: Paratinospora sagittata; assembly: GCA_035771175.1. Lineage (NCBI taxonomy): Eukaryota > Viridiplantae > Streptophyta > Magnoliopsida > Ranunculales > Menispermaceae > Paratinospora > Paratinospora sagittata. Next base: position 48,562,505 of record CM069603.1, on the reverse strand, counting down.
TCGTAGAAGTGGTCATAAAACACGCTCGGAATTCCTGGATGTGTTAGTATATATGTATAGCCCTGTAAGACATCACTGATATTAGAAACAACAGGAAATTTAATGAGAAAAATAACAACTGAACAACTTAGCAAAGTATTTTCTTTTTGGTAAGGCAGGAAAAATATTTGTTTGGATAAGCTCAATTAAATGGGTACAAGGCTTCATACAGTTACAAGACTGAACTTCTTGTGACATATCCAACCAGCAAATTCAAGAAAATGGATTCAAAGGTTTAAATTTGATGTAATGTTTTGAAATGTCTTAACCAGTACTTATTATATATTATGATGGGTGAAAATTGAAAGAAAAACTGAGTTTAACAAGAAATGACAAGAAGATACATGTTAGACTTTCTACAATCCAATCAAATGGATGCAACAGTATACACGGATCATTTTTTTTATGTGCACCTAATTACGAGAAATAAGACACCTCCACTCCAGAGTCGCCCAATGAAAAATTAGAGTAAAATGAGCAAAACTTTCTTTTACATGATAAATCTACAAATTGGATCAAGTTGCAAGCATCTGTTATATATCATATGCCTGCTTCATGATACTGTAGCTATTTAGGAATAGAGTTCTATCTTTACTTTCACATATTTTAATTCAGATTTAGAAAAAGCCCCATAAACAATATCTCAGTTTATGCTAACTATAAATGCTTTTAGATAGGAATCATTTGCTCACCTCCATGACATGAGCAGATGGGAAAGGCCAATGAGCCTGTAAGAATCAAAAGTTGTCAGTGCAGGAAACTAAACAAACAGCTAGTAACAATAACGGTTCTATTCACAAACGAAGGAAAATTTTAACGTAAAAAATTGTAAAAGAAGATTATTTATTTCCATAAATTAAGTTATAGAGGGATAATCAAATCAAGATAGTTGTGCGATAGATGCTTGAGGAAATTTCCCACATTGGAAGTTTTTTTTTTTTTTTTGGATACACACCACATTGAAAGTTGAGAGTTACAATGATTATAACTATCGGACCTAGCGTCCTCTTTAACTACTAGATAATTTACTTTTCTCTGTTGCTCAAAATAATGAAATGTTCAGACAATTAGGAGTTTCCTATCAACTTTATCAGTTCATTATGTATCTAAGCTTGGGACCACTGAAGTTGCGACTGACAAGCTAGAAACCAATCTTGGTGTCACAGAACATCAGACTATCAGAGGCAACAAAAAACAAAGGCTCTCTTATTGGTAATTAGTCCTATCAAGTAATCTTATTAGCTTATCATGCATTTGAGCTTGACAGCTCTGAGTTCATGACTGGCAAACCAGACACGCAACATTTGTTACAAGAATTAGAGGCAACAAAAATTGCTAGCTGCAAACATGACAATTTATTGTTATTAGACAAGAATGACTAGTACCTGTGTAGAACCTGTGTCATGGTTATCAATAAAAGTTACAGCCCTTGAAGGCCACCATCCCATGACACCTGGTGGCTTCCCTTGTGGATCACGCAAGCGCCATAATTCACCTTTAACAGCTTCCTGCATGGACAGAAACATCTTCAGGTTAATACTTCTGCTCAACATTATCTAGGCCAAAAATATCGTCGACTAAAAGAAGAAAAAAAGAAAAGCAAGAGAAACATAATTCCTTCAATACCTGAAGAATCCCCTTGGTTGTAAAATCGAATGCCGTTGAAAGCCCTCCCGCGCTATCAATCCAATTAATAATCCGTTGCCTGTGGCTATCTGCATATAACATAATTCAACAAATTCCAGAAAGTGTGAACATTCAATCCAAACTAACAGATGGAGGAAGTTATTTTGATAGTTGAAAGATCCATTCTAAAATGTAAATCAAGTTAAATGGAAGTATTAGGTACATTGATATAAACTAACATTTGGAGTACAAAAAAAGTAATCTCAGGGGAAAATACTTGACAATTTATGTTTTTGTCGACAGGTCGACCTTCACTATAATTTCATCCTTAGTTTGTTTTGATCTTCTAATATTCTTTATTGCATTTTATGAAGTCAAATTTCACAGAAACTGCCAAGGATTTTTTAAGGTTATGGACACAGAGAGAAACTTTATAGCTAAACAGGCCCTTGTTGAAAGGAAAATTTAGTCTCTTTTGGCCTTCACCATTGTCTTTCCCTGTAAAAGTTGAAGAAATGTTTTTTCCAAGATTCCCAGAAGGGCCAACTTGGATTGGATGAGCAAGATTTTTCTGCAACGTCGTTTAGGAAGCACCAAGAAATTGTCATTTCTCCAATTGAAATAATCATTGAATTGAAAATAAATACCCAGATGCACGAGCACACAAAAAAACCTATTTTCAGTTCAACTGTATCAAGGACTAAACCTTGTCAAGGCATGTATATTAAAATCTCCTACTATCACCTTAGTTCATGTCAATTTATTCCCTCTTGATTTTGAAGCCTCCAATTTAAGCCAATGCACTCTTCTTACAGCCATTGACCTTCATTATGGATCATTTGGGTGTGATTTAATACTTTAATTTCTATCCTTCAAGGGTGCTTATTGGTTCATTCAAATATCTCAATTGTGCAGTGAACGATTAAGAAAGCCAACTGACTATCATCAAACAAAATTCTAGAACAAGGAAATCACCAGTTAATATAGCATGATACTCATCTAACTGGGGCAGCATTTTCTGCCGGTCTTCAGTGTGAAACAGCAGCATATCCATAGTGTTCATCTAAAATTCTAATTTAAATTATGTCTTTTCATCTTATTTTAAATAATTTTACCTCATGATATCTACCAAGTTTTAATCATCCAGAATGCACAGTTTATTTACAGCAAACCACAGTTAATGCAATTAAACTTGTTGCAACTGTATTTAGAAAGGCTTATACAAAAAGATAGGAGTCAGGGCATAAAATCTCGGATACTTCCAATAGACAACAACAGGCTGCACTTAATCCCAAATTAAACACTTGGTGATGTTGTCTTTACCTGTTTAGTTTTGTCCGTGACTGCAGCATAAGATACCAATCTGACAATAAATAATATCATAAAAGAAGACTACCTTGATTGTATTCCAAATGGGAACCACGGTAGTTGCAAGAATCCCAGTATTCCCCCACAGAAAATATAGGCTTCGACCCTTCAATGTATTCTTTGGCATATTTTCCTGCATAGCTATAATGAAACAACTAGGATTATGACATTGAAACTAGGAAGGTGAGTTTGCAATTGTGCACACAAAAAAGAAAAATATAAGGAAAAAAAGGCACTTCAGATTTATTTACCCTCTTACAAAGTCAAAACGGAAATCCTGAAATCCAACACTATGACGAAGCCACAGTAGCCAGTTGAGTATATCTTTTCGAACAAAAGGCTGGGTGTGGTCTATATTTGGAACTCCATGAAAGTTGTCACCAGTGCTTTTGTTCCCCTGAAAGCAAATCAAATACAGGTTTGAAAATTTAAATTTCACAAAATAAAGTGCAATCCTATATACATGGCAAAACCCATACTTCATTTCTTGGAGACTTTTAAGTCTATTTACAGAGAATCTATGACATGATAACTAAATTCCATAACCACTTCATGATATACCAGGCACCAACTACCCTTATGTTTCACCAGTTTTCCTTTTTGCTTGGTAACCTGCATTCCACTGTATCTGGCCATGATCATGTAGTTGAATTTTCCAATTTGTGAACGCAAATAAAATAAGGCTTCTCTTTCATTCTCAGATAGATAAATACCAATGGGAAAATTTTGCAGGGTGAAGGTTGAGTAAAGTAAAAAGTGTGGACTGGGTAGCCTCCACAACTATAAACTCAATATAGCACGGTATAAGGGGTGAACTAGGGCTTTAACCCATTTTGACAAAAAATTGAAGTAGGATAAACCATTTCAGAAAAGCTTGAATCAACAGACAATTCATGCAAGAAGGTGAGAGTGTTATGGCACAAATGAAACCATGCTACAGGTGGGTTAGGCTAAGTCAAGGTTACGCTAAGCTCAGTCCAGTTTGATACAAATTACATATATAATTGTCAGCAGAGGGAGTCCGTCCTAATTCCAAGCTGCATTTGGATGGAGTTATAACCATTGTAAAAGCAACAGTAAGAGAAGTAAGTGATCATTCTCCAGTTGAAGTATGTTTAAACTAAGATCAGCCTTAAGACCTCATCTTCTACTTATAATATTCTGTTGATTCATGGAATTAAATCAAGAGTTAATATTTATTAATAAATTAGATGTTTGAAAAGAAACTTTAAAACTCAAAAAAAAATTATTATTAGAATGACCAAGATTGGATATGCTAAATGTAATTAAAAATACAATTAAAAAGACAATGATACTTAAGAGTGAAGATTTTTGGTATTTTGGCTCAATAAATAATTAGGAGGAGGAAATAAGAGTTGATGTCATTTAAAGAATTAAGTGGAAAAGTGCTTCTACAATACAATTTGATTGACTCATCTGATTAAAGTTGAAAGGAAAACTTTATAAGATCACTACTAAGCTAGCCATACTTCATGAGACAGAATCTAGGCAAGAAAGAAATCTAAGAAACATGTTAATAAATCAAGTGTAATAGAAATGTGAATATTAAGATGTATATTTGATAAAACATTAAAAGATAGAATTTGGAATGAGTATACTTAAGATAAAAGTAGCCCCAATCGGGAAAAAGAAAATGAGAGAGAACCAATTAAAAATTATTTACAAACATACAACAAAGATGACAAGATGCACCGATCAGGAAGAGTAACGTATTAACTATTAACAGTAATGATTAAGGAAAATAAAAACCTTAAATAATATGAATAGAGATAACTGAGAAAGGTATAACTATTAGTAATCTAACTAAAGATTTGGTCTTCATTAAGCAGAGTGGAGGTGCCGATTCATGTAGTTATGTAATTCAGACGAGGCTTTTGTTGAGCTGTAGGACTGCTTACCAAGTTTAAAGTAAGCATTATATGGATTTTTATTTATAAGAGACTTATGAGCATTTGCTATTCTCACTTTCATGAGAAAACTCAAATAAGTTGTAAAGAACATAAATTCCTACATATTGTACTTGATCGCAATCTTAAGAAAAAACTTGAATGTCAAAGCTTACCAAGCCACCAGTACAAGAAGTGACAGCTCGTTCATCCCATGATATGGGAATTCCATCATAACGGTTATACCTTCCTCCATGGCCTTGGGTAGTTCCAATACGATGATTAATAACGATGTCAGCCATTGGTCTAACTCTGTGCTGTTGCATTTTATAAAGCAAAGCTTTTAACTGGTGTTCAGACCCATATGATGAATTGAGAGAATAAAGGTTCTGTGGGAGGTAACCTGTAAAGGAAGTGATAAATAGATAACTCTATATAGACAAGTGTAGAATATATAAAATGAAAAATCTAAAGAGCGCCATAGTAGCGAACCTTCTGGTGAGAAGGAATGACTTGGTGGTGGCAACCATGCTGATGTAAAGCCAGACTTTGCAATATCAGGAATCTTTCTTTCTAAGTTTCTCCACCAGTCATGTTTATGGGATTCCCAGTTGAAAGCCTGTTAGCAGAAAGCCAATGAGAAGTTAAAGAAATCAGTATGCTTCAGATGGCGAGTTAAACATGACAAGTTGAATTCATGAACAAACTAATTAAACTGGTATAAATATACTGGAAAAATCATATCTGGAAAAATATGGAAATAACATCTCAATAATCAATAGCATTTAGAACAGCCATCTTAGTAAATTCTACCTGGAGCAAGATTTCTCTTCCATTAGCTAGCACTGAACCTACAATGATTCCAAAGCATATTCAGCCACTATTCATAAAAAACTCAAAAGCCATCAGCTTACAAACATAAGACTAGCGCATAGTAAGACTTCAACTAAATAAAGCAATCGCTTATGCTACCTTTTCTATTAATATTCAGACATATTAAAAGTGCCAACTGCTGAACACTACTTTGCTTCTATATTGGGTTTCCAGGCACTGTGTTTGATGCAAAAAATAACTTTTTGCAATGAAGGCAAAAAGGCATGGAATTATTGTAATGGTTTCAGAAAAAAGAAGAAGAGAAGGCAGTGATAATACTACAATTTGGTACTAAATAAGTATATATAGAAAAACTATGGAATTGGCACTCAATTGACTAGGGTCTTATATAATTTCATAACGACACAGAAAAGTTTAAAACATTTCCCATTCAAGGCCTCTCTTATGCTACTCCTTTGAAAGAGTGTGGATCCTGTGGTATAGTATGTTTAGTCATTCAGCTCCCACAATCATGCACTCAAGCTAAAAGTCATTTATATTTGATGTGATATGTTTCAGGGAAACCATTTACAATCACATGATTGAGTCGTAAGATCTACTCATTCAACTTAGGTGAAATAAGGCCCTGATGTTAGAGGAGAATTTGCATAACAAAAAAGTAATTATATGAATTCTTGACATTAAGTGAAATAATTAAACACATTGACTAGAGAGAGAGACTTACCTTGCCCAGTCGATTGAGTATTTTCATCAAAACCCTACATTCATACACAAATGAAAAAAGATTCAATTTAATTGAACAACCAGATTTCTATACAAGCCTCATCTATCAGAACATGTTCCACAAAATATTGATATTAACTAAACAAACATGAATGGAAACAGGGCAAGATGTGAGAGACATACGTTGTTCATGTAACCCATATTGCTTCACAGGTTAGTCGTCAGAAACTGAACCTAGATAGGCAGCACAAGCAAAACTCCTGCACCAGCAATTAATCCACAACATAAGACCTCATTCACTAGATTATGCTCACAAGAAATCAAAGCTCATCATAGTTTTAGTAGATGGACAACAAATTCAGTTCACATATCACGTCGAACTCAAAATAATTCATCAAGACATTTTGTAGCTTTCATATACTAGCCCAATAAATGATTTTTTTTTTTTTTTCTTTTCAAAACATTCATTGAGACAAAGAACAGCCTCTATGCATCAACAGTAATGATATGTATATTGATACTTCCTCAGAAAAACAATTTTCGTGGTATAATATAATGGTTCCTAACCTTTTACATCTCACAGATTTTTATGGTAGTCATTTGAATGACTGCGAAAGGAATTATATCAAACAGTATCTGAAAAAACCTAATTATCAGTAGGAGAAGCAGAACAACAAACCTTAACTTAGCAATCAGATAGGAACGAAGCGAGAGCTACTATCATAGGGGAAGGCCACAGGGGCTTCCTCTTCCGACTTGGGCACGTATATAAATAGAAATGCAAAGAAAACAGAATTCGATCCGACCCGCCCCACTTTAGAGAATCACGTTCATGGTGCTCCATCCACCAACACAACTAGCGATTCAAAGCTCTAATTCCGATTATTCGATCCTTTTACTCTTATCTTGTAGCAGCTTTTGCAATTTCCTTTTAGTTGAATTGACGAATCGAACACGAACTCCACCAATTCCAAATACAATATTGGGTGGGGAAGAAGAATAAAGGGAATTGGCTTTTACTAAAGGGGGGTCTCTCTGCGTTCACGGCTGGAAAAACAACTTAAAAAGTTTGGAATTTCTAAAAGAGCGTAAACGGATACGATGGTGGTGAAGAAATAGAAGTTATCAAGTTGGTTGCAATGAAAAATGATGGTGGTCCAAGATTCATTTCAGATTCCACAGGAATACGAAACACCAGCAAGCGAGCGAGCGAGCGAGCGAGCGAGTGGGCCATGTTCATGGTGCACCAAACTCCAAACGCATTACGGTCGCAAGGCGATTTGCGCCACCGCACTGTTACGTTGATTCCTCCTACTTCAATTTCATCCTTATATTTTTTATGCATTACATTTTATGCGCCATTTTTTCACCGCCACCACCTTTTTCTTAGCGCAGAACCACCACCATGGTACCACCTCAGTCAGCTTCTAATAAGAATTAATGTCGTACAATTCAAGTGAATTTCTTGTCTTGGTTGCAATCTACTTCCAATAATCTAGTTGTAATAATGTATTATGCAACTACAACTTGGATGAGGATCCTTCAAATCAATTACAAACTACTGTTCCTTACCAATTCTTTATCATTAATCACTAATTTGGGCAAGGTTCGAGCCAGATGTGTTGAGCAAGGAGGCTCAGAATTTTGAGGCCTATAAGTAGTTTGAGTCGAGCAAGTTTTAGGCCCAGCTCACAAGATAATAAAAGAACAAATTTGAATAGAGCGAGTGTTTCTAGTATTTACAAATAGAAGTTTTCTTATCAAATTCCTCCATCTGTTCATCTATACTTTTCACTCATCATCCATCAGCCAAAACATTTAAAGATTATCATCCAACTACGGATATTTACTGCTTTTGCTGATGCATTCTATATTCACAACCTCAACACGACCACAATGAAGAAAAGGTAAGTTTAAGATTATGAGTTCAAACCAAAATAAATAATACATGCCCAAGAAACAATTTTTCAAATACAAGGCGGGAGCACAAACAGAACTTGCATCACAACCATCCATCCATTCATGTGTGTTTTTAAGACGACTTTGATAGTTTAACTTAATAATGAACAGCATTCTCCAACAATGGAAAAACATTCATAAATTTGAAAAACAGATGGATGTTGCACCGCATTTTCCGCTATTAAGTTCCTGCAAATAATATCTTTGTTAGTATCAGGTCTCAAACTTGAAGAATAATTCACATACATATCTTAAATCGCAGTCTTAATTCATATGCTCAAATGTAGTTTTCGAACATGTTTGTAGTGATATAATAATTTTGCATATTTCCCTGAGACTTAATGACACTCAGTAACAAGTTGAAGACAAAAAAAAGCATGTAAATTTCAATCCAATTTGTCTTCCACTAAATAGTGGTAGACACATCATCGCATACCCAAGGCAATAATAAGTGCAAAGACAGAGAGATCAAAGTGAAAATCGAAATATTTAAAACTTACATTTTAGAATACAATGTAGACTGTTTTAGCCCCAGTTGAAGATAAAATGAGAGAAAACCGGTTAAGGTAGTTTGGACATATACAACGAAGACCTCTGGTTGCTCCAGTTAGAAAGAGTAATCTTTTAACAATCTAGAGTAATGATAAAGGCAAACCTAAAATAACATAGACAGACATAATTACATAAGATTTTAACTATTTGTAATTTAAATGTCGACTTAGCCCTAAATAGAGTGGAGTGAAAGAAGCAAATTCATGTAGCCGACCCTATATAGTTAGAAAAAGGCTTAGTTGTGTTGAGTTGAGTTGAGCATAGACTGTTTTACTAGTTCAACAGGTCACAGAATACATCTAAATGTTCCAGTTCTTCAGCAGTTTTATCAGGAAATAATAAGTGGAAATCTTAAAGAATACATGTGAATGTGGAAGAAATTTCGAAATAGACGTTTCCACTTTCTCTTACATTCAGCAATTCCAATGGGCAGTAGAAGGAGAAGTAACAAGGAGGTCGGGTAAAATGAACAAAAGATAGAAGGAAAGGTGGAATGGATCCTTTAAAGTTTACATGGATATGTTTTAGTCAATTGATAAAGAAGATCAATCAATATAACATGCTCAAAATAATCAATGGGATTTTATGATGCCCATCACGAAAATTAAGGTTTATAAAGGACATGAGAAACCCAGTGATTATCAATTTTTAACCAAGTAATCATGAAAATTATCAATCAAAAGCATAGAGAGGAGAAGTACTCGTGACAGTTCTCAACATAGATGTAACATGTTCCAATAAAATAGAAAGCCCCGATCATATATTTTAGAATTTAAACTTAAAATTTTTGACACTTTCAAGCATTGTTGTCAAAATCTTGAATCAGAATCAAATTATTTTGAGCCTTGGTGAATCAAATCAAGATTTTGATCAGCGAATCATAGAATTCATAATATAAATGTGAATAGTAGATTTGTAAGTATAACGTACCCATAGAATCATAAAGATATTAGTGCATTTTAATTAATTAACGATTCAGACTGATTCACTACGATCCAACTTGCATTCAGTCCAATTCAATTATAATTCACAGGTATAACGATTTAGGAATCTGATTCAAATACTTTTGGGGAGAATCAAATCATTAATCATATGACTGACCGATCACTATTTTAACAGCTATGCTTTCAAGCTTTTACAAGATTTAAATTAGAGGCTATATTCCATACATGTTTATATTAGTAAATGCAAGCAATTCAGGTACTAGAAAGAAAACTATGGCATTTTCCTACAAAATTCAGTCAACATACCTTTTGTTATTGGGGAATAAATTACCATACAATATAAAGTAAGTCACATGTAACGCAGAGGAAGTAATCACTTACCCTTTCTGTGAAACTGTAAGCATTAGCCTATACATTAGGGAAACCACCAGCTAGTACCCTCTGATTATCAAATGTTCTTTACTCAGCCATGTCACCAACTTGCGTACTTTCACCAGTGGCACACTCTCCATTTGCCCCGGACGACCACAAATCAGGATAATTACGGCGATTTAAAGAGTGAAGCCAAAGTGCCACAACCCCCTCCTTCTGTTCTGTTGCTGCAATATGAGAGTATATTTGCTTCATTTTGAAGTCTTCCGCTTCTTCTGCATAAGCTTTCATCGATATCTCTTCATGCGTGTCTTTCCACTTCTGATTATATGAAGTAAACAAACACTCATCCAGGTATAACCCAACTTCAGGAGCGGTTGGCACATTAATGTTTAGGTCCCTGTTTTGTTTTTTAAACAACCAAATAGCACATTACTTACCTGATTGATCCAACAAGAAGCAATTTAAACAACCAACATACTACATTACTTACTGTCTCAGAGCTGTATCAATAAACGACTCCGGTGCACAATTCCTCGTCACCGCAACCGCAAGCCCAATCATCTTCCGAATCTGATGAAGCATAAAGCTCTGACCCACAACCTCACACTTCACAAAATCCATTCCTTCAACATTAACAATGCTATTCGCATCAAATGACACAATGTAGCGCCTTGCAGAAGGGTCCTCTGCTTTAGTTCTCGTTGTGAAGTTATGAAAATTATGCGTTCCCACAAAATGTTTCAGAATCCCATTAAACCTTTCCCTTTCCTTCTCCCCATAATGAAACCCAACCCCATTTGCAAGCACCCCCTTCTCCTCCGCATTAACATTCATAGCTACATTCGATTCCAAGGTCTCTTCCATTGAAGAAACCCTAGTCTCCGCAACTAGTCCTGATTTTTTGACTTCCAATGCTGTTTCAGAATACGAAACATCAACAACATTGTTATCCACAGCAACCCCAGAAGATTCAATTACACTTTTTTCCTCACTTTCCGTAACCCTAGATTCACTATTCCGTCGGCCCATGACACCGGCGACTTTCCGGCCTCTCTCCGAGCACTCCAAACACTTAACAAGCTCATTTCCCGATCCCAAACTAGCCAATACACTCTCCCTATCACGATGCGCATTAGGATCGAGCGAAAACACAGGGATAAGATAAACATACCGTCTGCGATCGCAAAACTTCTTCGCATTGAAAGAAGCAGTGACGCGCTTGTACCCAAAGATTCGAATTTGATGCGGGAGATTGGAATTGAGCCGGTCGACGAGGCCGGGCGGGTCGACGTAGAACCGGCCGGAGACGACCTGACCGACGGCGCTAACGCCTTTGTCGGTGCGGGCAGAGCGAGCCCAATCAAAGCGTTTAGGGTTGCCGCGATCGGGTTCAGGGATGGCGCCGGAATGGTAAAGGGCTTCTTCGAGTTCTCCTTCGATGGTTTTGGCGCCTGGGTTTTTTTGCATGCCTTGGTATCCTACGCCGCAGTATGCGAGGAAGATCGCGATTTTGCGCTTTTTGTATCTGGGTTTGCTGTCGGTTGTGAAGGGATTGGGTGTGGTCTCGTCGTCGTCGGTGGTGGTAGTGGAGGACATCTTCAGCTTCTTCGGTTCTGGTTCTGGTGGGGCTTGAATGGACTCCATTTTCCTGTTTCAGAACAACTTTGTGGGAAACTCTCAAGAACCCTAGCAAAACCTTGGGATGAAAATCAATTAGGAATAAGATTTGACGTGGCCTAATTTGATTGGCAAGAAAATTTCTGGAGTTTAGATAATTTGAGAATGAAGGACTATGGAATCAAGTTCTTTTAGTTGCACTATGCATTTATATGTATTGAATATGTTTTCTTTTCTAGTATAGTTTTAAATATTAAAAACTATATTTTCTAATTCATGAGTAAGTCTATTTTCATATTATTAGTAGTTACATTGTTGGACTTAACGGCTTAATAATACTACCGAGCTGCGCAGACATGACAAGGATAATTGACAAAATTTATAAATATCAACAGCTTGGTACATACCTTAATCATCAAGCACAAAACAGCTACCTTGAAGAGAAACTCTCAAGTATTTTTAGTTATATTTCTGACTTAAAGAAATAGAAGGTATTAGGCAGGAACCACATGACCAAGGTCCCTCCTATAACTTTTGCTCATTTTTCTTTGTAGGTGTTGATCTCGGGAGTGCACTAACCGGCCCTTTTTTTTTTTCTTTTTTTGTTTTTTAGTAGAAACAATGCACCCTAACATGTCCTCTCGTGGGACATGTGGGGTATCAGGTCCGTCAAACCTACTAGTTCCTACACATCCTTTCTCGTGGGAACATGTGGGGTATCAGGTCCGTTAGACCCACTAGTCCCTACACTAACATCAATCAGACCATCCTTTAGTGTGCCCCACCCAATTGAGTGTCTTTTACGAATGAGGCCCTTAAAGTGGCCGGGCTAGATCCATAGTTTTTTGGTACTATCCACATAAGCGACTCCGTGCATCTTCTTCGTTTCAAATCCATGACCATGAGGATGGGAACGTGCTTCCATAGACCACCAGACCGACGTGTCGTTGGCTAATAGGCCCACCTACATAAGGTTGGGCTTCTTTATGACACAGAACAGAAGGAAAAAAAAAATAGTAAGGATGAAGATAAGGGATCGGGAGGAGAGAGTAAGGGTTTTACTCTTTGGGATCATGCTTGGGTACATGATATGCATGATCGTTCCTCATCTAGTTTATGACATATAGAAGAGCCCTCTATGCCAACGATAATCAAGTTGGTAACTATAGTTCGGATTGAACAGTACTTGTCTTGTTGATTGAACAAGAAAGCAGGGTGCTGAAGCTTCCATTAACCTTTTTTCTTCGTATTTGTCCAAGTGATCTAGTAGATCGATGTACTATTGTTTAAGACAACAATGTGTTTCTCTTAACTAAAATTTAGAAGGCATGCATGCATGCACTGAGACATGCCCACCTAGCCTACCCTGCATTCAGTAGCACTTCGATGTTCATGATCATATTATGCAGGTAAACTGAACTAAGAGCAGTGCCTGGTCATTGTACAAAACAAGAAAAAAGCACGACGAATAATGTGTTGTCTTTATTACAAATAAAAGAACAAATAAATTTTCTACACAAAAAAATTCAACACTGTATACGCACAACTACTCAAAAGATATGTGCAATTATTTCATCTTGAAAGCATAATCCACATTGGTGGTGACCAGATCAGCTGCGAATCATCTTGAAATCGATGCCCCGGTAACAGTTCTATACTACTATCTTTTAAGTCGAAAATCCCTGCATCGTGACTACCAACCTCACCTTCAACATGACCCTCCACGTAATCATCTGTGAAATATATGCAATTCCCTCCAATATTTGAATCCAGCACTGAGAGACAAAGAGAGTGATTCCGACCCAAGAACAGCACCCAAGAATCCAAACTCCTCACCCTTGACCAATACCTTGTAACCCAATCTAACTGGTACACCTTGAAATACGTCGTTCTGTACACAGAATCATCATCATCAGGTCCTAATTCTTCTAAAAATCTGATAACCAGCAACAACCCCATAGTAGAACCAACAAGATAAACTCTGTTGCCCCAAAAGAACCATGGTGGCGAAAGCTCTTTCAATGTAGGAGGCTCTGATTGATCATCATTAAAATCACAAACCACAACTCGACCGCATTCACCAACAGCATAGAACTTCCCATCATGAAATATAACGTCTTCATAGAAAGACTCTGAATCTTCAAATACCGTCCAAGTCTTGTTTTTGGGTTTATATAAAGCTAGTTTTCTCGACTCACTGAATATCGCCATGGCAGCGCAATCTTTATCCTCTGGTGCAGCATTAGTATTAGTATTAGTAGTAGAAGTAGGAATTGAAGACAAGACAGCTTTAAAAACACCTTGCAAGGATCCTTTGGCGTACCCGTCATGATCAGACGAAAAATTGCTAGATTTAGGAGAGTAATATTTATCAAATATGTTGGTGATTGGGGGAAGAAGGAATTGCTCTCCTTTGAGAGGATTTAGAACGAGAATTTGGGAGGTGGAGTTGTTGAATATGAGGAGGCAGCCATTAGAAGTGCCACAGTATCTTCCTTCAAGGGTCTCAGGAAGCTTAAGATGAAAGGAGCGGCGGGTGAAAATATTGGAGAAAGTTCGGAAGATTGAAGAGTGTTTGGAGTGAGGGAGAACGAGCCACGGGAGATGGGTATTGACTGATGAAATTCCGGTCATGTCGAGTAGTTTGTTTGCTGCTGCTTCGAACCACTTTGTGATGCCCATGACGAGATTTCAGGGAAGTAATAATAGTTGCTCTAAACGTTAAAAAAACCTGTTGCGCACTGATGTACATATGTATGTATAGAGAGAGGAGGAGAGAGAGCTTCCGAAATTAGAAAGTGTTTTGGGAGCCGAATCGAAATTGGAAATTGTCCGAGTCCAATTGAAATTGGAAATTGTTCGAGTCGAATTACTTTTTTTATTTATTTTCTTATCTATGTACCAATGAAATACATGTCAGTATAGATATTTTTATTTATTTTTGTATATTTCAATCAATTTAATTTATCTATCAGATGTTAATTTAAAACAATTTATGAAGTCTATAACCAGAATCCAGCTAGTGCATCAATTTTCAAGTGTACCTTCACAGATACAAAGATAGTTATGTCAATATGTTTTTTTTTTTTTTTTTGTAATTTTATTTGTATATGTTCATGAATACTATATCTATGGGACGCAATTTGTAAGAGTATATTTTTGTGCCACTATTTATCAATTTAATAAATAATTATATGTTATTTTAATTTGATGTTCGAAAAGTGAAGAGTACTGAGTACAAGAGAAAATCAAACACAATAGCATACAGCATAATGGTGGGTGACTCGTTGCCTAAGATCACTCTTCGAGTCACAGTTCTGTAGTGAGCTTCTTCTGATGGAGAAAACAGAGTCATGTCTTCCCACCGTCCACCTTCTTTTCGCTGTTTAAAACTTTTCTTCTTTTTCATTCATTCTTTTTTCTTTTCTTTTTCTTTTTTTTTTTCAATTTTCTTCAATGTATGAAGATAGTGTTATGAGATTCAATTCCCATATAAGCTAGAGCTCTCCATCTTTTCACATAAATTCCAAGAACAACTTGAGAGTCGCCAATTACAATGTTAGGGATACAGCTTCCTCTGCAGAAGTTTCAATTTAATTCGACAAAAGAACTAATCAAAACCAAAATCTCAGCGTTGCATGCAGACTTTACAGCAACAAACCAAGAACATTTTAGAAAATAATAAGCAGAAATAATGATCAAGAACTAATTTTTTCTTCGAAACCGGCTATTAATCACAGACAAAATATTCATACATACATCTGAAAAACAGCAGATAACAATATTCATGTTTCCATGTTTCATAGCTTGAAAATTAACAACTGACAAATCAGTATTATGCGATACAGAGCATACTATTTAAGGTATTTGTCATGTCCGATGCTTAGATGACAATTATTTTTTATGGCTATAAATGTTAGGTTATAGCCTTGTGTATTCTACTGAACAAAAAAAAAAGGAATACACTATCTTAAAAGCTCTCATACCATCTTTGGAAGCTGAACGGTAACTCTATCTTCTCCTTAGTTTGCAATTGTTAAGCATTTCAATCCCCACCCTGTTGTTTGTATCCATATTCCAGGCACAAAGTTTAAGGACAGCTTAAGCTAACTATTCCACAAATTTTATTAACAAAAAAAATCAAGACAAAAGTTATCAATTAGAACACTTGATAGAAAAATGTAAGCAACAGTCAAGTAAAATCCCTTAATGTTTCTAAAAAATTGAAGAATGACCTCTTGCAACATTAGCTTTGTAATCTTTGCATGCCCAACTTTTAAAAAATATGAAGTGTAAGATATTTTGATAAATATATGTTTCCATTTGGAATTTTCATTTCACTATTTAATTAAGTATTAACTTGAAGGTAAGTTAACATGTTGAACATCTAAAAAGTTAACACAAAAACAAGACTAGCATAAATTGCTGAAAACGAAAGCGTATAGATACCTGATGAAAGTTGTAGTTCCAAATGCTCAAAGCTTCCCATACAATTTGCTCTTGGCATTCCAGATATGGAATTTGATGGAACTGTACAAATGTGTATAAGCACAGTTTTAAATTAACATGAGCCACTTAAATTGAAAGAAATGAACATGAAAAAGAAATTAACATGTACAAATAAACTGAAATGAAAATTAACGAATTAAAACTCTTTAATTAGATGAATAAAGAACATTACTATCATACATACCAAGTAAAAGGATTAAACCAAAAAAAAAACTCTATGTTATGGCATTCAAGAATAGTGAATATATAGACATGAGCTTCAACATGAACAGGTTCAGTAATTTCTAGCATTTAGAAATCTGCAGAGCTCAAAGGTAATCTCTTCTCATCGTCATTCCACTACTGCATTAGCAATACTTTATTTTATACTCAATTTTTTTTTACCTCTTACAAGATTTTTTTAACTAATGCATAGTTTTTGTGCTTTTTCATTTATTTAATCTTCTGATGTTTGAACTTGTGACCTCAAAGCTTACATCTATTGTTCAAATCATGAATCAAGAAATTATGGCTCCAATCCCAGCTTATCATTAGGAATAGTGAGACTAGTTCTTAGTTTTCACATTACTCCTTTCAAGTCATCAAAATTTGCCTAGTACTAGGTTCAAGCCTATGTTTGTTATTGTTTGATTCTTCAGAAGACTTTGACAACTTGACATGCTAATAGAAGGTAGGCCCAACACATAACCAACATAAAGGACAAGAAGACTAAATTTTACATAGGAATATCTTTTATTTACATATGATGTCAATTCAGAATCAATCTCATCAAAATGTCCAAAGGAAAAAAAAAGAAGAAGGCTAAGACATACATTTTAAGCTGTGATCATATAAACTAATACAAGCACATAAATATACAATGTAATTAGATTAAAACCAAAACAAAATGGAAGATTAGAAAGCTCACTTAAGATCCAGTGGGCATTATCCAAGATGGGGGAGGCCAAAACAATTGAGAATACACTGGAAATGATGACAATGGTCCAATGCTACCATTCTCAAGGTTGAAAACGCCTATACTACTACTAAACTTGAATGCTTCATCATCTTCTTCCTTGCTCAATTGGTAGGGTTTCTCCCAAAAATAAATGCAATTCCCTTTACATCCACAAAGATCACTAGCACAAGCAGAGAAAGAGCAATTATCACCCAAGAACAACACTCTATCACCCAAACTTTTCACTTCGACCCAATTCTTCTCCCCAAATTGATCTAGCTTGAAAACTTTAAAATGAACTGTAGTGTTAAAAGCATAAATATCATCATTATTAACAAAATAAATCTCCTCCTCAGAATTATTAAACTGAAAACCTGAATCACCATCATCACCACCACCAGTGCTAATATACCTATCAACCAACAACAAATCCCCATCTAATTCAACCAAATACTTCTTATCACCCCCAAATACAGGAACTGCAATTTCCTTAATCGTAAGAGAACGGTCGACCACAACCGCTCTTCCGGTACTATCCACAGCATAAAATTGCCCCTTATAATGTATAACATCGTCATAAGGAGATGGCAAATCTTCTATTACAGTCCACACATTATCTCTAAAGCTAAAAAATGCCAATTTTCCAGAAACATGGATGGTCATGATCACGAAATCAGCTTCATCACTCCAAAACGGATTCGAAGAAAAGATTACTTTTTCCTTGTAAACATCCCCAGAATACCCAAATGGGCGTTTATTGGTGTAATGAAGAACAAATTCTTGACCTAATTCGGAAATCTGTATATCTATTAGGTTTAAAACTTTGGGGAACAATGCAGGTAATGGATAAATTAAGGATTCAGATAAAGGATTCAAGAGATGAGACGTCCCCGGGAAATTTTGCTCGAGCTTCACGAGCCATCCGCCGGAAGATGATCCTGGAAAATCTAGGCGTAAGATTAGATGCTTGGAGAGAAAGAAGCAACCTGAATCAGGTTGGCCTGTTGCAGTTTTAGGGCGTAAAAGTATTCGGTTTGGTAATCGATTTGGAGGATAAGAAGCGATTGACCTCCATGTGGAACAGACTGAGCGGAATCGAAGAATATCGATATCAGAATTTAGACGCTTTGCGATTTGATCTAGTAAATCTTTGGGAAGCTGAGACCAATCAGCCATGCCAGAAACTTGATGAGATTCAAGAGAAGAAAAGATTGCACAGACTTCAATAATGATAAAAATTCATGGGGTTCAAGCAAATTGGAGAGAAAACTACCAAATTAAATTCTGAAATCGGATCTACATGGATACAAGGGTTTGTGATCTTTACCCTTCTCTACTACAGGTTGCACCTTGTTCAGGCACGAAGCATAGAAGCAATGGGGCCTGGGCATTGCCAATTGGTCAATAGTTAGTGGAAAATCCTTTAATCTTGAGTGCAGCCCACTTAATCTGCTTCCGATGCCTATTTAGCCCAGGCCAGCCCATTTGATAACTTTTTTTCCATTTTACCTATATGATCATTTATCAACAACGTTCATAGGGACTAAGGGAGGCTTCGAATGAGAAATGTTTTTAGACCCAAAAATTATATGTAAAATCTTTTTTTTTTTTTAATGATGTGGTAACCACATTAACTTAGACATAGATTTAGGTACATATTCTGAATTGGATTCAATAGA
Organism: Paratinospora sagittata; assembly: GCA_035771175.1. Taxonomy (NCBI): domain Eukaryota; kingdom Viridiplantae; phylum Streptophyta; class Magnoliopsida; order Ranunculales; family Menispermaceae; genus Paratinospora; species Paratinospora sagittata. The sequence goes on along the minus strand of CM069603.1, from coordinate 48,543,436 downwards.
TTTGCTCTCTTGAATTACAACACCTATAGATTAATAAAAATCCTCCTTTGGTGGCAAACCTTGTATTTTGCGAGGCACTCGCTCATGAAAGGCTTGTTTTTTTTTAAAAAAAAAAGAAATGATACTTTATTTCTATGGTTGCCCCAAATCATTGTCATCCTTACGGTCAAGGTTGAGGGCCTTGATCATCACGATGATAAAAGCCTTCTAGTCTTGCTAGTATTCGTCTACCTTATAGGCCTATATTCCTTTATTAACTTTAGTGGTCCGGCCATTAGTTATGTCTACATTATACTTCAAAAGGTATAGGTATTATGTAACTATTAGCAAAATACATTCAAAAATGAAAATTAAAATGTAATATATCCTTGAAAATAAAAAGAAAATAATATGAAATTTAAATTTGGGAGTTTTAGAGATTAGGTCTTGTGGGTATTTTTATCTAGTGCAGAGGTCTCATAGTTTTTAAAATTAGTATTTGGGTCCTCAACTAATCAACCTGTCACAAGTCAATCAAATTGCAGGTTGTCAAAGAGCGCATTTGATCATTTTGTCCTTCTCATATTTAATCATCTTTTTAACTCGGATTAAAGTGAATCAAAAGGCATTGAAATTAAAAAGTTCTTGATCGAGCAACTTGGTTGACCAATTAGACAACTCGGTAATTGATCGGTGACAGATCGGTGAGTTTTTTTGTGACCAAAAATTCACTTAAAGCACCTAGATTTATAGATCTTCTCTTTCTCTTTCTAACGCATCTTGAATCACTCAAATTCGAGTTAAAACGAAAAAGTCATGACCATTTGAAGTTTTCTTATTGATCGGTTAATTGATATATCGAAAACTCACTAATCGGTCACCGAGTTGACCGATCAGTATGGCGATTGACCAATTGATATGCAAATTTCAAATGATCATAACTTTTTTCGTTTTAACTTCGATTTAAGCGATTCAAAATGCGTTGGAAAGAAGAATAGATATACAAATCTAGATGCTTTAAGTGACTTTTTGGTCACCGGTGACTGGTCCAATAGCTATTAAACGCTTAATGTATGTAAAATTATTAGTTTTCAGCCACTGGTGATTGGTCCCCGGTGATAAAAAAAAATTTAATTAAACCACCTGGTGTTGTAGATCTTTTCTTTCTCTTTCCAACACATCTTGAATCACTCAAATTTGAGTTAAAATAGAAAAGTTATGATCATTTGAAGTTTTCTTATCGATCGGTCAAACGATATATCAAAAAATTATCGAATTGACCGATCGGTATGACAATTGACCAATTAATATACAAACTTAAAATGATTATAACTTTTTCATTTTAACTCTAATTTGAGTGATTTAAAACGTTGGAAAGAGCAATAGAAAATCTATAAATTCAGGTATTTTAAGTAACTTTTTGGTCACCGAAAACTTATCGATCGGTTATCGAGTTAATCGATTGGCCAACCAAGTTGCCTAATCAAGAACTTTTCAATTTCAACATCTTCTGAATCACTTTAATCTGAGTTAAAAAGATGATTAAACATAAAATAAAATAAAATAGTCAAATATATTCTTTGACAACCTATAATTTAATTGACTTAAGACAATTGATTAATTAAGGAAATAAATACTGATTTTAAAAATTATAGGACCTGTGCACTAGTACCCACGTTACCTAATCACTAAAATTTTGGACTTAACAACGGGAGGCCATATATGTTTGCCAGCTTTTTTGATACGTGCCACAATACAAATTGATACGTGGCTTACATGCAGTACGTCGCCGATACGAAGAAGAACAATATCATGTTCTTCCGGGCCTTTTTCCTCTTTCATGCACAAAAAAAGAAAGCAGCCTCTCTCTCTCCTCTGTTTTCCCTGTGATGTTTGCTAGTAGAATAAAGTTCATGACTTGATACAGATGATTCAATGAAGGTGGTGCAGCAGACCGTACGAACGACAAGGCTCCCCCATTTTTTCTCTACGGTCTGTAAATGGTTAACTCTACCCTCTTCTCTATTGCAGTTTCACGTGAGCTTCCTCTCTTGTTTCCCTTTTATGGCGTTATTTTATTTTTGTATCTCCGAGCGATTCTTTCTGGCAAAAAGGCAAAGTGAAATCGTCAAAAGAAAAGCGAGTTGCACCAGCCGGGAATCGAACCCGGGTCTGTACCGTGGCAGGGTACTATTCTAACACTAGACCACTGGTGCTACTCATATGTAAGCTGCTGAGAAAAACATCATAACCAAATACATTGGAAAACTATAAACTAATGATTGTGGAACCTTTGAAAGATGTATTTATGATTAAATAAGAATGAGTTTTTTCCGCTTTATCCACCCATTCTGCCCGTCAACTCTCTTGTCTGTTATGAAATAATTTTTTATTTAATAGTAACACAAAACCTGATCTCCTTTTCTCATGTAAATAATTCATAGGCATCCCGTCAAGGCGTCCACTTCCCATTAAATCAATCACCTTTTCTAGATTATATAATAACAGGATCGTTTCCACCATATATACTTTAAGCAGAGGTCTTATAAAAAAAGAAAAAAGAAAAAAACTTCCAAATGATATATATGGCCATAGGATTAAAAATTCACTAATCTCAAGAAGATTTGCTTTTAAAAGGATGGTCAAAATGAATTAAACAAATGAAACCACCGAGCTAATGGGTGGAGGACCCTACTTTACATTGGAATTGGATGGCATAACCTTTACGCAGATAATGGGGAGCAACGTGATCTTTAAGGTCCAGCCAGCCAGCCACCTGGGAATACATACATCCATACGTGGAACCAAATATTAATAAAGTTTATAAGTTTGAACCATTTCTTCATTAACATAATGACATTTAGAACCCCATATATTATTTTAATAATAATAGTCGTTGTAACTTGTAAATGGGGGATGCACGTTTATTTCCGCGTTAGTTGAGTAAATAATAAAATAATTGAAATACAACCAAGAAAGCAGTTAAAGTTAAGACGTGTTTATATAGATGTTGACAATAAGAATCTCTTTTTAAAAACTTAATTTAATACTTAGAGACAGTTGATTGGATAATGTAAGATTAGGGTCAAAAAAATTATTAATAATTGTTCATTGGGACCTCTTTTTTTTTTTTTTTTTCCTTTTTAGTTATTATCAGTAAATAGGTGTTTCCCCTCCCATCACCCGCTTACTTTTTATACCTATTAATTATTTAAAATAAAATTTACACTCATAATTAAATTTACTTTTTCACCCTTCTTTAATTTGAACAATCATCTTTTACCTCTCTTCCCGGTCTTCTTTCTTCGAATTTTAGATGTTGACAATAAAAATCTCTTTTTAAAAACTTAATTTAATACTTAGAGACGGTTTATTGGATAATATAAGATTAGGGTCAAGAAAATTATTAATAATTGGTCATTGGGACCTCCTTTTTTATTTTATTTTATTTTCTTTTTAGTTATTATCAGTAAATAGGTGCTTTTCCTCGTCAAATTCACATCATTCAATTTTTTAGGTCTACTAATTATTAAAATTTTTTATTACATTCATAGTTAAATTTACTTTTTTACCCTTCTTTAATTTGAACCTCTTCTCTGAATCATCTTTTACCTCTCTTCCCGGTCTTTTACTACACAAAAAATATTTAATTTAAGCTCTCTCACCTCATATCTTTTTACATGAAAAATATTTTTTACTGTTTATTATTTTCTAAAGCAACTTATTGTTTATTATTTTCTAAACCATCGTTGCCTTGTCATGCAATCCATTTTCTTCTTTATCAATTAAAATTTTAAAATTTTTTAAAAAATAATCAAAATCTCAAATTTAGAGTTAATGTTGACTGAACTTACATGAGATGAGAATATTCATTTTTATTTTTATTTTTTTTATATATCTCTAATTATTCTAAATGCTTAATCAAAAGTTAAAAATGCTTAATCATTTCATTGCAGAGGCTAAAACTCGTGAGTGAATATTCATTTTTAGCCCTACCCATAAATTCTATTATTCTAGTCACGATAACCGTTTATCTAAGGAGACTTCAAGATCTGCTGCGTCACAAAGTGTCTTGTCTCAGAAGGAAATATTTTTTACCATTGAATTTTCTTCCATCGACGGCTCAAAAGTTCCTTAGTTTAGGGAAACTGAAGAGAAGAAAGGGTAAAGGCGGAGTCAGAAACGCCCGTCGTTTTCATCCATTTAAAGAACTTTCCTATTGTCGATATTTACAACGCAATATTCACAAAATTCCAAAAAACTCCCTTTCAAAAGAAAAAAGAAAAAACACCCTAAATAGACCTGACCTTCTTTCTTCTCATGTCGTTCTCCACTCGAAGTCGGAATCGAGCCCTAAACTAAAACTAACACCAACGGCGCATCTTAGAATCTAGTCCTTGCGCATTCTAGACAACGCCATCTGTCATTGGTTGCTGCACTACGAGATGCACCTCATGGAGTACATAGACACCGGAGAATCCATTGTAGGCGCGTCGTAGACTCTCGGATGATCGCTCTCCAAACCATAGTCCATCATCGGACTGTATTCCAACGCTTCATCGTGATCGTACACGAAATCAGGGATCTTAATCTCATTTCTTCTCACGTGGTCCCACAGAAACTCTAGCCTCGTCACGTACTTAAGCTTCCCGTACAATCTTGTATAACAACCAGCAAAAAACCAGAATCATCACTAACATACGCCGCGAAGTGAATCAACAAGATCAAAATTTCTTCTTCATTCAAATAATATAGGTCAAATTCTGTCCACTAGTTTCTTCTTCTTTGTTTTTCTTTTTGCTCGAAAATCCAAAAAAATAAAAATAAAAATTAAAAGCTTACCCTCCGGTGAACAAGAAACGACCGAAAGTGGCGAGGAAGAGCCTGGCCTGCAGGCCAGGGTGTAGGAAATAGACAGCCTCGAGATTTTCTTTAATGGAGATCGGGATTGCTTCGTAGATCGATCGAAGAGCCGATATTCCAGGAAAATTTTCGCTTCGTTCGACGTTCGTGTGTATGTAAACTACAGAGAAAGGACGATCCCCTAGCTGAGGAAAGATCCTCTCCTCCAAATACTTCTTCAATGATTCAGTACTCAAAACCCTAGCTGAACCAAGAAAACAACACAAATCAATCTAAAATCTCTTAAAAAACCAAAAAATAAAATAAAATAAATCGTAAACACAAGAACAGAGAAAAAACGAAGCTTCCAAAAAAAAAAAAAAAAAAATCTTACCAGGAAGGAACTTGCCGATCACGCAAAGAATCTTCCGGCCGCGCTTATCTCTCCCTTGGATCTTGAAAATCTCGAGCTTCTCGATGAGCTGTTGCTGTTCATCGGAAGAATTACAGCCGACGGCTTGCATGATTGCTTCTGTTTTTAAGGCAACAAAGAAAAGGAAAAGTTCTGCAAATATTTTCTGAGTGAATCAATCAAGAGAGTTGAAAAAAGACAAAAGGAATTTATTTATATAAGATGGAGGCGAAGTGAGGGAGGAAAGAAAGACCGTTTGTGAGGGGGTAAAGGGATTGGTTTGTGGGGGAAGGTCTTAAATAGGGTTTGTTTGTGGCGGATGGCTGAACGAAACTGTGCGAAAAAAAACCGAAGAAATCCAAAGGCATATTCGGAAGCATCTTCCGTTTTGGACCGTGCCCGAGTCTGACTCAATAGCTGCTCTTACTGACACGTATCTGTGCCACCGCTATTCTCTCCGTCACCGTCAAATTGACGGTCCTGATGTCACCGTCACACTCGTTTTGCCCCAATAACATCGGCCTTCTACTCTTCGGATAATTACCCCCGTATGCCACGCTGCTTAACGGATAGATTTTTGGATAATTTCAAACAAATGGATGCCATGCCATACATCCTTCCTTAATCCTAATTTATTTATTTATTTATATTTTTCTGGTTCCCTGTGAGGTAAAATAATAAACTTTTTTTAACAATGACGGTTTAAAAAATTGAACCTAAACTTAGAACTTGACTTTTACTAAATTAACATTGGTCGGTCTTGCTTTCACATGCATTACTCATAAATTAATTAATTAAATATATTTAGCAATAAAAATAAGTACATTTAAGATAAATATGTAGTATGTATAATAGTATAAGATAAAAATAGAATTAGAAAATTGAGAAACAGTAGGCTCAATTAAAAATAAAATAAATGAAACTGATTTAAGATGATTCAGACAGAGACATATAAATGATTTACTTAGAAGAAGTAACCTATTAATAATTTATAATAATAATAATAGAGCATGGGAAACTTAAAATAAAATGAATAGAAATAGTTAATAAATATGTAATTACTTGTAATTTAAATATAAACTAAGCTTCTGATAAAGATGTTCAACAATAAAAAGTATGGGATCGATAAAATTTATTCTTTAATCATAATATTAATTAGAGTATTATGAATTATTAATTATTTATGCATGTCTTTGTAATTTGAAAGTGTAATTCTCCCTAGGAACTTATCCCTCTCTCAAGCACTTTTTGAATGAGAGAGTTAAAAAGGGCCACGAGTATATTCCTTGGAAGGGAAGGGGAGGGTCCACCTTTCTCAATTACTTCGAAACAGAAGGAACCTTCCTCACATGGAGGGAAAATAATGTACAAATACGATAAATGGCTCACATTGTCGTCTAATTAGCTAATTGGATCAGTCCTTGCTTTTAATATTTGCACTTGTCCACATCAAAACAAAAGAAAGAGAGACTTTATCATATTTACTGATTTTGGGATCTACAATTTTCATATTCTATATGTTCTCCCCCAAAATATTTTTTACGCCCATGTAAATAATGTGGAATTTTCTAGGGGCATTCACCCGACCCCGCGAAATTGAAAAATTAAATTGCAATTGGATCGGTCTGTAAGAAAATCGGTTTGATTTACTGTTTATACATTACAAAATTGATTTAAACCCCATAAAGGTGAACTGAGGGGCAATATATATAATTTGTAGAATTTTGCTTATATTCGTTAGTCTTTTTTAATATTTTTATATTAAATATGTATGATATTTTAAATTTTAACCTCAATAACAGTGAATATATATAATATTCTTGATGTGAGATGTGTTTTTAATCGATTCAATGGATTTCAGTTTTTAAAACATAAAACTGAACAAGATTAGACTCGGTTTTGGCTTTGGATGAAAATCAAACCAAACCGACCCGCACGCCCTTAGAATTTTCTACCATTGAGTTACTATTTTTGAAAAAAAGTATTTCAAAAGATCAAATTTTCTTATTCAAATAACATCTATCTACTGAAGGGCAAGTGCTATTATAACAATGTATCTTATCAGTATTTATTGAAGGAGTCCTGTCAAACGTTTACAAGATGGACAGTTTCTTATAGACAAGCAATTAATTATGAAACACAACGATTAAAGTATATAAGACGGACAAATTATGATTGAGATGTTATAACAAAATTGGTATTGATACAATGTTTATTTTTGAAAATTTGGAAAATAAGAAAAAGTAAAATTGTTAGGAAAATGAATTGAATAGAAAGTATCTGAGTCTCCCTCCTTGGTAGTTGGCATTAATGAAATGAGGTGGGTGAGCTATTGAAATTAGAAACAGACAAAGAAAATTCTATTTGTTTTCTTTGTAGTTGGGAAAAGATAAAAAAAAAAACAAGGAAAGAAGAAAACCTGGGGGGCTCTGCTCCGCACTTTCCTGAAATTGCGCCTAAGCTTCCAAGCTGTCGGTTGTTGGTTTTTAGGGTTTTGCTTTTGTGATGTTAGAAAATTGCAAACCAACCGGTAATAACTTCTGAACTAAAATTAATTTTTGAAGTTTTAAAAATAAATACAAACCATCGATGATAAAGTATACAGCGGAGACCGTGATCGGATTTGATGTAATAAAAAAAAAATCTTTTTTTTTTTTTGAAAATCTAGTGATATTTATTGCTAATAAAAGAAATTAACATTATCATTTTAGATAAATTTGAGAAGCCACTCCATGCCCTCTTCCATATCATTAACGTTTAAATCAAACTTTACTAATGCATATACAACTCCATTTCCTGATCTCCATTTCCTGATCTGGGTCTGTGAGTGAATTTTTTTATTTTATAAGAATTGCTCATTTTCTTCATATCTTATATTATAAGAACAATAACTTGATCTTAAAGGATCTTCATCTTGGACCGTTTTGATCATCGAAAGAGGTTTTGATTCTATTACGCAAAAAACACAACTTGTTTCAATAGCTAGATAAATATTTTTCCCTGCCGTTAAGCATTTAGCCATTTCCATTAAAAACGTAGATATTCATCTTTTTTACAACTGTTACAAGAATATCTCCACTCTCGTTTCTTATGATCGCATCCAATTCTATTGTACGTGTCTTTATACGAACAATTACATTAATATTTAATTTCATTTATTCTAAGTTGGTTAAAAGACTTATTTGAGTTAAGTTACATAAAAATATATATATACAAACTTATATAAGATCAATAGTGCCAAGAGATGGTTAACAGGTACATATTATTCTTTTAAAGGACAAATCCATTTAATGTTTGGCATCCATTCTTAATTGTTATTTTGCTTTTATAAGGGTAAAAAAAGTCCTTTTTTTTCTTTTTTTTGTGTTGAAAGGAAGGATAAAGATAAAAAAAACATTGAAAAAAATAGATTCATGTAACCCGTCTTTTATAATTAAGAAAATGGTTTATTGACTTGAGTTGATGGGCAAAAAAATATATTCTTAAACTCAAATTCTAATCAGCCAATCATATTGTTTAGTTATATTAATAATTTTCACATATAACTCTAATGATAAAAGTCAACACAAACTGTGAATTAGGTTTATATTGCCTTCATTACTTGTATTAATGAGATAACAAATTATTAATATATATATATATATATATATATATATATATATATATATATATATATATATATATATATATATATATATATATATATTGAAATTAAAAAACTGGGGACCTACATATTTTTATTTTTATTTAAACTTGTGATGAAACGTGCGAAACAGATCTCTATGTTTTAATATAGAAAGATTGTTGTGTTCATTATTCATAATTTCAACCAAGTAAAAAACACTACATAAAGGACAAAAGTGTCTTAACTCTTAGAGGCCCATCTCCCACAAACTACCAAACAAAAAGAAAAAATAAATTTTTATTAAAAACCAAACAATTTTTTTTTTTTTTGAAAAAAAAGCAATATGTCCCAGTGAGATAATTACTGCTGCTTTTTTAAAGTTAGATTACCATCAACTTACTAACCATGGTTAATATTTAGTACTATTCTAACAAAGAAAAGCTTTAACCTTGGTTAATAACTTTGTTATTCAGATGGCTCATCATTCTTGGCCCTATTATAATGGCAAGTCACGGGTTGCGGGTCATGTGGGTCCAAGAAAATCGAAAATTCAAAGCGGGAAATAACGGGTGTCGGGTCGTGTGGATCCAACTTGGCCCATTTAGCTTCTTTAATTTAATTTAACTACTCTCCCATTAAAAAAAAAAAACTATATTTAAGTTACAATTAAATGGATATATACATCATGTTGAGAGGAATGTGAGTATCATTTTTTTTTTTTTAATACAATACTCCTCCTAACCTTTATCACGTGAAATCTCACCTTAATTTAACTTAATTAAGCATTCTCCTAATTATATGAGATCACTATAAGAAATAAGAAAATTAACCACAAGATTTTATAGTGATACGTATCTTGAAGTGGTTCGATTACACAAATTTATTTTCTCAACTCCTCTTTATTTAGGGTTAAATTAAAATTAAAATTAATTAATTATATTTTTCTTAAGTATCTCTATTAATGTTGGTTTAGGTCTTCCACTATTTCTGTTATCATGATAAATTGTTAAGAAGTCATTTTTACTTGTTGGCATTCATTAGGGTTACTTATATCATTTCACGAATATACTCATTCTTTATATTATTTAAAATATTTTATTATAGATCCATCTTACCATCCATATTATTTCTTTTTTACTAGATATTTTGTTTTATAAAACATGAATGACCTGATTTTTCAATTTCATTAAAAATGATAAAGTACACCCTATTTGTAAGGTCCAGCTTCCCCCAAATGGCGCTTGTCTTGTGACCCATGCAAACCATGCTGCATTATTATTGGGATAGCGAAGCATGCCATGTACATGTACATCAATGCAACGGCCCAGATCTTCCGACCAGGCAAGTCAGATCTGGTGAATCAAAATCACGGCCATACAAGTCACAATAGGTGGGCCATCTAATGCTTCGATGGGAATTGCAAGCTGATGATGTGGTGGGCCCACACCCTTTCTTCAGACTCTCATTTTCTCTCCTTCAAAGTTTTCTACAAGAAGTGTCGTAGAAGCATTACTTTTCTTTATATTTATTTATCAATCAAATAATATGGAAGACGTGTCGCCGTATCGTTCGTTTCGCGCATAAAATCGAATTACCGAATCTAACCCTGAAACTTTTCCAAATTTTCATTCATCATGCCACTCCATCTACATGAAATATGACTGTATGAAATGAGCCTTTGGCATGCTATATAGTCTTACATTAAAAGTGGTTTTTTAATTGGATACAATGTGGATCACATGAAATGTTTAATATTCTTAAATGATTTTTTTTTTTTCAATTTTACTTGTCTGTCCTTAAATAATAAGCTCAATTGTGTGATGGGCCCACATAAGACATTTGACAGGAGAAGTCCTTTTCCCACTTTAACATTGATTTTGTGGCAGAAGTAATGCCACATTTATTTTTTAGGATTGGTGTTTTCATCTAAACTAGTATTCTCAGTATACTTTTATCAGATATTTATTATTAGAAAACTTTTATGATTAAAATTGTCTTATCTTGAAAAATGAGGTTGGCATCACAAAAGTAAAGCTACATCAAATGAATCTTGCTTATTTAACCTCATATCTGGTTTCCCATCTTCAAAATTCAATATCTTTTTGAGGTTTGATGTTTGGTTTCAGGAAAGGGTGTCAATAATTTGGTTAAAACCACAAAATCAAACCGAACCAATGTGTTCGATTCAGTATTTAAAATTTTTGATTCGGGTTGCTGGTTGAAAATTTAAAAAATTGTACTAAATTGAACTAAATCAAATCGATCAAGTTTAAAATTATAATATAATTATAAAATAATTATTATAGGTTAAATATCTAAAATGATTAACCTAAATTGAACCAAACCAACTTCATTCACTTCAATTCAATTGTTTTGGTCAAGTATTCAGTTCAGTTTCAATTTGAGCACTAAACCGACTCAAACGAAATTGACTGACACCTCTAGTTTCTAGATTCTATCCCTCTGGTCGACTAGGGGTGTGTGTAGGGTATGTCTTTTAGCAGTCAAAAAGGAACAAATAATGTTGTCATATAATCGAAAAAATTACACTGCATCAACAGTCCATACTAATGTTATAATTGCTAAGTGACTAAAACATAAATAATAATTTCTTTTTTTTTCTCAAAATTATAGGACATTAAACAAGGCCCTGCTACCAATAATCTCCACAAGAGCAAAATCCGTTGACAAAATGGTGGAACCGTTTTGAATCACGAATAACAATTTTACGCCTCTCAACCATTGATACAAACTTAGCAAAAGCATGACAATCACCACAGATTCTAAGGTTCTTAGTTACCAATATAGGCAAACTAGCACTGACAACCATTAGTCCAAAAGCAATAGCAAGCTTCTCACTGTGTTTGTTGATCATATCCTCCTTCACTTCCTCATCAACATCATGTAAAACAAATTCTGTCTTAGGTATGTAACCAGCTTTCTGCATCTTTTTGGACAGTTCTTCTAGTTTCAAATGTATACTCTCTGATTCAGGGTATGACCTATCTCCAACGACAAATCGATAAACCTTGTTCCCATGTTCAATAAAACTGCAACCAGGGTCCTTCCTAATGCCTCTATCCTTCATCAAAGCTCTCACATTAGAAGCATTTGCCCACTGACCAGCTGCAGAGTACATATTAGAAAGAATGATATAGTTTCTTGGATTAGTTGGGTCAAGCTCGAATAATCTCTCTGCAACTTCCTTACCAATCTCGATGTTACGGTGAATTCTACAAGCACCTAGCAATGTCCCCCAAACACCGGCATTTGGCTCAATCGGCATGTTATTGATCAGCTTATGGGCCTCCTCCAAATTGCCCGAACGACCAAGAAGATCAACCATGCAAGAATAATGATCCACCTTTGGCTTAATATCATAAACACTGGACATAATTTCAAAGTACATCTCACCCTCTTCGATGAGCCCTGAATGGCTACATGCACTTAGTACATGAATGAAGGTGACATGATCAGGCCTCACACCTTGTTTAACCATGAACTTGAAGATTTCTAATGCTTCTCTACCAAGTCCATGTATGGCATGACCTGCTAGCAATGCTGTCCAAGCAATTCTATCTGGATCATGCATTTCACTGAAAACTTTATATGACATATCTAAATTACCGGATTTGGCATACAAGGTTATAAGAGCGGTTGTGACGGGCACATAAGAACTGAGTCCAGAACCGATGATGTAGCCATGAATTGCTCCCCCTTGTCTCCCTGCAGCTAAATCTCCAAAAGCATGAAGAAGGCTGAGAATAGTGGCGTTATCAGGGTAAATTCCAGCCCTTCTCATTGAATTGAAATAACTAATTCCATCTGGCGGAATCCCATTTCGAGCATGAACTTCAATAATCGAATTCCATGACACCAGATTCTTCAGTGGCATTGATTCAAACACTTGACATGCATCATTTAAAGAATGGCATTTCCCATACATGTTAATGAGAGAATTTCCAACTTTAATTGCAGATTTTAATCCCAATTTCATGGCATACCCATGGATGCATTTGCCTTGATCTAATGCTTTAATGCCAGCACAAGCTGGAAGAACTGAGATCAGTGTCACCTCGTTGGGTTCCATACCTCCCTCTGATTTTATCTTGCAGAAAGCTTTCAAGCTTTCCCTCAGATTCCCGCATCGTAGGAACACTGAGATCAAGAAGTTCCATGAAACTAAATCCTTGTTTGGTATTTCTTCGAACAGTTTCCATGCATTCTCAGAACTGCCAAATTCCACATACTTACCCACCAATTGATCACCTATGAAGCCAGTGTCGTAGTTTCCAGATTTAATCAGTGGAGGGTGAATTATCTGGCATTCGATGATCGAAGAGCAGGCGTTAATAGCGAAATGAAGTGATGGCAAAGAGCAAAAATCTCTTCTATGTATTGAACGTAAAAGAAATGGACAGGTTGTATTGATCATCTTCCATCATCTCTCAATTCCATACAACCAAATGAACTAAATGCTCAACAGCACCCACAACGTTTCAACAAATAGAAAATCTTGCTGCCACTTTGCCATGGTTTACAATTTAGCATCAATCTCATTTTGACCGTTAAAGTAATCTAACAGTTCAGATCAAAGAATGAAGCCTCCCCCTTCGATTGATTTCCACCATTGAAAACAAAAGTAGATTTAGAGGGCTTATACGGCCAATTTGTCATATATTCCATCATTAGAAAGAAAAAGTGTAATAAATAAAATTTATTAGCAATCCAAGTAAGCTTGGAATTCTTGCAATGATAAAATAGCTAGCTAGCTACTTGGAAATGCATAAGCAAAGTTTATATTCCAAATCAAAGGTAAAAAAACTGATGAAACAAGCTGAAAGCATCAGTAAGCAAGAGCAAAACATAAGAGAGACAAGGCTGCTCCTTTTTTTTTTTTTGGTAATGACAAGGCTACTCTACTAGAGGAGTTTTCTTGTATTCTTTGAACTTGTGCTCTCTGCCAACTTGAAAAGTGGAGAGAATTGGTGGCGGCGTATTATCATGATGAGTACCCAAGTGTTTGCAGCCAAGAATAATAGGCTGGCAATCCAGAGCTGGACAAAGACATTCTTGCCTTTGAATTCTAGCACATAACCCCACATGAGCCAATGAATCTGAGCTCCCATCCACACGACAATGCAAGACAAGCCTTCCCATCTAAGCTTCATATGGCTCCACGGCAAGATTACTGGCAACAGGCAGAAGAACCAAACAAAATACTGAGCAGTGATAACCTGTCAATCAATGAATATTGATGGTCATCCATTAAAAAACCACTTAATTTCGTTTTAAGGTAAACTCTCCAAATAATTTAATGCAGCAAGAAATAATGCAGGAGCCTAAATGATATTAAGTTAGAAAAAAGAAAATCTTGTATCACATACCTTGTTGAAAGCTACAAAGGCAACTGTTTGTGAAAAGAGACACAAAGGGAGATCGTGCGCAAAGCGGAAGATAAGAAAAAGCTGCACCATCAACTGAGGCAAGAAGGAGATGAGCTTCTCCAACACAGAGAACTCATGTTGGTGATGGAGATAGATGTGATAGAAATATATGGAGAAGTTGTGCCTTGGGTCAGTACGTGTGAGATGATATAGCAATCCCTCATGCAAAAACTCCCATCCATAGAGGTAAAAGAAAAGACCAGTCCAAACAAAGAAGACAGTCCCAGATAAAAGTCCAAATAGGATTCTCTCTCTAGTTAGAATTTTTCTGAAAAAAACCCATGGATTAGACAGATAAACCAGTTTTGTATTGCCCAAACTTGGATGTAGTTTAAGCTGACTGGAGTTCCACTCTTGAAGGGAGGGCTTTGGACCAGATCGGAAATTTGGTGGGTCTAGAACTAGGAGAATGGGAAGTGCATAGATGATTGGATATATTCTGAAGTGGACAACAAATCCATACCAAAATGCTGCTTGTAAAATCTTCCCTGCAAACAGAAAAACATGATGATATCATTGGCCATAAAGATATAAATGGTCTTTGCAGGAAATGGAGAACATGTAAGTATTAACATAAGATCTTTCATGTGAATAATATTGCAAATTGAATCAGTGAATGGGCCATAAGACAGTCGTCAGTCAGCGACAGAAAGGTTAGAATCTGCAGCAAATCATGATGTTTATCTTTTGAAAAGACAAGAAACCTGATTGTGGTTGGTTCAATACACATTCAAGGGTTTTTTTCAACTTTTCATCTAAACATAGAACAATATAAGACTGCACTTTTACAACGTTGTGTATAAGGTAGTAGAACTTACACCATTCATGAGACATAAGATAATCCACATAACTATAGCGCAAACAATCGGTTCACAGTTTCCACGGGTTCCAATTGTGAAGGTAAATGGATTGAAGAGCCAAACAGCCACTGAAATGACGCACAAATTATCAGGAACACTTCTAAGCTTCAAAATTCTGTGGATAAGGAAGCCCACAAGCAAATCTGCAACATAAACAAGTCATTCACCAGTCAGTTTAAAGGGTGTAATAACAGATGTTAGCAGAAAGGCTTATTTCAATAGTAATCAAATCGGTATGATTTTCGATTCAAATAGTACAAGTGGCGATTCAAATCGTCAAAAAAAAAAAAAAAAACCGCACGATTTTTTTTTGAAGCGTGCGATTCAGATTGAATCAATTTTTTTTTAAAAAAACACTTTATTTTTATTTTTATTTCTACTTTTTGTTTCTAAAAGATGTTTAAAGATGTTTTCAAAGCCCTTAGACATAAAAAAGAGATAAAGGAAAGATTCTACAGTTCTTGCTTGTCTTCTTTTCTAAACCCTTGTCTTCTTCTCCACTTTCTAAAGACAAGAAAGTGCATTGGGGCCCCATTGTCTCCTTCCACCTTGGATCTCCACGATTTCTCCATTGTCTCTACTCTCCTACAAAGAAGGCAAGGAAAATACATTCTATTTGGTGACTTCTATCCTTTTCTTTCTTTCTATCCCTTTATTTTCTTTGTTTTATGGATTATTTTTGTGTTGCTTTGTTTATTGTTTTTAGAGTAGTTTTTTTTCCTATCTTTAAAGATGGCTAGAGAAGAGGATAAAACATGGGAGCATTGCACCATGGTTCACCCACAAAATAAGATGTATTTGAGGTGCAACTATTTTGGAAAAAATCTTCATGGAGGTGTTTTTAGAATGAAACACCACTTAGCAAAGACCAAAAGAGATGCAAAAGAATGTCCTAGTGTTCCCGATGATGTTAGTGCATTTTTTAATGATCTATTGAAAGGAAAAAAGAAAGAAAAGGAAAATAAAGAAGATGAGACGTATGATGCAAGAGGAAAAAAACATGAGTTTGTGGAACTTGATGTTGAAGTGGGAGGAAGTGAGGGAGAAGACACCACTAAAAGAAAAGGGGTGATGAAAATTTTTTTTCCAAGAAGGGCAAGCAAACTACTCTTAATGAGCATTGGAAGAAGGGTGAAAGAGAAAAAGTTTGCCAAAAAATTACTAGGTTTTTTTATTGCAACAACATTGCTTTCAATGTGATTAAAAGTCCATTTTTTGATGATATGGTTCAATCTATTGCTACTTTTGGACCAGGTTTGAAGGTGCCTAGCTACCATGAGTTGAGAAATCCATTACTTCAAAAGGAAGTGAAGTATGTTGAGGGCCTTCTTGAAGAGTATAAGAAAAAATGGAGTAGTGCAGGTTGTACCATAATGTCAGATGGAAGAAATAGAACAATAATTAATTTTTTGGTGAATAGTCCCAAGGGAACTGTATTTCTATTCAAGGGAACTGTATTTCTTAAGTCTGTGGATGCTTTTGACATCATAAAGAATGCTGAGAATTTATTTCATCTCCTTGATAGTGTGGTGGAGGAAGTGGGGGAGGAAAATGTAGTTCAGGTGATCATAGATGGAGCTTCAACATATGTGAATGCTGGACAAATGCTAATGGATAAGAGGAAGCACTTATTTTGGTCCCCATGTGTTGCACATTGCCTAGATTTGATGCTAGAGGGCATTGGTAGATTACCCATCCATGCAGACAACATCAACAAATGCCGAAAAATTACAGTGTACATCTACAACCATTGTTGGGTGTTGAACTTGATGAGAAAGTTCATCAATGGAGGAGATTTGATTAGGCATGTAATGACTCGCTTCGCTACATGTTTTCTCACCATGAAGAGTGTCCTTGTGCAAAAGTCAGCATTGGTTTCCTTATTTTCTTCAGAGGAATGGTTGAAGAGTTCTTTTGCCAAGAAGAGAGAAGGAGTGGCTATTAGCCACATCATTTTGGCTGAGGCAAGCTTCTGGAAATCTATCAAGTATTGCCTAAAAAGCAAATTTCCTCTTGTGAAGGTCCTTCGGCTTGTTAACTTTGATGAAGGGCCACCAATGGGTTACATATATGAAGCGATGGATCGTGCAAAGGAGGCCATTGCTAAAAATTTGGGTGGTATGAAGAAGTGATACAAGACCATTTGGGAAATAATTGATAAAGATGGGATCTTCAATTGCACAGGCCTCTACATGCAGCGGGTTACTTTCTAAATCCAAGATTCCAATATGATGAACAATTCAAAATGGATCTTGAAGTGAAGCAGGGGTTATATGATTGCATTGAAAGAATGGTCTCATCTACTAGAGAAAGGATTTTGATTGATGACCAAATGGACCTATTCAAAAGAGCTAAAGACATGTTTGGGAGAGAAACTGCAAAGCTTACAAGAGCCACTAAAATACCTGGTATGTGAAGTATTGATTCTTGAACAATGTCTTGATTTGATTAACTTTATGATTTGCTTTAAGCCTCTCACTTTATAATTTAAATTTCTAATTTACAGCTTATTGGCAATAAGGATTCTGAGTTTGACTTGCAACTCTTTTGGTTGCGAGCGGAACTGGAGTACATTTGAGCATGTAAGTGCTTAGAGTTAGAGCTAATTCTAATTTATAATCTTTGATTTATTTAGTGTTTATTAAATTTGACTCTCCTTCATTTTATTTTACTAGATTCACTCTAACAAGCACAACCGCCTAGAGCAAAAAAGATCGAATGCACTTGTATTTGTAAAATACAATTTGCAACTTCAAGTTCGACAGGAAAAGCGGTTCAAATCAAAAGACCAAACCAATGATCCAATATGTCTATCTGACATGGATTCAGATGATGAGTGGATCACAGAAAAAGAAGATCAGGTACTCCCAGAAAACAACTCATGGATGGAATTAGACGAGTGCTTTGGAGAAGAACAGTTTGAAGGAGACAATGCGCCTACGTCACAAAGAAAAGGTATATAAATTTTTTCGCATTACAATTTACAAATATACAATTTGATTTGGTTTCTAAAGATAATTTTTTTAATTTCAAATGAAGTATTTAAGTGTTTGCATTGCTTTATTTAGGACCAAGGAATATGCGATATGTTGCTCCTGGTGATAAAGGAAAATGAGTGATGCAAGAAGATGATGAAGAGGATGAAGATTCTTTTGAAGAAGAGGATGATGAGGAAGAAGAACAACAAGGAGTAGTACAAGGCTTAGTTGATGAGGATGAGGATGAGGATGAGGAAGATGAATGAATGAGTCGGTGTTCAAGACTTCAAATTTTTTTAATGTAATTATGTGAAATTGTGAATAGGTTACATACTTACATACTTATAGAGTTATAGGCTTATAGGTTATAGTCTTGTTGGTGTTCTTTTTTTATGTAACTTGGATATTAGAATGCTCCTAAGATGATAAATTGTAACCTAACTCCTTACCTTACTCTATATTTTGATGTTTTATGCCTTAAAATTGTTGCGAAATAGTGATATAAACTTTGTTTTTGAAGGTTGAGGCTTAGTTTTGAATATTTAGATATGCATTTTAGATAAATCTATTATTGTTATTTTATTTCAGATTTTTCTATATTTTTTTGGTGATGTTTAAGAAAATCGGAAAAAATCTTATGATTTACGATTCGATTTTTACCCTTGGTGATTTTCTGATTCGATTCCGGTTTGACGACTATGATTTCACATACCATTTGAAACCATCACCAAGTTCTAGTTATAAACAAAATGCATCAAACCAGCCCCTGGAGTCAGATTTGGAGACTCTTTAAGTTGAAAAATAATATAACATTTGCATCATTATATAATGAGCTAAAAAATTATGATGCATTCTACTAATTAGAAGGCATAAATTAACAAATCTCAAAAGTAGATAAACTATGGCCAAATACATTAGGACCTGAAATATCCCACCAATTTGCTATGAATTAACAGGGAAAGAAAGAACAAGTACAAATTAAGATTCCCTGCAATCACTGCATAAAGCTAAAATCTGAAGCCAGTGTCACTAAAGAAAGAACAATGCCAAACTAAATAAACCATTAGAATGCTAAATTAAACTAAAAAACAAAAGATAGAACCTGAAGCAGAGAAGAGCAGCTTCCCCCATGAACGATGGATAAATGAATTTGGTATGAGCAGAAATGCAAGCAAAGGCGAATACCGATATGTAGACCTATCATATGGGCTCTTTCCTGAAGCCATCAAAGACGCCGCATCAGAGAATACAAAATAATCTACGTCAGTATATCTAACCTCCATATGGCTATCTTGCCATTCTCCATATATAATAAGGGCAACACGAAGAGCTGCCGAGAATAGAAGCATCGAACGGAAATCAATTGACACCATTCCTGCAAATTGACACCATCTCTGAGTTACCCACTATTTAGGAATGTTCTTAATTGAAGATTTGAAGAACTCTTGTAACCTTCATTACAAAATTTGGTACAACCAGGGTTTCGTTTATGCAATGTCACCAAAAATTAAATCAATTTTGACCACATAACATGCATCACATTAATTTAATGTGCCTTTTTGTAAACAAAACTACAAATTCTACTAAGTAGAACATCCGATTGACTGCTGCTTCAACAACGTAGTAGTTTAAAATTACACACCAATGGCAATTAGGGTACTTACCAAAAATCACACTCATAAAAATCATATCACAGCTATAAACAAAATACCTTTTTTGAGAGATTAAAATGAGTGCATCATCCATTCACTGATTAAATATGAATTAAATGGCATTCTCATGTTACAGAACAAATCTCTAAAACTACCAAAAGAAGAGAGTGAAACAACCACGTGGCATGTGCTTGAAGAAATTAAGAGAATCCATGGCAGGATCTGTGCGGAAAAATGACAGCTTGAAAGGCAAGAAGTTCTTTTATGGAAGTTTATGGTTGAACTTGGAGATTTTTATTTTTATTTTTTAATGAAATTGTCTTCATTTCTAGCTCTCTAATAGAATGAGGGTCTTTTAAAGAAGAACAAAGCTGAAACGAAGCACTTACCAGCCAAAGGACTCGCAGACCACGGGAAACGTCAACAGAAATGGCTTCCTCTCTGGTCTCTGCCCTAGCTCGCTGCTAGTCTTGGAAAATGGAGAGGTTTGAAGAGGAGAAATGATTAAATGACTCAAACAAAAAACTCCAATCGTGACTGAGGTGGGTGAGAGAAGTTCGGTTAAAGGAACTTTGCGTTTCTCAATTTTCTCAAAACTCTTTTTTATTCTTGTAAGACAGGTAAAAGAATTGTTTAATTCAAGGTTATTATTCTTGTAATTATAAATTATATATTACTTTTTTTTACTTAAAAAACATAACATAAAATTTAAATGAATGGTGAAAGTATTACACAGTATTTATTTTTTTAATTCCATTCAAGTAATAAAATTTATAAAATATTAAAATATAATTTAAAATTAGAAAATATTAATATTAAATCAATACATTATAATATTAATTTATTTTACTAAAATCAATTTAAGTTAATGAAAATTAATAAAATGAAGTAATAAATTATTTTTTACATAAATTTAAAAACTCCTTTAAAGAGAGCTAAAAAAACATAAACTAAAAAGAGATGGATGGAAAGCCGCTCCGTCAATGGGAGTGGGAAGCTTTCCATCCATCTCACTGATTTAGTGACCCAAGTCATGATTTGAGTCCCTAACAGAGTTAATGTATCATGGCTCCCACGGTAAAGTTCGATTCCTTTCAAAAACGAAAAAATAAAAATCGCACCTCCTAGCTTTTGTTATTTGAGAATGATATATCGTTTTTTTTCCTTTATTTCTTTTTTTTTTAATCCAATGCCCTTTCCTATTTAAAAAGCACTTTAAATGGTATTTGATAACTCTATTTACAACCTCTACAAAAAATAAATAATAAAAAAAAAATCATTTTTAAAATAATTTTTAATTTTTTTAACCTCTAATTAAAATAGAGATACAACCTCTACGAAAATAAGCAAAAAAACTTTTACTTATTTTAATAAAGCTTAAACCTCTGCCTCAATTAGATGTTGATTTTGAAATAAAAGTAAATGTTAAGTAGAATTAACAAATGCTACTTAAAAAAAAAAATACAAAAAATTCCTTTGTTTCACAAGCAGGCATAATAATTTGGTCCACTTAATAATGCACGGGTCGAACCACAAGGCACCGGACATTCTGGACAAGGATTAGCAATCAAGCCTGCGTTACAGAAGTTTGATGCAAACTCTCTCTCTCTCTTTCTGATTTTTTTTTTTCTCTGAAAAGAATTTCATAGTAGCATTCCTAAAATATACAGAAGGGGTAATAATACATACAATGGGGCCTATGCTCTTCAGAGAGCCCCACAAAACTTCTTGGAATCGCATGAGCACAAACTGGAGGCTATGTGAAGGATGGTACAGTGCTTCAGCTTCGAATTAGCACATCAGCAACTCATTTGCTTGGACTTAAATCTTCAGAAACAAAACCAGATTCTTTTGCAAGCACTGAAAATTCTTGTTCGCCGCTCAAAACCTGTGAAAAAGATCACCGAGGCAGTGAGAATGATTCAAATGATAACATTGGGATCAATCCGGATTATTTGATTAACCTGGAACTAATGAATGGGTCATACAATATCATTTCAACAATTTTGAGAAGATACAATGTTAGTCGTTAATTGTATAACTAGCTCTATTACCAAACCACACTCTTGGGGAGGCCCGTTCCTGGCCCATTAATCCCCCTCACTCCGCTAGAGTAAGGCAATGGCAAGAGTTGAACATGAAACGTTTGAGTTTTAAAGCCACCTCTTGACCAACTGCACCAACTCCATGTTGGCAAATATCATTTCAACAATAAAGTCTATTATGTAGAAAAGGTTCGTGTGTGGAACATAAGCTGGTTCTCTGAAAGAGAAAGGAACCACATGTCATCAGCCTTATCTTGTGGCATCCGCTGATGCAGGCATACACAATAAATGGAATCATTTTTTCACAGGTATTACAAACAGTAAGAACAACTCATTCAATGAATCCAACCAAAAAAGCCATAAAACCTCATCTCAGACCAAGTTGAGTAATTCAAAATAGTAGTTTTACCCTTGTTTTTCAGAAAAATTCTGGATCAGAAGATTGTGGCTTGGAATCATAATCTCAAGCAAAGACAAAAATGAGAAAACTATGATAATCTATTCTCCATAATTTTGAACAATTACATGCACTAGAGAACACCATGTAAGGGCAATCAAAAACTTCCACGTAGAACAGATAGGTTTTCCATTTATTTACCGCTTTTCAACTGTAATACTAGGCCAACCTTATTTGAAAGCTATCAACAAACACTATCAGGTTTAAAAACTTGTGAAAGATTAAAGACTTAATGAATATTGTGAGAGGGCATTGCTATGCTCCTAACCTTGCCATTTATTACCCAAGTTGGGAAGCCCTCAATGCCAGCATCTGAGCAAGCCTTTTCCATTTTAGTTCCCTTCCTAAAGCCATCTGGGAAGCATTCTACATAATCTAATATCTCTGCAGCTTCATGCCCAAACATCTGTATAAGCAAAAGAATGCAGTTTAAAAATAATTGGTAATGCCATTGATGTGTTCTGAAACTTTAGATATGACCTAAGGAATTAATAAGTGCAATCAATTCTTAAGGGTAGCATGGTTGGTAAATTGGTAACAAACTTGCACAAGAGAGAGATTCTTTGGCAGTTTGAGAAAGCACCATAATTCTAAACTATCCAATTAATAATCTAAAGAATTGGAAAAGAGAAAGGACCTTTTTCTGCTCTAAACAATGTGAACACCAAAAAGCCCCATACATTTTAGCTCCTATTGATCGTAGATGCTTTGCAAGAGAAAGAGCCAATGGACTTGATTCAGCAGATATGGTTGTTTCATAATGCGGCAAGTCAATCTCATCCAAGCTTTTCAAATAAAAATCAAATAGTCAGGGCCCATATTTCTTTTCAAAATAACAAAAAGAACACATATGTATGTTTAATTTCTAAACAATGCTAAAAGAGTATAACTTGCACATGGTAAGTGCATGGACACAACTACGTTACATATCTAACAAACAACAATAGTGACTAAATTAGATAATACAAAATTTACAAATCCACAAGTGACCAAATAATATGAGTCCAACATCAGTATCCATTCATAACACAGGAAACCTTGAGCATAATTTTTCAAAACCTCCCTCTTGGTTTTATTTTTATGCCTCAAGGCCCTCAACATTGTTTCTATCTTCACAAAAAGCTAAATAAACAACCATCTTTAGTACATCCATTATTATCAACCAGATCTGGCACTGTGCATTCTACAGAAGCAAATTTTTCACAAAGATTGTGATAACAGATACTCCTATTACACAGCAACTCAGAAAAGGATAACTGATATGAAGATAAGTACAGAAGAAGAATAAGCATCCATTCATAGTCAAGCTCAAAGAGGAAAATGAGCAATCGCCAGCCTAGTTTAATCCCAACTGGATACCATCTTATTTGTCACAATATCATATACTAAATTAAGGCAAAATTTAGTCAGTCAAACAATAAGGCAAGTAAATCGTTCATAACATCTCTTCAAATATCTATACAACAAGATGAACTCGTACTTTTAAACAACAAAGAAAACCAAACATTAGCAGGCGAAAGTCTGTATTACTTAATATGCTGATATATTAAATGACTCACTTGGTCAAAACAGCTTGAGGACTACCATATGAAGTGTTCAAAGCAGCAACTACCAAGCCAGCTATGAATAGCTGTAAACCAACCACATTTCGTATTTGCTGCAACCCAAAATCCTACAATAGACACCAGAAGAATGATTAGTGTTTGTAATTCTACAGAACTAAATAATAATATTGAATCTAACAAACCACACCTTTACAATGACGAAAAACAAGGTGAATGACAAAGCGGCCGATAACAAACAATATGAACATGTCACTCCTGCAAACTTTGAGCTTAGAAGGTACAAAAAGTAAGCACTGGCTGCTGCCATTGATGTAGAAATCCCAAGTAAAATCAAGCGACCATTCGTTTCATCAATTCCTAAAGGCAAATTCTTTCTGGGCAAAAGTAGACCAAGTGAGGCAATCATTCCATATGTGACCATGCCAAATAATGGAAGAGGAACACCTGGAAGATGCAAAAGGAGCAACTTTGAAATTCTATTTCAAACATTTCACTTGCAGTTTATGGATATGATATATGAGTTCCTCTCCAAGACTCAAACAAATAGTTTCTCATGGTAACCAAATATGAATTCAGGAAGCAGTACCTCTAAAGTAAAAAACACAGTTTATACAGAGGAATGATCAAAAGAAGTGAATCATAGAAAGGGCTGCTACATTAACACTCAACATGTAGTAAACGTGCATTCTTCTTCGAAATCACTTTTATATGGATTCAAACTATCATTAGACTAGTTCCAGTTCTTGACCTATGGACCTTATTCCTGCCAAATTTTTAAACAATTTGAACAGCTTTTTTGAAAATGTTGTAGTTCTCATCTCTTTTTTAATGTCTTTTGTATCTATTACAATCCACAAATTGGTAATCCAAAATTTATAATTTTAACTCCACCTCTGTCAAGGTTTATTTACCTTACTTTTATTTAATGCAGCTACTCCCAAGCTTGGATAAAAGAATACTAGAGTTTTATGTATTTCCATAATATGCCTTGTTAAAAATGACAACATTGTAGTACAAAGAATGGTTTTTGTCATATCTCCTCTCTAGCCTTCCCCCTCCAAACAACTATATGCTTCATCACGCTTTCAACCACAGCATAAAATTCTCACTCCTACCTATCATATAGATCTGTGTTGTGTTGCAGTCCGTGTAGTTAAAACCATCTAGGACCATTGCATATCAAGGCCTAACCACATAAGAGTATGGATGATGAAAATAAAGTTAGTTAAGAGCTCATCATCACTATCAACAACATAATTTATTGACAACTCCAATAATCTCAATCAACTGTAGTCGCACCTCTTCACTCATATGAATCATAGAAAGCTGGCTTAAGAGCATAAACACTAGCAAAGTTGAAGCGAAAAGTGATTTGATCGTACCAAAGACGGAAGCATAATCACTATTGAGCACATCAGCGCAACTGCCACCGCCAACAGGGCAAAAGGCATCAGAATCTGTTAGTTTGATGTAACTCAAGTATCCGGTTTCCGAAAACCCTAGGACTCCAAGCGCCGCGCACCAACTGTATGAAGAAAAGCCACTCAGAGAAGGAGCAGACGACGACGACGAAGACGACTCGGTTTCTGTTTCGGCGTCCCTGATTGGTCCAGGTAAGCAGTTCACTGGCAAGATCACCATTCTCTGCACCAAAATATTGTTCCATGAAAATCAATTAATAAACGAAACAACTAAAACTCGAAACGAATCGCAATTTGTGGGAGAACGAATGTTTGGAACCTTGATTTTTGTGGTTGTGAAGGCAGGATTACGATGAATAGAGAAAGAACGAACGCGTGAAGAGGCTGGGAGATTGGAGACGCCGACGATGCTCGCCATCGCTATCACCATTCCAATTCACTCCTTTTTTTACTTCCTGGTTCGAGAATGATTTTCCACTGGCGTTACTGATGAAGAAGATGTTAACCCTTAAAGGTTCTGCAACTCACGACCGTAATCGAATAGACCGGTTCGCAAAACTAAAGTCAATTCAACAATATGAAGTTTATGAACGGCCGATTTGGTCCGGTTCTCTCTTAGAAAGATTTTTGGGCTCACAGCTCTCAGACCGAAAACAGGCATCAACCGCTTTCAGGAGTTGCACCAACTGCCAAACAATATCTTACAATGAAAATATTATTACGAACATTTAATAGATAATGTGATTTTAGCATCTACATTATTAGAAACTAGTATTTGTATACTTGCA
This sequence comes from Paratinospora sagittata, assembly GCA_035771175.1. NCBI lineage: Eukaryota > Viridiplantae > Streptophyta > Magnoliopsida > Ranunculales > Menispermaceae > Paratinospora > Paratinospora sagittata. Next base: position 48,517,365 of record CM069603.1, on the reverse strand, counting down.
CGTGATTTTTATTAAAAAAATAATTAAAACAAAACAATTTTTTATTAGATCAAAATACTAAAATCATTTTAAAATATGAATAAGGCTAAAAATTAGTTAATTACAAAATTACTATTTTAGTTCTATTCACAATAAAATTAATTTTTTAAAAATTAAATAAAATAAACTTTTAAAAGATATTTTAGGTAGAAAAATGTTTTACCATTAAGTATTCTTATTATAATAATATAGATAGGTAGATAGTAAAATTTTCAATTGATTCCTTGGGATAATGGAGAGCTTTTGTCGGTCTCTCTAGGCTTTTTTTTAAGTAGAAAACTATTTTTTTTCAATTGCAATTTTACTAAAAGTAGGTATTGTTAAATATCTTTAACGTGCTTTTGTTCCAAAAACACTTTAGTTAGCCTCGTAATCCTTATAGTATGTATATATATGTATATATATATTTGGTTCCTCACATAATATCCCTACCCTTCGAGCAAGACTAATTCGTATTTCAGTATTGCAGTAGCATTGACGTGTCTCTCTCCCAATAAGCGTAGTTAAGGTGAGCTGGAGTTTTAATCCCGAGACCTTCACCTCTAAACTACTTTTAACACAAATTTTGATCATATGTTGTTATGTTAGATTATACTTCTTGTCATTATTCAATGGTTAGCCCGAAAAACCATAATTTGTCCAAAGCCCAATTTAAGAATCGAGCCCATGAGCGTAGCCCAACTCCTAATAGACTGAAGTCTCGCAGGCTACGTTCGCATCCCCGATGATAAAAAGTGAAAAACGACGGTAACCCACTCGAACCCGAATCCAAGCAAGTTGGCGCTATTGCGTCATGCAATAACCTCCATCAACTCTGCAAGATCGACGGCTGTTCTCAAAGTAAAGTTATCGTGTCGCTTCACGGAGAAAACGCACGTAACATCAGTCCCTGATCATCCATTGCATGTCTGCCACTTGTGTCCAAGCTTCCATGTAGACCGTAAATATCTTACTTCTCATTAAAGGTGCTGTTACACTTATCCTACACTCCCGAAGGGATATGAGACGCACGTCAATCTTACATCTGTATCGTTATCCACCATTTCGATATTTTAACCACCACCCCCATACATGGAAAGCAGAACCGCACGTCCCAGTGAACAAAGAAAAGAAAGAAAAACCGCATTTGAGAAAAACAAACAATTTTGAAAATGACAACCGTGTCCTTCCTCTGTTCTTCCTCTTCACTTCCTCTGTCTTTCGTTCGTCTTCGCAACTCAAACAGGTTATTATTCTTCGATTCAACTACTACGATCTGTGAAGCTATTTAAGTCTCAAATCTCTCTGGTTTCTTTTCTTTATTTAAAATTCTCGAATTGCAGGCAGTTATTATGGATTACAAGCGCAAATCAACAATGTCGACTTCCTCGTATTCTTGCTGTTGTCAACAGAAACCAGAATCTACGATCGAATTTCAGGTGACCTTTCAATCGCTAGAGAATTAGGGTTTTCGGTTGATTATGAATTGCTGAATCTGATTAATTATGTTGCAGGTTGACGAGCGTGGCTGCGGGACGGAGTGCAGAGAAGGTAGGAGTTCCGACGTCGGTGCCTGTGCGTGTAGCTCACGAGCTTCTTCAAGCCGGACATCGTTATCTGGATGTGAGGTAGGTGATTTTTTCGGTTAAGAATCGATCTGTGTGTGTGAGTTATTTATCTGAAGAGCTAGTGAGCTGTGAAGTGGTTTCTGTGGGAGATTGTAATGGTGTAGCTGCTGACTAAATACTGGCCGATTTTGTTCTTTGGTTGTGGTTTTGAAGGACGCCTGAGGAATTCAGTGCGGGACATGCCGTAGGAGCTGTAAATGTTCCTTACATGTTGAGAGCTGGAGATGGTAAGCATCAGTTATTAGGTTAATTCTGAATTCATTTTGCTTGTGAACTCCTCCATTCGAATGAATACATAAATATATATATGATTCATTGAAGACTCAAAGAAGAGATTTGGGAAGATAATTGGATTCCGATGAAACTGGAAACGTCATTTGCTGAAATATATAAGTAGAAAAAAGTAAATAACTCAAAATATTAGCAGAGAAATAATCAAAGAACTCAACAAAAATACTATGCATATTGATCTCTGCCCTCACATTCAATCAACGCTATTTTTCTTTTCTTTTTTTTTAATTATTCTCATGACGGGTGCAAAACAAACTATTTTTCTCTGTTGATGCAGGAATGACAAAAAATCTTAATTTCTTGAAGGAAGTATCCAAACATTTTGGAAAGGATGCTGAGATAATTGTTGTGAGTCATGTCAGAAATCTAAGTCTATCTTGAATTGAATTGTCTACAGTTTGTTTCGGATCTTTGTAATTTTATTTTTCTGGCTTACTACTAGGGATGCAAGATGGGAAAAAGATCTCTCATGGCTGCAACTGATCTTTGTGCTGCTGTAAGTGCTACTATTGCTGCTAAAATTTGCTAGCTTTGCTATAAAAATGCAAGAAATATTTATGGTGCTTTTTTTTTTTTTTTAAATCATTTGTATGCTCAAAAGGTCTTACCCGCTCAATAGACATGTATTTTGGGTGGTAAAAACATGGAGGAGAGCAGACAATTAAATGCTCTGAGGAAAGGGGTTTATTGAGGATTTATACTCTGTTCTATTTACTTGGTTACAACATATCTATAATTTCTCATTTTATGAATTAATAATCAAATCAAATCCTTTTCCACTGTTCCACAGCCTAGGATCACACACCACATTAGAACTTGTGGCTTCTGTTCCTGTAGGCATTTAATACGGCCAAACCATTCATAACTTCGTTCTCTATACAACATAGCTGAAGATAGAAATGGAAGAGAAAATAAGACTGATCTTCCTAGAACCAATAACATTTTTGAGATAAGGCATTGATAGTGACAAGAAAGAACCATCGTATTGTCTTGTCAAGATATTTTTGCGGGGTACACAACAAAATTTGGATAAGCTCTGTGGTAGTACTATGAATTTTCTTTGCAGTCATAGAATATTCCAGACCAATTAATAGAGAGATCAGTAGTATGCTCAAAAAGTACATTTAGCTGTCTGAGAGTCGCTTGGATCAATATGTACCTTCCCAATACAATATGTACCTTCCCAATACGCGAAGCTGCATCTTCATCGAAGAGGCTTGGGTACCTACACTTCCCGTGTCTAAGCACTGCTAATACTGTCCATTCATTCCTGATCACAGTTGTCCCAAAATTGAATAACTTGATGTTAGATTTGTAATGTTGTGATCATCCAAATGCAGACTCTTTGCGCACAGAAGAAAAGAGACATGTATATATATATATATATATAGATAGATAGAAGAAAATGATTAGTTAACATATTTTTTTAACATTGCACGTTAGAATAGTTAGATTATTTCGAATTACGTGACAATATTTCGTATCACGTAATTCATGTGTGATACGAGGTATTGTCATATGATTTGAGACAAGCCAACTATTTTCACTAGCAATGTCAGAGGTATTGTCATATGATTTGAGACAAGCCAACTATTTTCACTAGCAATGTCAAAAATATGTGTCAAAACAACGTGTCCTTATAACATTACCCATATATATATATATATATGCTGGAGTAGTCTTGCTATTTGCAGTGTTAGTGAGGCCTTTGTGTCAAAGACATTTATCAAGTTGCATAGTTAGTTGTTAAGTTTTGCACTAAATTCAGTGTGTTCGTTTTCATTTCCTACAGGGTTACAGCGGCATCACTGACATAGCCGGCGGGTATACTGCATGGACAGAGAATGGGCTTCCTACAGAGTAATTGTCTGTCGAGCGCATACGCTCATATGAATCAAGTTCTGATCCAGAGCGAAGTCTTGGACTACACGAATAAAAGTAGATAATGAACCACAATACAGTTGTACAGGTTAGTAGATGTGGCATTTAGGAAGAATACAAACTGTGACTGCAGATGGCTCTTCTGTAGCTTGAAAAGAAAATTAATAAATAAAAATGGTCTTGGTGCTGTATGTTTTGAGGATTATGTAGCACTACTTATCCAGGGAATAAATGAGCTTTAGACTCGATTAAGTAACAAACGTGCCATATTTGCGGGAGACACATCGACCATGTGAATGGTTCAAGTATTCAATCAAGTTGAGTCCAAATACATATAACTGATAGTTTGTGATAAATTATAAATGGATTATAAATGGGAAATGCTAACATGAAAACTTAGATGAAAACTCAAGCTTACCGATTCGTTTATTGCGCATCCCCATGTGATCCAATGGATAAACGAATCTCCATGTCATCCAATGGGGTGGAAAGCTTGTAAGGGTAGCTATGGTAAGCTTTTCCTTCATCTTTTGACATTAATCGACTCCAAAGTAACACATATTATGTTTGTCCACATACTATCATTTTATATAATGTCGTCCCTAAAAACGCCATTCCTTGTTTGGTAACTTGAAACTTAATGTACCTTCAATTATATTAACATATCTCAACTAGTTTGATCTGACATATAATATCATTAGCCACCTTACCAATCAAACTTCTAGCTTCATGAGATATTCATCACAAGCATGAAGCCCCCATAGAGCAATCATAAAAAGAAAACCTTATGATCTTGCATCATTGGATGGATTGCTGGTCAGGTAATTCGTTTGCTGAGACCATGAAAGAAGCGGTGTTTTCTCCTCCGCGAGTGTTTCCGAGACTCTCTTGACATGACATAAGGAACAAATTGCACCTGCAAGGTACAAAAATTTCTAAAATGCAATCTACATGTATCTAACCAACAATTTAATTCTGTCCCTCTTCAATTCCCCAATACCTTCCAGTGAAAAAGGAATGCAATTTACCTGAGAGTTATTTCGAATGCCGTAATCCTGAAGCAGTGCGTTGTCATCAATGACTTTCTCATTGTGATGGGAAAGACAAAAGTTTGCCCAGACATGTCTCCTGCAATACATGAGTCTCAGATGCTTGTAAGACCAGTAAAAAGATGCTTAATTCAGATCATTCAACGAGGCTAAAGCAGCCATAATTTCAATTCACCTAAAATACAACTTTCGAATGTAATCTAATCCAAGGAGATTCATAAGATTAACCACGCCAATATACTAGCAAGTCTAATGGGATCAGTGATCCAAGGAATTTGGAAAATGCAACATAAATTTCTTCAAAATAAAATAAAAAAAAGATACCATGAAATGTGGCGATGGCCCATCTTCGATTGCTCCATTTCGTTTATCTTCTTCTTGATTGCTAACTTCATATCCTTCACCGTGGCTGTATTCAACACTGCAACATCTGCAACAACAAAAACTCGAACAAAACATTGGCAATTCGCCACAAGCGCACCCGATCTCAAAATTATTTCTTGACATTCCACGTGTTTGTTGAAATGCCAAGCTGAAAAAGAAGAAATGAGAGTCAGGCAGGAGAAGAATGACGTACCGAAGGAGGTCCCGTCCATTTTGAGGACGGAGATCTTCATGGCGCTACCCAGTTCCAAGCTGATCAGGGTGTCCACGTCTGCGAGTGTTGGTTCCTTCGGAACGTCGGAGAGTACCGGATCTTCTAGCAGAGCCGAGAGCGTCGACTGTAACCGCGCTTTTTTCACGTTATTACTGCTGTAACCCACAACATCTTCTTCGCTGTTCTTGTTCGATTCCATCTTACTTCTCCTCTTTCCCTTTCTCACTCTTTCTGTTTTACAAAATGAAAATTCCTACCGTGCCGAACGAACCGCAAAATTATATATACATCATGTTTGACTGTTTGTTGCGGTGTTATTTAGACACGTGGCTGTTATAGAGACAGGGGGTTGGTGAGCTAACTCGGTACCTCGAGTACAGCAACAGGCAGTTTCGTTATCTGTTAAGACTGTTATCTCCTTCGTTAATGTTAACGAACTTGAAGCCTCCGTAGAAACTGCTTCTGTAATGGCTCTGCAACTGTCGCTGCACCTCAGATGGAGCAACCGGAAACCATTGCCGCCGTTCGTCCCCAAGTGCGCGCTCAGCAAGCAGAGCCGCCGGCTACTTTCCTCTCTCGATGCCGCCGCCGCCGGTGACCCAACCGCCGGCCTCCGGCTGATCCGCAAGTTCGTGGCTTCGTCACCGAAAGCCGTCGCTCTTGACGCCCTGAGTTATCTTCTCTCCTCCGATATCCACCGTTACTCCTCCCTCGTTCTACCGGTAAAGCTTCCGTTTTCTTTACATTTTTTGTCCCCTCTCGCCTGATGTTACTACAATCTTGAAATCAGAAAGAATGACTCTGGTTTTACTTGTGTGGTGGCGGCAGATGTACGAGAGGATCACTGAAACTCGTTGGTTCAATTGGAACGCTAAACTAGTCTCCGAAGTCATCGCTTCGCTGGAGAAGCAAGGACGGTTTGATGAAGCGAAGAACCTAATTTCGGAATCGGTCGAGAAATTAGGGCTTCGAGAACGAGATGTTGCTCTCTTTTACTGCGATCTGATTGATTCTTACTCTAAGCAGGCATTATCGAGAGGAGTATTCGATTCGTACAGTCGTTTGAAGCAATTTCTGTCTGGCTTTTCATCTTCTTCTTGTACTGTGAAACGGCGAGCTTTTGAATCGATGATCAATGGCCTGTGTCGGTTGGATTTACCTCAAGATGCTGAGAAAATTTTGGAGGAGATGCGAGAGGCTGGATTCAAGCCTTCTGCGTTCGAATTTAGATCGATCGTTAATGGTTACGGAAGATTAGGATTGTTCGTGGAAATGAGAAGAATTCTCGATCAAATGGAGAGTTCTGGCCATCCTTTTGATACGATCTGCTCGAACATCGTTCTCTCTTCCTATGGATCACACGGAGATCTGTCTGCAATGGCGTCGTGGATGCAAAAAATGAAGAATTCAGATACTCAATTCTCAATTCGAACGTACAATTCCGTCCTTAATTCGTGTCCATCGATCACGTCGATGCTTCAAGTTCTTCCAAAATCTCTCCCTCTTTCCATCGGAGAACTTCTGCACAAATTACCGGAAGACGAAGCTTTGGTAGTTCGGGAGCTAATGGAATCGCCGGTACTAACCGAGAGCTTGCAATGGAGCTCCTCAGAGGCGAAGATAGATTTGCACGGAATGCACTTGAGTTGTGCATACGTCATCATGTTACAATGGGTAGAAGAGCTAAAATCGAGGTTTACCAGCGGAGATTCAGACATTCCCACAGAGATTAAAGTAATTTGTGGAAAGGGAATGCACAGTAACACAAGAGGGGAATCTCCAGTAAAATCTCTTGTTTCAGAGTTGATGGTGCGGTGGAAGAGCCCTATGAGAGTCGATCGGATGAACGTCGCTACCTTCATTGCCAAAGGCACTAACGTGAGGAACTGGTTATTATGCTGAATCAGAATTAGAAATGATCTAACGGATGATTAATTCAGTACATTAGCTTTGGTCAAGTTTACAGTTTTACAGCAATTGCATGAAATTAAACGACGATTCAGGTCTTGGACAATTTTATTAGATCAAAGATTGGGTTAGGTTAAGAGATCAAAATATATATACATACTGGGATTGCTCCAACTACGTACATGCCACCACGATCTCAATTCTGACAACAGGAATGGAAGGCAAGAATTAGCAACTTCTACTACCTCTGACTGACTCTCTCACGCGGTAGTGGACCCTAAAAAACAACTGGTGCGTTACTTTACATTACGTTACATGTAGAGCACAATTCCTATCTTTACGCGACCTTCTTCTTCTCTGCTTTTTCACAGAATTAAAGAGCATCATATTATTTCGTTCTCATACAATCCACAAACAGAGAAGGAGAGAATATGGGAGTGTACAGGAATTGGGTCAGTTTGGTGCAAAGAAAGTTCTCCAAATCGCAGACCCGTAGAGGAAAAATCATCGTCAATCAAATTAATAGCAGCAAAGACCTCGGAGATAATGAAGAAAACGATTGTGAAGAACTTATTGCTGCAGTAGCAGAGGAGGATGTTAGCGACTCGGTGTCATTGGCATCTGTTAAGAAAGAGTACTCTGCTGAAGACATTGCAGCCATCAAGATCCAAGCGTTTTACAGGGGCTATCTGGTCTAAGTTTTCTCTCATTATCACTTGTTTAACAACTCTTGTTAATGAAATCTTACAAGCTTTGTTTTTAACAACCTAAATGCTATAGTTAATTAGACGGAAAGGTTAAACTATGTATATCAAGCGAAACATAGATATTAACAGTTTTGGTTCTGGGATCTTCAAGTTTTTGATCTTTCTTACAGGCAAGGCGGGCATTTCGAGCGTTGAGGAGCCTAGTGAAGCTGCAAGCACTGGTTCGAGGGGTGCAGGTTAGGAGGCAGTCACGAATGGCCCTGCATTGCATGCACGCCCTTGTTCGTTTGCAATTGTCTGTTCGAATGAGACAGCTGCTGAGTAACGCGACCAATAATTAATTAATAATGTCTCATCTCCAAAATATGGCTTGCAACAAAGATCTCTCTTTATCATTTCAATGCCTAGTAATCAATCGCAATTAAGCTTTACTCTTATGGTGATGTTTGGGTGTCTTAAAAAATTACATTGCTTGTGGAACAATCTGTTGTTTTTCTTTCAATAAATAGTAAGACAGAAGTTCACATATTTGTGTAGCAGCTGAGCCACAAGATCAAGAATGTTAAAAACATCAAAATTTCTTCAAGTCGAGTTAAAAATGCAGCAGCAGAAGCTATTATCCAAACACAACCACTGTATAAGAAACCCCACTGAGCAAGAACGAGTTAAGAGACTAAAGTAACAGAAAACAAAAAAGGAAAAAAGAAAAACTACGATTCAATATTCATGACTTCGTCGTCGGAGGGGCATTCTGCATCTCCACTACCTTCTTCCACGAATCTCTACCAGAAATTTCGCTCCACCATCTCTCTACATTCTTCCTCGAAGTAAACAACTCTCCTTTGTCAGTCCGATTCACCAAGAAGTGCGTATTGGGAAGGTGAGAAAGATCAGCAAGCGTGAACTCCTCACCAGCCAAATACCGACTCTCCCCGAGCCTCTTCTCGTACACATCGAGCACTTTTACCAGCTTCTCTTCGCTCTGCTTGATCACACCAGGATCTTGCTTCAGCTTCATCATTGGAGCAAATGCAAGTTGAAAAACCAGAGCTGAGCTTGGTGGATTGAAGCTCTGCCCTTCTGCTTCTAGCCATTGATCTATCGATGCTTTTGTTATTAAGTCCATTCCGAACAAGCCCTTGTTCCCCTGCTTCGCGTACTTCTCCGATACGTACCGGCATATCGCTCGCGACTCTTCAAAATAACCGAAACAAACCTCATTTTTTCGAAATTATTCAACAAATTGAAGATTGATCAAATTGGGTAGACAGAAAATTTATTACCGAAAAGGGTGATTTCGCCGTCTTGGAAAGCTGGGACTTGGGCGAAGGGCTGTCGTGAAGATCAAGACGAACTATCAGAATGAATTTAGGGTTTTTGTTTTTTTTTAAGGGGTTCTTTGCAGTTGAATTAAGTACCTGAATCTTGAGATAATCGGGGCTCCTGTGCTGTCCCTTGGACATGTCAACAGTTATGAGCTGAAAGTCGACTCCTTTCTCCAAGAGACAAGCTAAGACCCTCGACACGGCAGTTGAAATGGGTGGTCCGTACACGTTAACGGAAGCCATTGCAGGATCTTCGACCTTTGAAGCTGAGTTTTCAGTTTCCCTAAATCTCTCTCTCTCTCTCTCTCTCTCTCTCTCTCACTCACTCTCTCTCTCTCTCTCTCTTCTAAATCTCAGAGAGAACCAGAAGAGGTCTGTAGACTGTAGTCTACAGTCATGGGTAGCCTATCCCTAGTAACACGAATTCATAGATTTTCTCTTGTTTTTATCAGGGACAAAGTGAGCCTATCCCTAACAACCACTTGATCTAACGGTTGATATTTTTTTTTCCCCTTACATATCTCTATACTGTTCTAATTTCAAATAAATAAGATAATTTTACTCGTCTAATTACAGTTTTGTTCTCGTTAGTTGTCAATCTTTCCTCATTAGTCGCCATTAATTAATTAATAATAATAATAATGCGAGTGTTTATATCATTGAATTCCTCCAAAACATTTTCCCCTTTTATTCTTTCCACTATACATTGAAGAAATGCTAATAACCTTACAGATGGAAGAAATTGGCTCTTCATCAATGAGACTTAAATAATTGTAATGAAACATAAGATAATCTATGCTCATAGATGAGAGCAAATGATACAAATACTATATTATCGAACTACCGGCTAGATACCATTATTTTCAACAGAAATTGAAATGCGGTGAAGCTCATGAAACTGTTCTCAAAGGGATCACTGACATCTCACCCAGTAAGTCAGACTCTTGATACTCTAAAACGTTGTAGCAGTGACCATTTCGGTGACTCAATATCATGTAACTGCTAAGATCATTAATGCCCTAGTGCTTCAGCGGAATCAAGAGTGGAAGAAGGCCCAATTTTTGCTTGATTATAATTAGGCACAAGCAATCCAGTTTGAAGGAAATCGAGTGGAAGTCAAGGCAGGCATGTTTCGGAAGTTCACATCAAAAGGAAGCATCCGGTATTCAATATCGAGCTCCCGTAAGATTTTGATCATCTCCTCCACCAGGATTGCCCTCCTCACCCATCTCTCTCCCATGTCCTGGAAGTTCATTCGGTGCGTAGGCCACACAGAAAGCTTCAGTCTGTTCAAGTCCTCGACGTCCCTCACTACAACCAATGGTGCAGGGTGCCAGTGTTCCTGGTTGCTTTCAATATACCTGTAACATAAACAGGGTTGATCAGAGATCTAAATGGTGCAGGGTGCCAGTGTTCCTGGTTGCTTTCAATATACCTGTAACATAAACAGGGTTGATCAGAGATCTAAATTGAACATCATACACCAGATTGTATTTTTTTACCCCCCCCAGAGGCAGGCATGATGGCAAGTGGACTAAATTTATATATAGAGGAAAAACATGATTAATAAATGGGAGAAATCAAGTGAGGTTTGACTACTCTGATACTATGTTAAAAACCTCTTTGACCTAAAAGCTATAACTGATAGGAGGAGGCCCAACTATATATTTAACAAAAACTGGTTCATTTGCAGAAATGGATCAAACTGGGCCTGATTGGATACTATTAACATCTATCAGCCCCCAATATGTAACAGGTAATGTGACGTTCAAAGCAAGGATCGGGGACCAGAACCATCTTGGTGGTATAATCTATCTTTATATAAAAGGGAAAATAAAAATAGAATAAAGAAATTAAGAGGAAACAAAAAATATATATAATACTCCTTTTGGCAATCAAGCAGAAATGAACTTCAAGACCAAAAAAGTATTATCCACACATACCCTACTATTCTTTGCTTCATCAGAGCAAGCTTTTCAACTGGGGTTGAAACATGTATACAGAAGTCAATTGCATCACCCGTATCTGGACTCCGAAAGTGGTTACTAATAGGCTTGGTAGTAAGAACACTATTAGGATATATAACCTTCATGTTGTCAAATCTCAGAAACACTGTAGTTAGGATGTTCATCTCTTCCACTACCACCTGAAACCCAACAAGTGGAGAATAGAGCCAATCAAGACCAAATTATGTATACCATTCATATGGACATGTACATGTCAAAAACTAGTTAGTTTCAAACCTGAACACCATCCACTTCACATCGGTCACCAACATCAAATGGGTGCATCACAAACAAGAATATGATTGCTTCAAATAATGTCTTGCAGGTGTTTCCAAACATGAAAACCACTAGAAGCAGCTGAGAGCTTATCACAACCAGAAGCTTGGTGGTTGCAATCTCCAGTATGAGAAGTGAAATAACCAATATCACAATTACAACAGCAACATTCACCATGTGATGGAGTTGGTTCACAGCAGTTTTTGTGTCATCTAGTGTCAGGGCAAGAGCTTTCCTTTCTCTGAATGCATTAACCTGAAAAGTTAAGAGGCTTAACTATCACAGACCTAAAAACAATAAAGCATAACATAAACTTTGGGGGCAACACATATTTTTCAAACTTTACTCTTAGGCACTCATAACCAATCATTTGCATGTGTCAACAGGCCTCAAAATGTGGAAGTCAAATGATGATCATGACTACAACCCCTGAAGTTATTCATTGACTTTTTTATGTGGTGAGGATGTAAATTACATTCGAAAGACGGTTAACCTGACTTCTTTTCCATCAAAGAAGATCCAAAAATTTCCAAGCACTGATCCATGACCCATGAAAGATGGATTCTGTGTACTTGAAATTTAAATTCCTAGTCTTTCACATTATGCTCTTTATCTATAGGGAATAATGGGTTCAGTACTGGTTGAGCAGTTGCAAAGGTGGCATAGTTCAGTACAATAACAACGCAATTGGACAATGAACAACACATGGAGAAACCACTCCAGATCATACAATGGTATAAATACACTACCCAGACAAATACATCACTTACTATAAATTACTAATGAGAACTGAGAAACAAGACTTAAGGAGATTATTACCACCCAGTTCTTAAGGGCTGATTTGCTGATTCTCTGTTTTTCACTTGCTCCTTCAAACAGACTCAATGACTTTAAGGCTTCATCTTCTATCATGAAACACAGTAAATCTTCTAAGCAGATATACCTGGCATCAAATTACAGAAAAAATAAATCATTCCTTTTTGAAATAAACTTTCAACTGGTACCAAAATATAGAAAACATTAAGTGTTTCCCTTCCTAAAATAAAATTAATTAAAAACACAAAACAAAGAGTCCAACATATAAGGCAGCACTGGCACAAATAGATACATGACGAAGCCTATTATTCAGCACCAATAGAGTCGTCTTTAAGAAAACAAGAGGGCATAAAGTGTTTAACAAAAAGACATTGCCGGGAATAAATTGGCACTCCACCACTTCCCAAAGTCACCAAATTTTCCATCCAAGCAGGAAATTCTTTTAGCCATTGCTAATTTAAGAAATTACTGCAAATAGAACGTGTAGGGAATAGAACTACTTACTTAGACCTAGGCTTAGCAACATTGTGGAAGATCTTCTTGGCAGCAGCTTTTGCCTCAAGTTCACTCCTAATTTGTGTCGATTCATGAGTTGAATCCTGTATCCTCTCTTCCAGCGTCGAGAGAACGCCATACCGCACTATATTTATCATCCTTTTCATGTTCCAAGCAGATATATTTTTCTGATTCAACTTATGCAATTGGTCTATTGAGATCCCTTCATCTTGCTGCTTAGAAATTGGCCCAGACGCCCTGAAACTCCTCACAAACCGAGTGCTCCTCTGCAGCCCTCCACTGCCTATTACCACCTTCCCGCTCATCATATTAGGCAAAGCAGTAGCTCTAAGATCAGATGGCATCTTTGCTCCAGCATTCTGAAGCTTCTGAACCTCATCCAAAACCTTTTCCTCCTCTTCCTGCTGGTTCTGAATTTCAATCAATGGCGGCCCAGAAAGTGTCTCGATCACGTATTGATTAAACAACGATTCCTGAATTCTATCAAAATAAGCGCTCACATGAAAAGATGAGGCCAGAACCTTAACAAGCAAGGTCTTCACAAGCCACACTACAGTACCCACCAAGAGACATACTAGAATTTTAGTTATATACAGCAAGGCCTTGTTATTCACCTCTCTTTCAACCTTGTTGTCGAAAATATAATGCCAAGCAATTAAAACAAGGCCTAACCAGAGACAATTCTGAACAGCTTTCCTTAAACCATAAACAAAATATAAAACCCTTTTTCTCAGCAGAAAATTTCTCTCTATGAAGAACACTACAAGCCGTACTCCCCAACCAGACACCAACCGCCCACATATCAGAACCAGAATCATTAACTCCCATTTCCACAATGGAAGATCCCATAATTTCCTCTTATTTAAAAACTTGATAGTAAGACTACAAATCAAAGCAGCAAGAATTATTACCAGACTCAACCATTGAAGCACAGTCAATGAGCTTAGATTCGCCTTCTTAAGATCATCAGGAACATCATCTTCCGCAAAAGGATCTTCTTCATCATCATCAATAATCTTCGCCAAGAACCCCGATTTCACCAGACCGGACTTCGGCGTCCGTCCCGATTTTTTCTCCGGCTCAACTACCGACGAATCAAGTAACCTAGATTTCGTCGTTTTTGTCCTCAAGAAACCCGATTTCCTCTGAAACGAAGCATTCGAACTACATCTCACCACCTGATCTTCTCCTTCTCTGTCCCCTCCTCTACTTCCCACTGAATTCGGCGATCCCCGACTGTAATTCTGATTCCAACGATGATGATGATGAACGGATTCCGGCGAGACTTCGACGCTGTCAGAGACAGGTTCTCGGAAAGAAACCTTGGCTTCCTTAGGCGAAACCTGGCGAATCGTAGGGCTTTCGCTAACTGGAGCTAAGCTGTGAGTCTGTTCTTCGAAAAACTCCTCCATTTCCAAATCCATGTCCAAAGACATCTCGCCCGAAGCTCTCTGCTTGTGCAAGAACTGTCCGATGAGCTTCGACGGAGGATCATCGACACTTTGCTGCTTCGGTTTCTGCTGAAAATCAAACACATTATTGCTATTACTATTACTATTATTATTTCCGCTGCTGCTCTCTCCAGTTCTAGAAGTCGCGTCTCTCAAGAAATCGTAGCTCGATCCTCTCCATATGTCTCCTTCATTGAGCTTCGCTTCTGTTGCATTATTATTATCGTCGATGTTGCTGTCGTCGTCGCCGTCGATCTTGACGACGATGTCTCTCCGGCTGCTGGAGTCGACGGACTTCAGGTCGTCGTGATCGGAGAGGATCGGGCGTTTCTCGTGTTTGTGTTCGTCTGCTGAGGTTGGAGACATCTTTATGTGTTGGTTCGAACTTAGTGATTTGAAGGATTTTCGTAGAGATTTCATTAATGAGAGAAGGAGAAAGTAAAACTACAGAAAGGTTGTGTTTTTTGCTTTGTTTAATGTGAAAGAGAGAGAGAGATAGAGGCTAGTGTGCGTAAAGGTTGTAGAGTACAAAATGTCGTAGATTGAGGGCATCAGAGACGCGTGTCTTGATTCGCCATTTAAGAAAGCTTAAAATTACAGAGCAAGTCTGTATCAGAGTCACAGAGAACGGGTGGCACCGTGGCGGTAAAGCTGGGAGAGTTCAGTGACGAAGCAGGTGAGTTTCGTTAAAGACAACTTTCAAAAATCTGAATACTTTTTGAAGATTGCCCCTGCTTTTAGGATTAATAACCATACTGCCACAAAACCACTTGTAGCTGTGTACAGTTCTTCAACTATGTTTTTGCCACAAAACCACTCGTACCTGAGTTTCCTTATTCTTTATAATTTTTCTTTATGGGTAGCTAAGAACCTTTTTTATCATAAAATTATTTTAGTAATGAATAAGTAAATACTCTTTTTGAAGTCATAAATTTTTATTTTTTATTTTTCTAATAATGGCTAATCATCTAAAAATAATGAGAAATATATATTAATTTGATTACAACATCAATAAGAAATATTGAAGAAATAATTTTTGATTAGTAAGTAATAGTTGCCCATTAAAAAATAAATAAATAAACAACTTTATGGTTCAAAAGGATAATTACCCTGCAACCCATCAAAAAATAAAAAAAAAGTTTAAGAAATAATGAATAATAGATACATAAACAAATAAACAATTTCGTAATTAGTGGTGTTTTTACTTATAAAATATTTTTATAATTATTTTTTTCTGTTCCCAAAGAAAATTACATAAAGAATAGAGAAATATTTTTATCTTAAAAATACAATGTATGTAATTAAAAAAATATGTCACAGGCTCAGGATTAATCTAATTTACTTTAATAAATAGATTTAATTCTTTGTATACTCGTTTTTCTTTAGGCGCTGTTTGGGTAGTGAATTTATATTTTACTACGTATATTATATATTGTTTTTAACAATAGTATTGACGAACTAGTGCATCGATGTCGTCCTTAAAAATACTCGGGAAAGTTGAGGGTAATGTAGTAAACGGGAAACGAAGTTACACGTAATGTTATCACAGGTGAGAAAAGGAGCTCGAGTCGCAAAGATATGGAGGACGACAACTGGAGCGCTAATTCGGTAATTCGCTCGCCAATCGAAAACGAAAGAAAGACTTTGAAGAAAAGCGACTTGTTGTATTTAAGATAGATAGCTAATAAATGTAGGCGGCTGCTCGAAACATCGTCTTTTTACCCTAAATAGAGAACAAAAAACAAAATCAAAAAAATTTAAGACATCTCCAGAAGAGGTGTTTGAAGAATGTTTTTGTGTTGTTAGGTAGGCTGCTGCTGATATTGATTAGCTAAGCTGTTGTTGAATCAAGCGGGCCAGTCAGAAATCACTACGAAGGAGTGCAAAACACAGCTAGTTAGAAACAGTGCGAAGAACACAATTATTAGGCTTTATACAATTTGCTCACTATTACTTCCTCTGCAGGTCCATACCACCATCATAAATAAGAAAGACAAGAGCCTGAACCTTCTTTCACACGTTAGGAGAGGATAGAAGCCTTTCTAACCCAAACAAAATAATTCAATATGCCTTTTATAGTCTTATTACGGGTCCATGACATTTATCGTTCATAATTCAATATGCCTTAGTTGCGAGTGATTTGCGCTCGTCTTTAAATCTTTGTCTAATTTTATATAAAAGCCCCTCATTTTGTCTCTATAACCTATGTTTTTTAAATAATTTGTAACTTTGTTGATAAGGGAGAGTGAGAGTCATTGTAATTCTTTTTGAGAAATAATAATAATAATAATTAATAAAAGCTTCAATATAAACGACTGTCCACCACTAGTACATATATAATAGTGAATTGTGAAATGAAAATTGGAGAGAGACAACGGGGGTGCGGTGCATCATCATTTTAAAGGGTGTGGATCCACTTTCCTCTTTATTGTACGCCTTTATATCCTTCATCTTCTAGGGGTGTGTTCCGTCCAGTAAATTTGTCGAAGCATTGAATTTGTTTTCCATTCGTGGTGCTCTCATGGAAGACAAGCAGTATGGGAAACAAAACAAGGAGGTTACCAAAAAGATGCATACTTCACGTGGCACGTACATTGCAGCACGTAAGCTTTTATCAATTTTACCTTTGGAATTCCAAACGCAGACCCTAAGACGACGGTAAGACCCAACTTTAGACTCAGTTCAATCAGATTTATTTTATTATTATTATTTTTTTGGTCAAAAGACTTATTTAAGTTGGAGTCAAGATTTTTCAACTCCAATTGATTATGCTTAATTCAAAAACTTAAATTAACTCAATTTAAAATTCACTAAGTCAACTTACTCTATTAAAATATTAGAGGGTGCGGCAGGGATTCGGGTGCCAAACTCAGTTACTGTAATCTAATCTCCTAAGATGATCACGCTGAGTGTACCAGCCAAATTTAGAACCGTATTCCCTTTATCATTTTCCTAAAATGTCAACCGGTCTTAATACAGAACGTGCCTCAATGTCTAGCTCTTTTAAGGGGCTTAAATTTTTAAAGATGGGTTTAATCTGTTCCCAAGACGTCACTGGCTGCACAGCTGGTTGGTAATTTTCTAAGATTAGAGGTAGATGAACATCATTGGTCAGCGGACACGGAAAGCAAGCGCCAATTTTGGCAAGATTGGCTATTGATTAAGCAAAATGGTCCAATTATTTCTTTAGATTTGAAATTGCTACGTATGTCTTTTGGAAAAGGAAAAAGACGACACGAGCTTGCTGGAGGCTGGAGCACTAAATCCCAGCATTTCCTTTCGTTGCTAAGACCTGCAATCTCGCAGCGAGTAGCTGCCCATTCTCTGTCTTTGTCGCTTAGCTTAGCTAACATTCTGGTCTATATTTGGCACCGAATCCAGTTTACTGCCAGAATAGAACAGATGATGCGTGTTAGATTTGAACATATACACATGGTTCACATTGGGATTTGATGCCACTTTCTTTGTTCAACATAGCATGCTTATTTTGAGAGAAATAGGGTTTCATTCCACGCTACTTGTTATTTTTAAGGTGTTAAGCAAAACTCAATATTAGTAGGAGCATGTCAAGGTAAATATTGCAGAAAATATAGACATGGATAAGCTGTGACGGGCTCTATACAAATTAGAATTCATTCCAACCGTCCAAGAAAATTTGGTTCATTCTAACTTGTGGGCTTTGTAAATTTGAAGCCCTTCACTGAAAATATACTTTACAGAATTTTTTAAAATTAACTTCTAAGTAAAGTAAAAGTTTAAGCTCTATTAAAATAAATAATTTTTTATTTATTTATTTTTATAAAAATTATACCTCTACTTTAATTAGAGGTTAAAAAAATTAAAAAATTAAAAAATTATGTAAAAAATATTTTTTTATTACCTTTAATTTTTTTTAAAAGTTACAAATAAAATTACCAAATACTATCTAAGTATTTGAAAACAGAAAGCCAAAAGAAAAATAAAAAATACGAAAAACATTAATGAGATGAACAATTTGATGGCCAAAAATGAATAGATAAGACAAACCATAGGAAACGCCAGACACAGCCCATTTCCTTCTGTACGATTTAATCCCATATAAGTTATAATTCTTGCGCCATTGAGGTTGGCCATAGCTCACCATCATTCATTCAAGATTGTGTAACGGAATTTTATGTCGAGCATCAAGCAGACAAAATCCTCGACTTTAATCCAAGCTTCAAACCAGCAGTAATGCAACAAAACAATAATGCATTCCATTTTCATATCAAGCCTTCTACACAAGCAATTCTATCCAATCATAAGTAAATATACGCTATAAACATCCAGGTCATGAGCATTAGTTAACAACTCGGTAAAGAAAACTTGGGTCAGTGATTTGATTTCTCAAGGGCGCCGCAAGGAATCGCCTCTTAGATACAAATTTGTTTTCTATTGGTTTTCCTTTATCCGATCATGAATTAGCATTAATGCTAAAAGACGACGACGGTGGGAAAAATGAAGAAATAATTAAATCTTGAAAACAAAATGAAGATTGTAACTAAGATGGAAATCAAGCAAAACACTGTACACGAAAGACAAAAAGAACAAGTTGCGGGAAATGGCCCACATGTACAGAACGGGCACGAACAGTATAAACAGCATCCTCTCTTAATTCTTAGTGGTGGCCACGTCTCAGAACCGATAGAAATCTACCAGATTTCTCCTTGCGCCTATTCTCACCATCATCTGCAACCTATTTTGCAAGTTCCAGAAAACCGATAAATACAGTTTATAGAAATGCTCAACAGGTCCAGAATACTTAATACTAATGTTGTGATACCTCTTTGGCTATGTGCTGCAAGATTTCAATAATTTCGGAGAAGTCCGGCCTTAATGTTGGGTCTTGATGCCAGCATCTTTCAAGCAGTTCAACAAGCTTAGGATGAGTGTGCTTGGGAATTGAAGGTCGTAGGCCCTATAGTTTAAGGATAAACTGTCAGCTTTATCTCGCATAAAAAGGATTAGCAAATGTTAAAATGATGAAAGCTTAATGCAACTTTTCGAAAAAGTTAGTGTAAGCTCACTATTACCTTTTGCACTACGGCAATTGCTGCTTGTAATGGGGTCAAGTACTCATAAGGAAGCTGCAAATTCATCATGATACATAAAAATCTAGTCACTGGCATAATATAGCATAGAAGTTCATACATTAAGAATTTTCATGCAATATAAATGAAAAGTGAACATAAAAGGCAAAGACAATTTGGTAATGACTGGACAATTTTGAGACAGTGGTATCCTTTCGACTAATCCATCGCGGCCGCCACCCACCCACAAGGCCATGAGCCGGGAGACCCAGGGCGTAAGACTCACCACGCCACCCAGGAATAAATCTCAGAATAGAAGCGCCAGAGGGATTCGAACTTACAACCAGCCGAGTCAGCATTTGCTTGCCCGCCTCCCCCGACCACTGAGCCAATACCCTGATGGCTATTTTTTTTTTTTTTGGGTGGGGGAACGGCAGCATATGCAGAATCAGATAAAAGCTAGGGCAAAAACCTTAAAAATAATTAACATGAATTATGACCTTGAGATCCTCACCACCCAGAAAATCTAACAAGTGCACTCCTTTGGACCAAACCACCTTACTAACTTTCAGTACACCAAATAATTGAGATGAAAGCCAAAACAGCTTGGTTTATGAGAAGACAATTCAGTTGGATTTTTAGTGTAAAAGAAAAGTAGAGTTTCATGTCCTTTGAAAAAAAAAAAGGTTAAAATTTAGAAATCGGAATGGTTTCAGGTGCACAATTCCATCAAGGAATCCAGTAAAACATTCATAGGCTAATGGACCTGAAAGTGTAATCCACAAGGCATTGTTCGATGGGCCATCTTTTACTTCTTGTCAGGGTAGAATTGCACAAAGTACAAAACCAAATTCCATTTAACATGGCATAATCTTTTACCTTTCCCGTTAACAGCTCCCATAGAACGACTCCAAAACTGAAGATATCGGCCTTCTGATCATACGGCTTGTGCTCTATGACCTTCATGCAAAAAAAATGTTGATTAAAACAAAATGAACCTTCTGATTCTTCCACTTGAATAGCAACGGCACATAAAATATGGAACAATACATCAACTGACTCAAATAAGAAAAAACATTTAAATAATCCACTGCACTTCTAAGTTCCATCAAAAGAGATATATGAAGTTCATATGGTAGCCTATGAATGAAGAGTTTGAGAAAAATCTAGTTCAAGCAATCATTTAATATAACATTCAGTAACTACATTGATTAATATACAATTGACATAAAAACTTTTCAAAAGTATACTATAAGCAAGAATAGCCATAGGAGAGATGTTTTTTATTTTTTAAGTGGTTCAAAACTTCTGTTATAATTAAGTTTTAGCTAGTTGTTTACCAAGTGCTAGAATTACCAGTCTTCTTTATTTTGGAAGTTGAATTTCAATAGCATAGCTCATAGGTCTATAAATATTTGTAATTAACTCACTTTTTAAACTGATGAATCATGAATGGAATGAATAATGTAATTTTAGAAAGTGGCTAACCCGACTTGTTTAGTTGAGTAATCCCAAAATCCATGTTTGGTTCCTAAAAAACCTAACGCGATTTTAGGTTTGATTCTAATCAATTAAAACACTAGAAGTTGGTAACTGGTCAGTTGGAAAATTTTGACTAATTACAAACATTGCAAAGTGGAAAGATGATTCAAACACAAATGATTTTCCAATGGAGATTAGCGAATTATAACAGTGGACCTATTTGTTATCATCTAGTGATTACCACCTCAAGACATAAGATGTTTAAACCAAGTAGGCAACTATGCTGGAATCGCATAAGAAAATGATCACATGCATACCATTTGGAAGAAAAATGAGTGAAAATGGATGGTATGTTACACTGTTTGACTTGTGAAGAAATAATAATTAAAAATTCTCAAACGCAAACAAACAATCGTTTAGGGCTATTTTCAAGGGATATTAAGTAGATTTCCATTGAGCTCTAAACAGCCACATTATAGTCAGTGTTGGTGTTAGCTTGATATGTACGGCAGGGATTTTACCTACAAGCTATGGCTTTTGAGTTCAGCATTATTCATTCTAACATGGTACCAAACCTCAGAGTCATGAAGGTCTTGGGTTGGGTCCAAACCTCTATACAAGCAATTGCACAATCCCCAATTATCTGTCTGTTGTCTCTCCACATGCACAATAAGGCTGCATGTGATACTCATTGTTGGGCCTGTACCTAAAAGCCAAAGCTTTTGGGATCAATGGTATTCTGACACTAAGTATTGAACAACTACACCCAACAAAGCTTCACATACATGAATCTTCTTCTTGACGCCAGTCTCTATCTAGGCCCCTATTTTAGTGAATGCTCAAAGTTAGGTCAAAGCAGTATATATTTGGCTTTTCTCAAACTGATTCAGCGCTTCTTTGTCCAAGGGGTCAGTAGTGCCAAAAAAAGAAAATTATCCAGCATTTTCATGGTCAACACTGAACAACATATGGAAAAACTGAACAACAACCACTCCGATGGATCTACTAAATAAGATTTCACATTGAAAATGTAAAGTTTGCGAAATGCCTACCTCAGGAGCCATCCAACGATATGTTCCCGTTTCTGCAGTCATTACTCCAGACTGAGCTTTGACCCTGGCAACTCCAAAATCAGCTACCTTAACAACCTGATGCACAAAATAAGTATATCTAAGAAAATGATTGGCATTTTATTCAACAAACATGTGAGTAGTGTGACACAATGTTAACAAAAGAAAATGAAAATGCAAGGGAAACAACATTTACAAGATTAGGGTAAATGGGATCAGTCATATTCAATGTCAACCAACTTCATCATCATTTATTCACTACCTATACAAGTATGGATAATATAAATTTTCTTTTTATCATATTTAATTATTAATTGCTTTGATCAAGACAAAGATCGTCATCATGCAAAAAATTATGTTCCTAGTTAGGAATATGTAAAAGATGTGAACAGGTCCATAAAAAATAATTGGCAGAAAACACAAGTAGATGAAAAGACATGATACTACTAAGTACTAACCAGTACCACATTGCTCATTTAAAGATTTACCTAATTCCACCCTGTGCGATTAATAGGAAAATTGAAATCCTTAATTGATCACTAAAACTCTGCTTAAAAGGTTGGATATAATTAACTTGAATTTCATTATTAACATGGCTCACAAATCAAGCGCTGATAACTGACAAAAACAGTCACACATGCTCCTTTGGGGGAAGACAATGTGAGGTGAATGATATGAACACATCAAGTGGATTTTGACAATCATATGCAAAGGGAACCGCAACACACAAAGGCAGCATTTAAGTAAAAAAGCCACAATGTCACAGAGCAACAAAATATTAAACAGAAAATGAAAAAAGGGGAAAAAGGAGTAGAATATAAAATGCAGATAGCATGAGTGGGGTGAATAACATTCCATCATCAACACATAAAAATAGCAACCTGCGGTATAATTAGTTGAATATTTCTGAAATTAGGTATTCTGGTAGCCAAAGCATCTAATGAACATCATAAAGAAAATGGCCTATGATTGACAAGTTAATATATGCAGCTGTACAGGAAATTGAAAATCCCTTACCTCGTTTTCATCCATTAGCAAATTGGCAGCCTTCAAGTCCCTGTGAATTATATTATTTTGGTGCAGGTAGTTCATTCCTTTGGAAATGTCAATTGCTACTTTAAGTAATGTTGGAAACTTAAAGAAACCCTTCTGTTTATGCAGGAAATCGTACACACTTCCACCAGACATAAACTCTGTAAAGTAAACAGCAAACTAAAAATGAAATTAGGAAGAAGATACACAAAACTTTTAGAAATAAGGATACTATTGGACATTTTCAAAAAGACTTGGATACCTGTCACGATGCATAAGCTAGGAGGTTTGGTACACGCACCAATGAATTGCACAACATTCTTGTGCCGAACTTTCCTGCAAGGGCAAAGCCAATTGGAACAAGGAGAAACAAGGGGTTAATAGGGAAACAAGCCAAATAGTATTCAAATCAGAAGTTCAGGATGCATTTATTGAAAGAATGCACCAAGCAAGTTACAGTGCTTATCAAATGATCACAATGCACATCAATGGAAGAAATAGACAATGCTCTCTCAACTCAATTCAACTAAACTAAGCCTTTTTCCAACTACACGGGGTCGGCAGATACTCTAGTATATATCAAGTGTTATTGATAGCTTGATATACATTTTGGGCCTTCACCTATCGGCTACAATTTTTAGGTTAAGTGGTTGTCTACTAAGGTTTCAGAGCTCTGATCATTGAGAGGTCATGGATTCAAGTCTTTTTGTAAGAATTTGCATATTCCTTATTTATGTGTTTGGAATTTGTTTATTCTTCATTCTCCTTTTTTTCTTCATGCTAAAGTTGGGACTATACTTGAGGAGGAGTGCTAATGAGCGTGATTTACATTGTTGGGCCTCCAAGGTGGTTACTTAAACCAGGCAAGTAATTTGTTATGTTACAATTGGAAAATTCACTGAAAACAAAGTTGATGCAATGCAATTGATGTCTAGTTCCGCTAAGATGAAGAATGGGATCTCGCCTCCAAGGTGGAGAAGTCCCTTGATCATACTAGTTTAAACTTAATGTTAAGATTTTGTTAACTTTCTACTGAGAAAGTTACAATAATAAATAATTGTTCATCAAATAATGAAACCCAACCACCTGACCAACCTGATCCGATAGTCAGATCAGTAGTGTATTCTTTTTGTAATATTTCCACAGGTCGGGTTCAAGTGGCAATATTTCTCATCCAAAGGAATTGGATTAAATGATTTCTGGGTGAAATCCAACCCAACCTGACCCCACCCATGTACACCCTAATAGTTTACATATATGGATGTAACAGAATCCATATTAACAGAAAAAATAATTGTTCTTAGTTAATTGTAAGTATTAATATCTATAATCAAGAATACTAGCAAGAAGAAAGAGCAAGTATGATCCCGTTCCGTTTGTGACTCAGACACAGTTTTATGAATCTGAAAATCTAAGAACACAAAAAATGTGTTTGGTTGATGGATTCTGAAAATGGCTTTTCAAAATTTTAGTAAGAAAACATTATGTTTTCACAAAACGATAAAAAGTCAGTTTTTTTAATTTTCTCTTTTCAGATTCTGACTTTGTATATTCAATATAAAACGATTTCAGATTTCCAGCGTAAAGAAGTCATTCCACACCAAAAATAAGAAAGATGGCACCATGTTGACAAGTTCTCTTGCAGCATAAAATTAACACTGACACCAAAGTGAATAATCAACAGAAAAGCTTCATGAGACAACCAACCTAGTAAGTATTCTAACAAAAGCTTAAAGATCATAAATAAAAGCATATTGTTTTAACAAACCTCATAATGTACACTTCCTGGGCGAATTCTTGCTGCATGTCTGCATTTACATGCTCAGGCTTGAGAACTTTAATAGCCACTTCCTGGCTACAATAGCTACCTTTGTACCTAATAGACCAGAAAATAGGTGAAAAACAAGAAGAAAAGATATGAATAGATGAGCAATCATAACCAATCAATGAGTGACTAAAAAAATATGGAGATACTTACAGATCTCCATATGACCCAGATGCAACCTTCTTGCCAAATTTCAACATTCTAACATCAATTTCCCAGTCATCAGTCCCATCAGTAGGTATTTTCACATGATCAGAATCAGGTTTGACCCCATGTTCCTGATTCTTGCTGATAGAAGACAATGAATGAGGTCCCGACAAAGACTTGTTCTGCAACAAAATTCAAGACAAGAATCACAAACTATATTTGACCAACCATCTAGAAAAATTAATTAAAAAAAAAAAAATCAATGTTCACCTTTAGTTTTTTATATTTTGGTCAACCCAAACATCGTCATGCATTTAATCTAATAAGTGTATAGAACTTCTATAAAAAGTTATTTTGTACGGCTTAAGTTATTAAAATTGATTTTATAAATTGCACTATTTGCACATATAAATGGAATGTTACTAGTATTACTATGATTAACTATGTTGTTGCTATTAATTATAATTTATAACATGAAAAATAAAGGTCAGATAGAAAGCAATATAAACGATAATTTAACAAATAACCATATACAAGACTATCCACATGTGCTCAGAACTAGCAATGCTAAAAGAAGAGGATGGGTAATAAACATGGATTTTGCCGTAGTCTATTTAAGTCCAGATATAGGCATGCCTTAGTCTATTTTAAGTCCAGATATAGGCAAACACAATGGCTTCATACTAAATAAACAATTCTATTACAATGACAATAGTAAGAGTAATTACAGGTACATTGGGTCAGATTTGGACCAAAATTCAATTAAACCCAACCCA
This sequence comes from Paratinospora sagittata, assembly GCA_035771175.1. NCBI lineage: Eukaryota > Viridiplantae > Streptophyta > Magnoliopsida > Ranunculales > Menispermaceae > Paratinospora > Paratinospora sagittata. The sequence goes on along the minus strand of CM069603.1, from coordinate 48,491,515 downwards.
ACGGTCTCAGGTGAACAATTTCTTCACCCAACTGACATGTTCATATATCTGAAAACCAACCAAACCAATTTGTTTGGGTCTGGTTGGTAGGGTTTTACAGGTGGTCGCATTTTGGTTACATTTTTTTGCTTACCCTAGAGAAAAGAATAATTATTGAAGAAAAATTCTAGAGATAGTTTGAGATTTGAGATAATGAATGACAAGGTCGTGAGCTCCAATGCTTCATTAAGGTTGGTTCTTGCTCCAGCAGCATCCATGGTCCCAGTTATATTACAGCATGCCAATCAAGAGTGCAAGGACCAAACAAACTGATGTTGAAAGAAAATTAATAATGATTTAAAAAATAATCACAAACAAGGGGGTTATATAGGTCAAAATTTTAGCTTGAGCATTATCAGATATTGAAGGACTAATGGGAAAGTAAGAATTTGCTAGGAAAAGTTCCCTATATGCCTACCTAGATCCACCCTGTTTTTCATGAATAAAGCAGAAAATGTACTAAATTTGCATTCGTAAATGATAAAGCGTTGACCAATATCAGAAAGACCTATGAAAAGGAACCTCATCTAGCATTAAAGTTAACTTCTAAGAACTATCCATAGCAAATCCTGGGTGCAAAAAGTAAGCACTAATTTGTAAAAAGGTAACCTATTTTCTGAATTCTGTAGTCAACACATACAAGCTATCCTTTAACGAAGAAAGTTGTGGATGAACGACCCCAGAATCCAGACCAATACAAGCATTGTTAATCTTTCTTTTGCATCATGGTCCATTACAGGAGAAGTTGAAACTGAAGTACTCAACAACCATTATAGTATATAGACAAAGTAAGGATCAAGGGTTTCACACTTAAATTAGTTAAACTTTATAAAAAGAAAGAATCAATGAAGGGAAGACGACACTTACCTCAACTTTCAACACTTCCTTTTCCAGTACTTGTCTAAGCTGATCAGTTTCCTAGAAAGTTTCAAGAAAGCAATTGAAGAATTTTATGGTGGGCAAAAAGATTAAAAGCATCATGAAGAATTAACATTCAGAAGAACCACAAAAACTTGTGAAATAGCAAGAAGAAAATCATGCCCTACAGTCACATGAAGCGGACAAAAAAGAAAAAGTCTCATATATAGATAACACAAAATGGAACTACAACTACATTAATGAACAAGATGATGCATCAAGTAAATTAAAAGAAGACAAAAGTCAATGCCTAGAAGAGTTTTTCATAAGGAGAATAATCTTTTATATTTTATCTTATTTTTAAAATTTAGGAACAACTCCAATGTGGAGGTCAGGTCATGTATATGACATCTTCCCCAGACCCTGCACTGGATCGGAGCCTCATGCATTGGGTACACTCTACACCTTTTAACATGTTGCACTAAGCAGCTTTGTCTCAATTGTTATGTTTTATGATCAATTCTCTTTTCAGATAAACAGGATAAATTAATACAAAAGCACGCAAATTTAGACATAACTCACCATAAAAAGACATGCTGTAAGCAGTTCATGAAAGACAGAGTTAGTTCACTCAACTCAAATAGACAAAGTAAAAAATTCCACGAATGGTTTCTCATTAGTTAATTGTGCCATATATCTTTAGATAGGCTGTGAGAGTCTAAGTAAAGGCGCAGTTGCACAGAACGTACACAATACTTTTGAAGAAAAAATTTAATCCCACTTAGCTTATTACAATAGGCACCATAGACAAATTCCTTTTAACCTTTAGCACAGTGGCAAAAAGAGAGACCAATTCTAGCACTAAAACGAATAAAACCAAAAATAGCCTCTAACATCAAAATATTTTAACAAGGGGGAAGCCAACAAGGTGGTTGCATAGCCTAAAACATGGTTTGGCGTGTAATACTCACAACCATACTCACCTAAACTCAAAGCCTTCTTCCAACAACAAGTGGCTAGTTAGGTGAGTCAACTTCCTCTACTTTGCTCTATCAAGGGTTACGTCTACAATCATATCATAACTATCCATGTAATTGTCAATACATCATTAATTTTAATGGTGCTTGTGTTGAAATCAGCAGATTAGCCCCTTGCCTCATTAGTTGCTAAACTTTTCTAACAAGCTTTTGTGTGCTTTGTGGACCTTGCCACAATAATTGAAGTTTAAGCCTTAGAATTGTCTTGGAATGTTTGGTGATGATTAGTACTCAATTGTGAATTTCAAGGTGTTCAAACAAGTGATAATTCAACTCAATCGTTGGAATGGTTATAAAATTTTCCATACTTTCACCAATTGGACAATCTGAACTAGTCCCCATTTGTAGGAACATATAATATATTGTTCACTACATTTATGCTATCTATATCTGACCAAACAAATAATTTTAAATTACAATAAAAAGAAATGGAAACCAAGATGCGTGAAAAGACAATCATTTCCTACTTAAGGGAATCAAAAGTGAGGAATCGACATCTATGCAGGCATTGAGTAGATCAATGCAAAATCGTTTTCTCATATCATCGAGGTTATTTGATAACTAAACAGAAATGGAGTAGAAAGTACCTCATATGGCCAACCTTCAACCACAAAAACATCCAATGAGTACCCATCTGTTGTAGAAAAAGCATGTGCTTCTTGGATATTCAAACCAATCTCAGCAAGCAATAAAGTCAACTGAAAGTATAAATAGATGTGTGATAAGACTTCATATTAGACGACATAATTTAAAGCATCCATAGAAATTGCATGCATAAGATAAAAGTTCTTCAATACCTATTAAGTTGAATGTCAACCATGCATCAATCAACTAAAACACTACTATGGTTGATGCCATTTCTTCAATGTCAAAGCCTTAAACCAAATCTCAGTGTTCAAGACTGCATGACTTCCCTTCCTTATTAAAATGCATTTCCTTTGTTAGTTCAAATCTCCATAAATCCTTAAATCTACTATCCTTACATCAAGCTTGTTCCTACTGGTCTTGATCTCACTTTTTTAGAATGTCAATTCCATTATTCCATATTCGGTTGAATATGAATTGATCAGAGGACCCTTTGGTAAAATGAAAAAGCCTAACCTCACTTTCTCCATGCCATTTCTTTCCTCCTCGATTTCATCCCGCTATTAATTCCCTTCTCTCTACATCATTCATCTTCTTCCTTCCTCTTTCCCATGTATCTCTCCCTCTCCTTTTCTCTCTCCCATTATGTTTCTCTTACTTCCTTGTCTATCACCCAAGTCCCATCACATCTTCCTTCTCTCTTTCATCACATCTCCTTCTATTTCTCCCCTCTTTCCCTCCCATCATGTCTCTAGATAGGTATGTCTAATCTATTTTAGGAGAATAAAGGCTAATTGACAAACCTTGTCATGACATGAAGATTGGTCTTTCACATCAAAACTCTATGAAAAGAATATGGATGTTAGCATCTCATTTGAGATAGTACTATGGTGTACATAGTGACAAATGCCACATCTTGGAGATGCTTTTGTCTAAATTTTTTTTTTTCTATCTTTTAATTTCTTCTCAGCTTCTGAAGCATTAGTATACTACAAAAGAGTTGAAAACAAAATTGTTGGATAATTACCTGACTGAGAAGCTTTGGCCTGTCATCTGCCGAAAAAGTGATCTCATGCATGGGTCTACATAATTAAGACATGGAAGGATGAGTCCTATAATATCCCATAGATAAAAACAGTTTGGTCAATTTAATTTGAACATATATAAATAATAAGCACAAGTATGAATTTTGTAAGAATGTAGATTATAGTTCAATTGATATATTCCAATATGATGTCATGAATAGTGATGACATCAAACATGTTCAGTCGTTCAAAGATTTTTAATACTAGTCCCAGGAAAATTATATCCCATCCACTGATGACCAAAAAAACGACCCTAATATTCTGAATTTTTGATAAAGATAAAAATAGGAAACAAAATGATAAAAAGATGAAGCTTGAAGCTGTAAACAAAAATATAGACAGGAAAACTTCAGCCACAAGGATTCCCAGTATCAAGGAATGTTATGAACAATAGAACATGATACAAACATCTTAAGCATGCACAAGGTTAACAATAAAAAATTAGAATCTGGGTATGCAATGCTTATGGTACATATCCATTCAGATCATCTAGTTTCAAGATAGGAAGCAAAAGAAAAGGATGGGTTGGAGTTCATTGAATAACAAAACGGTTAGAACTAAGACTTCCATTTTCCCATTAATCAAAGAGTATAGTAGTTGATGTTATACCATTAAACAGATCTTTATCCTGCAGCAGTTGATATGAATAAAAGAAAATAATATCCAAAACTTTCTAGTTTCTCCATCATCTTTACCGGGGAAATTTTGGACTAGCGTTCACCATGCTATCTCCATCTTCAAGATATGATTCTTTTGTTTCTGGTGCAAGTGCTTTCAGATTAGTTGATGAACCAAAAGTAGGTGGCGGAAGAATGCTGATAAAAGAAAATAAGCATCAGAAAGTGATCAACATAAAAAGAACAGAAGGCGGAAGAAAGAACATACATGAGAAAACTAAATTAGGAATTAAGAAATTATATTCTTTTCCAATCTAGGTAAGTAAGATTGGAACTGTAGGATAATCAATGTTGTACATATTTCCACCTTTTTTTTATAAATTCATCATGCATTCCACAATAAAGAGAAAAGCTAGAACTTATGACCACAAACTGCATCACCAGAGTACTTTGATTCGATGAAAGATGTCCTACAACAAGCAAATGGTACCTTTGTCTGCAACGGCTCTCACCATCTTCTCTTAGAGAATTTGAAAGATAATTATCAACTGAAATTCCATCAGAAGAAGGAAGAACCTGCATAGGAAACAGCACATTCATCTAAGCATTTATGTTGTAGTCAAGAATACTCAAAAAGTGATGATGGTTCAAAGACGAAAAAAGAAAAGACTTATGAAAGAATCAAGACTAAGAATAGATAAGTCAGGTGAGCATTCATATAAATCCAATTATTTAGTATTGACACCAGAGTGTATATCTTGAACATGCTGAATGGCACTGTCAACATCTTTAGAGAGTAGGTACCTACACATCTTGACCCAGTAAGCTTCTAATTTTTCTAGGAACCTTATTTTCAACCTCATGAAAATCCACGCAAATTCAATTGACTAGTGAGTGCTAAGCGTCAGCTTCTTATGTACATACGTATCTATAGCCACTGCCTTATCACATGTACATAGTATGAAAAACACACCACGACTTCCTTCATTATGAAGTATTTCTGCACGCTATGTTTAGAAGAGTTTTTTTGAAAGACGATCTCCTGGTACTTAGTATTTGGCCTCATTTGCTTTTTTTTACCTAAGTTGTGATGATCTCCAAGATCATTCCAAAGGAAATCAGATTCACATCGCACTGAAATTAAACTTTCAGATTACCTCCTCAATGTAACTATCCACCACACAGATGCTTGAACCTTTTGCATTAGATTATAGTGTTCTTTGAAAAATGAGAAGACTCATCATCACATTTGAGTCTAGAAAAATACAGCAAGACTATAGGTAGAATAGTTCAAGCTAAAGCATGAGATAAGAATGGATACCAAAATCCATATCTGTGGCCGGAGAATACATCTATGTGAACACATATGCTCATCAATTCAAAAATTAAGCAAAAATCTTGTACAAGCCAACGACCTGAGTGTGCTGGATGAGATGTATACTTAAAATCAAAGCATTAAGGTACATATGCTAAACTCAAAAACAAACAATGGATCAAAGTATATGACCAAAGACAGTTCTAAAATGAATTAAATTGAAGATATGTCTCACCTGAACAAGCCGTACTTCAAATGCAGGTCTACTAGCAGGACCATGCGCCAGTTGCAGTAATCTTTTATGCGTGAGAACATCTTCTGCCCTCTCTACATTAACATCCAGCGCATACCTACAGTTCACAAAGTACTCTCATGATAAATTGTAAAATACAAAGAGCGAAGAATTAACCAATACTTAATCATGCAACGAGACAAAATTAAACATTGAAACACGAACAGTCCTACAAGCTATTCATAATAATGAGGAAGAGAAATGTGAATTTGTCTTTTCGACCTAAAAAATGTAACCTCAAAACACATAAAATTCCTGCCAAGTCGATAAAAACCACAACCGAGTCCGATGAAATCCAACAACAAATCGCCTAAGAAGAACATAATCATGAGCGCAAAATCCAAGCTAAAAGAAACAAACATGTAACAACATCGCAAAAACAAACGATTCAGAAGCCGCGCGAACTCTCCAAGGACCGATTCAATAATCCATCTAGAGAAAGCAATGACGATTCGGATTCATAAACAAAGACATTTAACAATCAAAACCATAAAACATTAAAGAAAAACAAACAAACAAACAATTAAAGACAACATTCACCTCGTCGGTAGCCGATCAAAATGAGCCCACAGCTCATCGTCGAATCCCGGAAGATTCACCACCTCATTATCCAAATCCTTCAGTCGACGCAAAACCTCGTTGTACACCTCCATCTTCCGCCTCTGCTGGCGAAGATTCTTCGGCGATGAGTCCATACCTCCGCTACTGCAACTCTCCGTATCGTCTATCGCCATTAACAGAAGATCAAGTCACAAATCTCTAACGCACACAGAACGCTACAGAAAGAAAAATAGACAGAAGAATCTATCTTCGCAGATGAAGAATAAGTAGAAAGAAAGAGAAGAACCGAGCCATCTCTCTCCTCGCGCTTCGAAGAACAAACGGAACGAAATGGATTCGATAAGAAGAGATTGAAAATATCGAAGGAAATAAATACAAAAAAAGGAAGAATAAGCAAAGAAAGCAAGTTCGGATTGTCTTCTCTCTCTCTCTCTCTCTATTTCAAGAAATAGAATGCTCGCTTTCCTCTCTCACTTTTGCATGAGAGATGAGAGAAAAATTAAAAAAATAGAAAACGAAACAGAAAACAGGGGGCACTCTCTCTCTCTCTCTCTCTCTGCTTTCGTGGAATGTTTTACCAGCGAAGCAGCCTAGTTTCGGCGTTATCCAAATCCACATAAATAATAAGCAGCTGCACATGCCACATGGGGGGGCTTTGTTGCACTGTTTAGGTTTTATCTATCCACCACGACAGCAACTAGAAAGCCAAGTCAAGCGTTTTTTTACGGCTTAATCCGTAAACAAATAACAAAAATATAAGGCGAAAACGGGGTCAGCGGTGTAGTACATCGTATAATTCAGGAATATGCGTACTAACGTGCGAGAACTAAGGGTAAGTTGGGTCATGGGTGGGTGTGTTGCTCGTGAGAAAAACGTGATAAGCAGTTGAGATATATTCATAATTCATGTCATGTATATATATGTCTACCAAACTCTACTATTCTTTTCTCTTTCTTTTTTTTTGGTGAGGGGTTGATGAAGCGTAATGGTGTGTCTATTTATTAAAGAAGATAATTAATGGGAAAGGACACGTGAGTGGAAAGCTGGATTTTTTGCTAGCGTTCTTCCTTTTCTACATTTAAAGAAACCATGTGTTTATGATATGGATATTTGAAAAAAAAAAAATTACAATTTACGATTTGTAAGCCAAAAGGAGAAGAAAAGTTTAATATATTTTCTATGTATGGCCTGTAAGAAACTCGAGGAAAAAGATACCAATAATTATAACTCGCATCTTTTCTTATATTCAGACCTATTGTTAATACTAAGTAGCAATCAAAAATTTGTATTTATTTTTCATGATATTACGACCAACTTCTTGAAAAAATTGTGGGTGACATTTTTCACAATAGAATTTGATAAGTGAGATTTCAAATAATTCTTTCTTTGGACAAAAGAAGATCATGTAAATACTTACTTAATAATTCATCAACGACACAAATGGATCAAACAACCCATATTTCTTTTCCATTTGTAATACAAATTGTCACTTCTATATTAGCTTCTAATTCATTTATTAGATTGAGCAATTACCTATTCTCTTCTATGTATTATAAAAAGATTAATAAAAGAAAAATACTTTAGAAAATAGGGATTACAACAACATCGATACCAATTAGTACTCTTTAATTTTCTATTGTGTAGCTAAATTACGGTGAGTGACGATAGGATTATATCAAGTTTGCATATTTGGTGTTAAAGGTTAGTAGACCTTTTAAAAAATGCTGAATAAACATTTAACACGTTTAAATTGCTTGTTTAATAGTATTAACTTTAAGAATCTGATAATTTAATATCAATAACTTTTCATAAATCCCTATATTTATTCAAATCTTTTCAAGTCATTGTCTTATGTTTAAGATCAAACAAATATAAACATAAGAAAACGATTGATTAATTAATTAAATATGATTTTGTTTGGTATTCACGAAAAATTAGTGTCCTAAGACTAATAACTTTTTACAGTATCTTTATGGCGATAACAATTAGATTCTTGTTTATATAGTTCTGGTTTTGGTTATTCTCTTCTCTACCATCCCACCAACGTGCAGCTATAAATAGTTAGAAAGGTTGGATTCCAATTCCTATGTATATTATTAGCTAGTGTCCACATGCATCATCTAGCTATATACACACACATCATTTTCATATGGAAACTAATGTTACATTGTTACATATATAACTCCAACTATATAAAAATATTGAAAAACACCTAATTAATAAAAACTAAAAAAATTATCTACAGATAGATATATATTCAGCTTTAGATACTTTTTTTTTTTGATAGCTCAGTTTTGGATTCTTTATATTTCAGCTACACACATGCAGAAAATCAAACAAAAAACATCTATTCAAATTATCCATCAACATATATATAGTCATATATATATATATGAAGAAATGTTACCATTAAATCTAAAAGAAAAAATAAAAATAAAAATTTGTGGCAAAATGGACGAGGAAGCATTAAAACCCTACAAATATATAGTCATATGATAACGTTTGGAACGTGGGAGTTGAATAATTAGTTTGGATTTCATAATTTAATATAATAATAAGAACTGATTAAAATATTTGAATTAGATTAGGTTTTTCCCGATCTCAACGCTGAACGAAGAAATGGATAAGGTAGCGGCACGTGGCTGTCTCCTGTAGAAATAGCTGTGGGCCCTGTGTGGGGATTAGTTAATTAATTAATTAATTAATAATGGAATCTTGGGGATTAAGAGAAGAAAACGGCTTTTGGAGTGAGTGAAGAGGCGGAGAGAGAGAGAGAGAGAGAGAGAGAGGGAGAGAGAGAAAATTGACAGCTAAGTCAGGAGTAAGCGTGGCGGGTCGTAGCCTCTGATGGGCTTGAATGGGAATATCTGGTGGAATATGTTAAACACGCAATAGCTACGTATTAAATCTTATCCTAAGTGTTTTGTTCAAAGTTTTGAAATAAATAATGGAGGGAGGGAGGAAGGGAAGTCATTTCAAGTAATAACGGCTGTTCATGAATCATGCCATTTTCAGCCCTATATATATATATATATATATATATATATATATATATATATATATATGAATGAAGCGCAGCCTCAGCCATTCGAAATATGACATTGGATCTGGCAAGAGGGTTATATATTAATAGTGGGTAATACTATTCTGACTATAATTTTTTTGTCAAGAACTATAAAAAATTCTAATGTTATATACTAATACCAGTACATCTTTTATGTTCTTGAATCATTTAACAAAAATACATACACATATACATCTAATAAACATAAAGGTATAGTTACCTTTTTATAATTAAAATAATACTTTCCATTAGTTATTTAACCTTATATAATTGAGAAAACACTTAATTAAGTTGAGTTAAAAATAATATTTTTTAATAATATTACATAAAAGAGTAATATCACATTGACATTTTAAGTAGATCTATAAGAACATTATCTTTAATAAATCATCGAATAATCTTGTATGGGTGTATAATTTAATACAATTTAATGGTAGAGTGATGAAAATTATGAAAATTTTATATTATTATTAAGTCAATGTTGATGATAAAGAAAAGGGTTCTCGATGAATACACTCAACAACTCACGATTGATTCAAGAGCCCTTGGCAGTCAACTTACTCTGGGCAATAGGTGCTCGAAGCCCTTATGCATTCTTAGAAAAAGAAAAAGAAGAAAAAGAAATGGTGATGTTGTCTTGTTTTTTTTGGATTAGGATACATTGTATCTGGACATCTCGTTTAATTTAATGTTTAGCATGAATAAACAGAGAAGAATTAGAAAAAATGTGAGTACATTATTCTTAATAATTTCTTAAAATTAATTACTGAATGAATCCTTCTAAATAACACTTTTGTGTTTGGTAAAATATAGAAATGTCACCCAAAGTCCGGTAACTTCGTTGGATGAGGGATAAAGTATAATTCGTGGTTGAGAGACAAAGTCTTAATTTTTGAATATGAGTTTGTGCTCACACTTATCTGTCCACTTTGAGAAAGAACGCCCAATAATATTTACAGTTCACGACGCCGCAATAGGTGCGCTCGAAGCCCTTATCCATTCTTAGAAAAAGAAAAAGAAAAAAAGAAGAAAAAGAAATGTTGATGTTGTCTTGTTTTTTTGGATTAGGATACATTGTATCTGGACATCTCGTTTAATTTAATGTTTAGCATGAATAAACAAAGAAGAATTAGAAAATATGTGGGTACATTATTCTTATTAATTTCTTAAAATTGATTACTTAATGAATCCTTCTAGATAACACTTTTGTGTTTGGTAAAATATAGAAATGTCACCCAAAATCCGGTAACTTCATTGGATGAGGGATGAAATATAATTCGTGGTTGAGAGACGATGACTTAATTTTAAGTTTGAGTTTGTGCTCATACTTATCCGTCCACTTTAAAGAAGAACGCCAACAACCTTTACAATTCACGACTTCGTAATAGTCTCATCCCTCAAAAGAGTTAGCAGAGATAGACCAAAAAAGAAATATATAAATGTTTAAAAATTGATTGTTTGATATATATTGTTAGACTTCCGTCTATCATCTATATTTTTTAAGTTCAATGATTTCTATTACAGGATATTGGGTTTAAGTCACCCCACTTGCATGGTAGGTATTTATATCTTCTCTTCTCTCTTTTTTTTTTTTTTTTCTCAACATAAAAGGAAAATGTTAATGATATCTTTTGAATTCACTGGTTTTTAACAAAAAGGAACTCAATTTATCATTAACGGTAAAAGAAAAATACTTAAAAATTCATTCACATTCATTAATGATCTAAAACTTAATTACATTGGGCTTTGTAAAGTTATTATATCGAGTTCAATATTTGTAGGATTTTGGATAGGGTCCATGGGCCTTATCCAACCTTTGTCTTCAGGTTCAGAGCCCTTTTGTTCATTGTGGGACTGCATGTTTTATGATGTTTGTAGAGGGCCTTGATGGGTCCGTATTAGGTAGTTCTAGTTGTAGAACCCGCAATAAATTGCAGATTGTCTAAATTATTTTATACATAAGGTATGTCTCTTACCAATTCAAGACAAAATAGAATAAAAGACCATATGTTAATACAATGAAAGTATAAACTATGCTGTATCTAAAATAAATTGATATAACAAACAAAAGGGGAAAAAAACATCATATTGATGTTAAGCTTGAAACATAAAGCGACTACAAATATATGTATCATCATGTAATTTCTTGAAAATAATGGTTTTAATAACAACCTTCATGGTAGAGAACTGGAAGATATTTAACAATAACAACACAATTTAAAAATAATAAGAATAATAAGAAACAATTTAAGAATTATAATAAACGAACCTTAAATTTCCTGTAGAATTCTTTATTCACCGACGACCTTTTCAAACTGATTAAATACAAAAAAAAATTCTTTTCAAATAAAAATTTTAAATTTTGAGAACAAAAATAATAAAATATATAACATAAGCGGGACTTTTCTAATTTAATAATTAAATTAAAAAAAGTAAAAAATAATAATAAACCATGTCAATAGAGAGAAAATACAACAGAAATGGAGGTAAAACATACAAAGAATCATTCATTCTCTACATTAGATTATGAAAAACTTCTTTAAACACAACATTTTTTGTACTATTATATGATTTTTCATCTTTGTCACAAATAAGGATCTTCAAACCAATTTTGCTTTTTACTCTTGAAACCGCTACATAAAGTTGGCCATGGCTAAAAACAAAACGTGGGAGATACAATCCAACATGTGACAGAGATTGACCTTGGCTCTTGTTGATTATAATCGAAAAGCAAACCACTAATAGATATTGTCTTCGTTGGAATTTAAAAGGTAATTTAATATCTGATGGTGTTAAAATCATCCGAGCTATAAAAACTCTGTCCAACATTGGAACCAGAAATAACTCTCGCTTCTATCACATGTTTCCTCAATCGAGTTATTATTAACCTTGTACCACTGCACAAACCAAAACATTGGTTTATGTTGCAAAGCAATATGATGGGAACACCAACCTTTAGTGTCAACTTGTGATTTGGCATGCCAAAAGTGTTAATGTTGTTGAGAAATTCTGGTGTGTATATAATCTTCATGGCTGTTTGAATTTTCATCCATTTTGCATACACTATCAGAGCTTAGAAGTCACCTCATCACCTAGCCATGGAAGCATCACATACTCGTTCACTTCATTTACAATAGGGGTGGCAATTCGTGTTATCGTGTCGTAATCGGTCGTGTCGTAATCGTGTATAATGAAGTATATTGTAAAGTCAAACACAACACGTTTAAATAACGTGTCATTATATGTAAACCCAAACCAGACACGTTTAATAAATGAGTTAAACAGGTTAACTTGTTAATAACCCTTAAAGCTTAAACAAGTTCATTCTAACTTATTTATCATGCATAAATTCTAAATTAACATATAAATCAAAAAATTTAAATCATAATTACACAACTATATAGTAAAGACCAAATAAAATATTATAAAGTGAGAGTCTCAACACATGACATAAAATATTAAAAAGTCTTCACACGTAACATAAGTCTCAACACAAAATATAATTGTGTTAAACAAATTAATTTTGGGTTTAACAAGTCTACTTGATTTTGACCTGAAATTTAATCGTGTCTAATTGGTTTAACCTATTTTGACCCGCACCTGTTTATACAAAACCCAAACTCGTTTATCTCGTATCGGTTTCGAGTCATGTTATCGTGTCGTGACCTATATTGTCACCCCTAATTTACAACATCAAGTGTAGGAGCAAGGATAACACGTTCTTGCAGATAACTTCTATCATTGCATTTTTCCAACAATTTGGGATATGTACTCTCAACAATTGCTGCAAGGGGATTGATAGGTTCTTTGATGAAAATGTCATTTGGGATCTCCACAATTGGATCACCACCGTTAGCTCCACCAACAATACGATTTCCAATTTGCAAAATCCATTACGAAAATGTTTTCAACTCACCTTAATCGGAATTGGAACAACTATATTGCAGTCTCATGTTTTGTGTCAATATGAGAACTTTGCAAAAACTTTATAAACATGAAGAATTCAAAGTGGCGAAAACTACATCTTATCTGCTTGATTTGGGAATAACAAGTAATATTTGACAAAAGTCACCACCAAAACAATAACTTTGCCACCAAAAGGTAGATCCATGCTGTTAAGATTTGTAAACCTCAATACATCTCTTAATGTTTTGTCCAAAGCTTCAAAACAATGCTTGCGTACCATTGGAGCTTCATCCCATATAATAAGTCGAGTTTTGGCATGCAACTCAACCAATTGACTTCCTTGTTTAATGTTGCATGTTGAATCTTCAATAACAACCAACAGAATCTCAAATCTAGAATGAACAGTTCTATCCCTAGGAATAAGAAGAGAAGTTATTCCACTTGATGCAATAGTAAGTACTATTTTACTTTTGACCTTTAAGCAGAAGACAAAGTTCTCCATTTTTGCCTGTACTCCCATACCCATATACAAAGAAGACACCCCCCCTTCATCATTTAAATTGTAAAATAAAGTTTTATACATAGCTGCCAAATGTACCTTGTCATAATCAAGTTTATCTTGAATAAATCTGTTTTCTCCTTCTGAAAAAAGTAATGGGTCTGGATATGAGATGGTAGGAAAATTTCTCAAACTTTGGTGGTGACTTTCGTCAAATATTACATGTTATTTCCGATCAAGCAGACAATATATGTATATATATACTTATTATTTAATATTATTAATATTAACTTTCTATTAATAATAATGATTTTATATTTTTTTAAATATCCGATGTATTATTTTTTTTAAAATAATGTTATTAATATTGTCCATCACAACTAATAAAAACCAATTTTACTATTTAAATTAAAATTAAATTTATTATTTTAATAAAAATGCTTTATTATTTACAAATTATTTTTTATTCTAAGTTTATATTAATAATAATATTTTTTATATTTTATGAAATATTCATTTTATTATTATTTTTAAATTATTTTATTATTGTTTTAATAAAAAACTAATTTTTCTATTTTGTAAAATTAGTTTGAAAATTAGTTTGAAAATTAGTTTTAATGTATTTAATAATATATTTTAATTATTTATTATATTAATAAAAATTAATTTTATTATTTTTAATAAAATTAGTATTTTTATGATAAAGATTGTTTTAATATCTAAGATTTTGATATACTATCGAATACAATAATTAATATTTTTAGAAAAATTGTATAAGATTCATCTATGTAACCAAACACGATAACATTCTCATCTTCAGATTCTCATCAATCACTTTTCCAGTAATTTGATTCTCATATAATGATTACCGCATATCAAACGCAGTCATAGTACAAAATATTTGATGAATCTAAATTTTCACTATGTACATTTTGTCATTTTGTTTCCAATAATTATGTTTGTGGTATTTTGAATACTAAAATTTGAGTATCCAACTAATTTCAGATGCATTAAGCGTCCATGTTTTATATATTTAAAATTCACATTTAATAACACAACTAATATATATATATATATATATTTTGCATAGTTTTGCAAACAATTGAAATAATTTTTGACCTTGACAGATATCAAACCATTGACATAATCCTGAAAACAAATATATTTGATACAATCGGTTCAAAATCACTTGACAAATATCAATACTATCTAACAAATATTGAAATTTAAAAGCAAGCAAATAATGAATACCAATTAACAAAAAATACAACATAACATAAAAAATAAAACTAACAAAACAATACATAAAATAAAATAAAACTAACGAAATTATATAAATGATTGATAGATAGATTTTTTTTTTGTTATCGATTTTCCGGCACCTGAAAAATGTCCTCCTTCCCTTTGGGCGAGCTAATCCTCTCGAATTCGGGCATAACAAAAGTGTTTGAGCTGACCCTCATAATGGAGATGAATAAATGAAAATACGCCCAGGCTCGAAGTCGAAACCTGAACCTAGACTTCAACCCCACTTATACTCAGTTTAAATTGATAGATAGATTTATGATGTCCAAAATGACATTTTAAATAAAGGCCAATTATTCAAAGATAATATTACACTTCATAAAACAATAGAAACAAAACACAAATAATTTTGATAACATAAATGCATAAAGTAGATCTAATTGTTTAATATGTTTTTCAAAAACATAAAATGAATGTTTTAATGCAACTCCTTTAAAAAGATAAATATATTGCAGGTTCTTTACTTACATAATAGTTGATTCGTATGATCTCATCCAGACCTCTTATACCCCTCATTGTTGTGCTCCCCTTCTTTGTCCTACAAAAAAGTCCCGACTCCTCTAGCCCCAGTACTAGCATTCTCTAACCTTGTGCAACACTCATAATAAAAATAAAAATAAAAATAAAAAATAAAAAAAAGGTTCACGAATGGAAATCATAAAAAGATGCACAATAAAGAATGCATTGCCATATTATAAGTCTGAAAGTACTCGAGAATATGAAACCAACCAACGTGCATGACAAGAATTACAAAGCCATTCAGCAGTTCAGACTGAATGTTTGACGACAAGGTTTAAGTCAACAATCGAGCTTGGATGTTTTTAATTAAAGACAACTAACCATATGGCAAAGCATATTTCTACAAACACAAGAAGCTACAAATTTCGGAGAGAGGCTGAAATGAACAATGAAAATCCTTATTTATTCAAGTTACTAACCTGCCTCCTCTATTTCTTGGTGATCATTTTCATCTTCTAACATCTCTTCATCATCACTTTCAGTCTCCCCCTCCAGCAACCATTGTTCAAGTTCATCCACTTCTTCAGGGTCATACCTCTCCAAGCCCTCAAACCCATCCCAATGGGTTGAACCCAGCTCCTCACCACGATATGACACATGCAAGAATGGACGGTTCCTCGCCAAAGCATCCACCATATCTCTGTTCGAAATCCAAGTTATTCCGAGCCATCTCAGCCTTGGGAAGTATGGCTTCTTCAACCACCGGAAAGCAAGCAGGCTAATGCTTCTGCATTCATAGAGATCCAGCAATCTCAACTTATTCCCACGCCAGCCACCATCATCGACCTGCATTGAAGCTAATGCCATGATTGTAGTGTCACTTATCTGCGGACATTCTCGCAAACGAAGCTCAACAATTGGGAAGCCAGTCTTAGCCAGCCGTAGAATTCCATTGTCAGATAGATTATGAAGATTGGAGAGGTCCAAGTCTTGCAAGGCCCGACCAGAGCAGCCATCAAACAAAGTACTAATACACTCATCAGTAAGTCTACTGCAACCTCGAAGGGATAGAGAGACCAAAGAACCTAGCACCTCATGTCCCAAGTTTCCTAATCCTGTATCACTAATATCAGAGCCATCCAATAGTAAAATTTGCAACTTATGAAGACTGCTAATTGATTTCAGTGACTCATCCCCAAGATTTCGACATTGTCTCAAGTCTAGAACTTTGAGATTCACATTACAGGACAAATGAGCAACTGAAAGATCTGTCAATAATCTACACCATCTTAAGCTTATATTTGTAAGAGAAAGTGAGGTAGCAGAGAAGTCATGAAATACCAGATCTGTCAAATGGGTCCCATGACACACCCTAAGCTTGTAAAGTTTAGAGCATGAATGCAAGATTGTCCTGAAAGCTGCATCTGTAACACAACAAAAACCTCCAAGAGAGATACTTTCAATATCCAAACACTTATCCACCATTAAGAGTACACCAAGATCATTGACTCGGCGAAAGAAAGTGAGAAGATATTCTTGGCTTCGGATTAATGAGAGATGTTTCAGTTTGCCATGCTGATTAATTTGTTGGAGACCTGAGTTAGTGAGGTCAATTGTACTTGTGGGCTCTATAAGAGGTGCATCTTGAAGATCCAAATGTGTCAAGCACACAAGGCTTTTGCTTATTGTACCAACAAGAGTGTCTGTTATATAATCTACTGAAAGGCAGAGTTTTTGTATGCTTGGCAACACAGAAGATTGTATTTGAGATGATGATTGGTGCAGTACTACACCTGGACTAAGTAGTTCTACCACCATTACCGAAGAGACGTATCCAATCTCAAGGGTTGTCAGATTTCTTGAAGCCGTCGCCCATGCTCGAGCAAAATTATGACGGAGGAAAATTGAGGCATCAAACATCAGGCTCAATGACTACATAAATAAAACATAAATTAGTCAATGGTTCAAAGATTGTAACGAATGCAAATCTAGGTAGGTCCGTAACATTACTCATAGTTTTCATGTCAGTGAGGCATGCAACTACAATAATTTTTTTTAAATTGCCACAAGTGAACTGCTCACCACCATATACTCTCGATTTACCACAGATTCATTTTTTATGTTTTTTTCATATTATTATTGAGCTTAAAAAACTTTTTCCCAACTACATGGGATGACAACATGAATCCTCCTCCCTCTTATGGGGACGTCCTAGCCCTTTTTACTTCTAATCATACTTTTTTTTATCATACGAATGCGCACATATTGCTTAGTACATGATTCAAAGTTTTAAAATATTTTAATTATTTAGTTTGAAATATTTTAGTCTCGGTTAACATGAAATACAACTTCCAGAAAAATGATACAAACATCAAATAAGTAACTGGGAAGAATTAACAGACACTGTTGGAACTAAACAAAAAAAAAACCTATAGTAAATCAAAATTTCAAAAGTAAAAGATAATTACCCAATTTTGATTAAAATAGTCGATACTGGATTAGTTGCATACTTTCGTGGTGCAAAGAATTTGAAATCCAGAGAGACATGAAATTAGATGATACAAAGCAAATAAGAGTCCTCTAAAAGGACTAGGAATTATCAAGGTCTATTTTTGTTGCCGTAGCTTCAAAGTGGTATCATCTTCCAAGCATCATGAATGTCTATTATAATCATGTGATTTATATTCATCTGTACCAGCTTAGCATTTTCCTCATTTCCACCATCAATAAGGTTGTTTCTTAGAATTCAAAGACTTATCAGTAATTTTTTTTCATTGACGTTCTAACAAAAGTTCCAGCAACTTCTCCACAAAATTCCAACCATTACAATGAAATCATGGCATCATTTTGAAAATTAATTCATAACTTTCGACTTCTAAACTAATAATAAGTGACGTAGATAAAAGCATTAATAGGGAAGAAATGACACACTGCTTGTGGAAAGCATAAGGGGAAAAACATTAAAGAGATTACACTTTTACTGTTTCTAGAAAAAATTTCACACTTGGTATGTATATTATTCTGTGAATTTACTATTAACTGCCAAATCTTTTACTATGCGCGTTGTTCCTAAATCCATTAGCGTTTGTGTGTTTTTCTATTTCTACGAGTTGGAGTTGTTTCATTCTTCCGCAAAAAAGGGCGATGCGTCTGGGTTACTTTTAGTAAATTAATTCAGGATTTAGAATTTGGTTTTTTATGGTTTAAGAGTCTCACTAGTTAAGATCGATAAGATTTCTATTTTGGAGTGGTTTACAAGGTTTAGAATCATTAAAATTTCAACAATCTGTTTACGAAGTAAAGGGCATAAAGGCTTAAGAAGTTCCATTAACTCTACAAGTTGAGCTGTCGAAGATGCTAGTAGAGTCAATAAACATAAATTGATGGTGGTGACTATTAGGCTTGGAGAAATTCTAAAGGGAGGCAATCTTTGCTTATTTGGTCAAGTGATTCCAAAACCCAAGAAAATATTCCAAAATTCCTAGAGAAATAAGTTGATTGATTAGTGAAATTCCAATCAACTTTTTGATGTTTCAATATAATTTGTCTGTCTACATCAGAGACAAATTTACCAATCCCTCTATGATTGATATGTTTTCTTAATGATTAATTTTGGATGTCATGCAGTAAGCTCTTCATTTTCAAAATTGATACCAGGTCATCTTTACAAAGTTTCTTCTCCCACAAACCTCATTTATTTTGTGATTAGTGGCAATGATAGAGTAGAATGACCAACCAAGGATAAGGGATACCAACTCTAATATTTGGCTCATAAAACAGTCGATAATGGAAATTTTACCTAATGGTTAATGCAAGGTCTTTGGAGGCTCTAGAAAGGTTACACTTCTAGGTTTGAACCTCTGACATATTTCCCACAAGGTAATTTCATACAATACTTAAACCCACTCTAAAGCTGGTTGACCCCAATGATTCAAATTCTCAAGCTTGTTGTACCCAATGATTCAAAAGCTAATATCTTACAAGGTCACAGGCATAATTTAACCATAGCAAAGCTGACATTTTAGAAATGTGATGCAATAATTCCTAGGCTTAAAGGGAGCCTTTCAAAAGCTAAAAAACATGTAACTAATATTAGCAGAAGCAGGATAGCTACACGTAAGGAAAGTATTTCAAACTGAAATATAAATATACAATAACCTACTCCAAGAAGTAGGCACAAGTTATGTAGGTGCTTATGGGCCTAGAGAAGATGTGATGAAATGAGACATAAACACAAGCGGGCATGGAAAAAGGTTTCTGAAGCCAAAAGAAGTTGATGACCAGCTATAGTATCAAAGGAAATGCTCTCAGATGTTATATATCCTTACTTCTAATTGAGTGCAACCACTAAGTAATTCCTCCAAATCAGAGACATGGATTGCGCGTCCTCTTTTTCCGGCCACTGAACCCAAGTAGAGAGACCTGGGTGAAGAGAAGCCATCAATAACAGATTAACAGCTTTGTATGACATGAGGCATAATCATAACAAATGATACTAGTGGTAACTCCAAGATCATCAAGAGATTAACAGCTTTGTATGACATGAAGCATAATCATAACAAATGATACTAGTGGTA
This sequence comes from Paratinospora sagittata, assembly GCA_035771175.1. Lineage (NCBI taxonomy): Eukaryota > Viridiplantae > Streptophyta > Magnoliopsida > Ranunculales > Menispermaceae > Paratinospora > Paratinospora sagittata. Next base: position 48,471,316 of record CM069603.1, on the reverse strand, counting down.
ACTCCAAGATCATCAACAGATTAACAGCTTTGTAACTCCAAGATCATCAACATATTTCAAGATAAAAATAAAACCAGCTGAAAGATGAAGAGAAACAGCAACAGGGAGAGGCTAAGATAGTTAAACTGAGTATGCCATGCTCTTGCTTTTCTAAAGCATGGTGAGGAGCACATTACTTTAATATGCGTATGGAGACTAAGCATTTGATTTGCAAAAACATTATCACCACTATTGTGCTTTTCAAATAAGAAATAAAAGTTTCCTTTTTCTCTGATAAGGTATGGGAACTGAGTGTAGTCTATCTAGACAACATCTAAAGATGTACATGGATGTAGGAGTGCAACAGGACTGACATAGTTATACAGGCGTCAGATTCAGCGAAACCTGAAAATTTTGATGAATGATTAGATAGTATTTTTTTCTTACATAGCTAGGCATGTAATTTTATCTTGACAAACACCACTTGTACTGAAAGCTACAAATTCTCATGAATAGCAAAAAGATCCTGTATAGATAGCTAGGCATGTAAGTTAAATTCTTAGAGCATCACCAGTGGGAACTGCTATTTTTAATGTGTCAATTCTATGAATTCACTACCAATATATTCTTTCATACAACTATCATTATTCTACCTACAAACCACCAAATTTTATATAATAACAACATTTTTAAATAACATAAAAATCCAATATTTTCTCAAATTCACTAAAATTAGCAATTAGAGAAAATCAGCACCTAGTGAAGATTTTTTAAATTATCTTTTGATGGAGATCAAAGCACCAAAGAAGTGCAATTTATTACAATGCAAATTTTACGAACTAGAAACGGAATAATGTGCTACGTTTGGCGGTCCTACTGTTAGGTTGGCTAATACTCGGAATTAATTTTAAGATAAGTTCAATTTGATGTAAACAAATTTATTAAAAATTCTTCACCTTAAAGAAGTTCTATTTAAATATTGAAAAATCTATACTTCTATCAAGATATGCTAAAACAAACACAATTCTATATTAAGAAGATATTAAATTATGAAATGTAATGGTCTAGAGTGAAATTTACAATTCGAATAATGATTGACGCACGCTGCATCTGTAACAAACTATTTTATGACTTCTCTTTTTCGGATATAAAAGAGATTAATGAGTTTAATAACAGCAATAAAAAATTGCAAACCAAGTTGTGCCATTAATAGCATCTCCAAATAGCAAGGGATTAAAGATGCACTAACACAATTTTATATATCCTCCAACATCTTGCAGTGACATTGACTCTTGGATCTTTCACTGGGATTAAAATTTCCAGCGCTGAACATTATTACCTCTCTCAATAACTCCTTCTAATGTCCTTAAGGCAGCATGGCTTCTGTGCAAATTGTTATGCTCCATGAAGCTAGCTGTCTGAAGGTCTCGTAAGGGATATTGAACATAGTTATCTCTAGTTTGTTATTATCCACAGATTCAAGTTATAGTTATCTTCCCTTAAAACTTAACTTGAAATCCCTAAGATATCCTATTGCATTAACTAGGAGCTACATTGAAGAATACCATTCTACAGATCACTATATCAAACTGAATGCATTATTAACACCTTAGAAGATTCCTACGATACACTTGTTTACCAGGAAACAACAAAGAACGTCAAGATTTAACAGGAGATCGAAACAAACCTCAGATCCCTACATCGGCCTCCGATCTCCGAAAGTAGTTTTCCGCTGAAATCCTCGCAATTCTGCAAATAAAGCTCGTGCAGAAAAGGCCGAAGGAGAAGCTCAATAGAGAAGTCATCCAGCCGGCCACAATCGATCTTGAGGATACGAAGATAAGGATTCGAAGGTAACAGATGCCTCAACAGATCGGCAGAGATAGCGACATCCTGATAATGCAAATTTCAACTAAATTCGTTCAAGTTGATTCTTTCTAGAGCACTTGATTTCATCATTTAATACAATAAATTTAGAGAGATCGGAGCTTGGAAACTTTCAACAAATCCATTGAGTTTTAATTACAGAAGGAAAAAGAAAAACATCGATCAGACGGTTAGGTTAGATTTGAGATCGTTGATTACCAGGAGATGAAAATTGGAGATGAAGGAGAGCATTTGAGAAGCACAAGCGTTGAAAGCCTTGCATGTTACCGCGAAGGAGCAGATGGAAGCTACGTCGAGCTTCGTCATTATGGAAGCGAGAATCGCACTCGGAAGATTATCTAACCTGGTTTCATCTGCTGAGACTGTACAAATCGCCATTTCCATTTCTCTCGCTGAATGCCCCAAACGATCCTGTTGTGTTCCTTCTAGGGCAAATGGGTTAAGTAGACTCGACAGAAACAATAAATTAGTGTATCACGTTTAAATTAAGGATTGTGTTGATAATCGAGAAAACTAGTATGTTTTAGAAACAAATGACAGGACTAACCGAAGAAAAATGTGAATGTTTTGTGGTTTTTTCTTTTTTTCCTTTTAAAGAAAAAGGAAAGTTTTGTATTCGATTTTGGGTGATTCTAAATCGATCCACCAAACACAACAATCTGCCTACAAATAGATAGAGGCTCGAGGAAAGAAGGCAAAACTCTTATAACTAAGAGCGCATGCCAATGAGGCGTTGCCCGATTGTAAGGCAACAAAAGCGACAAGTATATAAAGAGAGCGATTTATGGCTGAAGCATATTACAAAACATGCTACAGGGGCGTAGGCTCGTGCTATTAGATGGTCAAATTTCTGGAGTTACGAACTAGTGACTATTCTCTCCTTGACATTATCATCGATGTCCCATCTAAATTTATGTGGAGATTAGTAAGTTAAAAAAAGTTGTTCTCACGTGTTAGATAAAATGTCACTGAAGTAAAGCATGTTATACATTATTTTTACTTAAAAAATAAATAAATAAAAAGAACGCATGAGATCCATAAACAAGGACTATAAGCTTAAAACAAAAATATAAGAGCTAACAAGTATGGGTGCAACATTATTTTGTTGATAAAAGGAATTGAACGCTTCTTACCTGTGAAAAGAGAAAAGATGTCAACTAACTTAGCAGGTTTAGAAGCGCATATTTCAACTTCAACCCAACACGTTTGGCACAGGAGGTGGGTACCTTACCTCTTACCCATAAGGTGGAGGTTTGACTTGAAGAGAGTAAAACATAATATAGTTGTGGGTTATAAGCTTTAGTTGCGAGCTTTAACCCTTGTTGTTCGGGTTCATCCTGATCTAATATAGTAGTTATCATCATTTGGATGGACTTTCGATTTACACCTTCAAGCTAATTGTACTTATATACTTAACAAAATATATATATATATATATACACTTTAACCAATTTTGAAGAGAGAAATAGTTTCCAACTCCATGCCCGGTACTTTGATTACTTTATTTCAAACTGAAATTCACGCCTCTCGTTGAATGTGAGCTTCTGTGGCCATATAATGTGGCAATACTAATTTAAGTACTTCATTCAATTTACAGTCCCACTTGCTATAGCATGTGATGCAATGACAGCAAGTAGTGTAGTACTTAAAATGCATTTGTATTTATTCATTCATTTATTGATTAATGCTTAAACACCATACACATTAATAACATTAATAAACACATTATCACTGTTCTGGCAGCATCAAAGGTTTAAAAAGTCAACCCATTAACAACAAAAAATAAAATATATCCTTCTTAGACAACAAAAAATAAAATACATCTTTCTTATAAACTATGATACAAATAACATCTACGCTTTACTAAAAAATGATCAATCTTGAAGGGGCATAATATATACCTTGTGTTAATAATATTTCTCAAATCTTTATATAATCTATTTGATATAATGAAAATACTCGGTGAAGCTTGTTTCCTATATCAAAATTTCCTTTGATAACTTCCACCCATTTCTCATATATTTTAGACATTTTTTTTTAATCGAAGTATCTTATATTCTATATTTATAAGGTCTACCCCTTATTCTTCCTTACCTTCATTTTTATTTACTAAATAATTATAATTTTGCAATACTTTTGTTCGAATACTAATACAAAATAACAAAATAAAAAAGTTATACACATTATGTGCATATCCATATATCTACTGGTTAGGGGTGTAACTAAGGTTGTCAAGATCGGCATCCTATCTCGGATCATTTGGAGGCCTAAAGGATCGAATTGTAGGAATTGTATCGTGGGTCGTAAGGTCCTACTAACTGAAAAATATAAATATTATTTGTGTATAAAGGTACCAAAAAATATTGAAATAACACATATAAATACAAATTAAGCCAAATTTTTAGAAGTGTACCTCAAAAGTATAATTCTCCTGCAAAAAATAATAATATAATTACAAATTTACAATGTAACAACTAACAGTATAAATTTAAACAAGTAAACAACCAATTTTTTTATTTTTTATTTTAAAAAGCATAAAATATTTTTTAAAAATCAACATATTTTTTTTTCAAAAAACTATATACAAGTACAAGAAAAAAGATAATAATATACAAGTTACAAGTTTACAACTTACACTGACAATACGTTGTTATAAAAAAAAAATTACAATATGTTTTTTTTTGGAAATAAAATTTATATGTTTTTTTTTTTCAAATCCACCTTTAAAAAAAAAACGAATTTTTTTTTAAAAAAAAGTAGAAATAAGGATCGTGGTTGGATCGCAATCCTAACGATCCTTCGATCCGAATCGCGATCCAACCAAGATTCTATCAAATTACGATTCCATTAAAGATTCAGATTGGTCTTGGTATGTAGGATCGTGATCGTACCGATCCTATCAATTCGAATCACGATCCTGACAACACTGGGTGTAACGGGTTGAATTGGATCGAGTTCGAATCAAAACTCAACAAACTCAAACAGTTCGGGTTGGAAAAAACGAAACTCAACTCCTTAACCCAATCCAACCCAATCTGAATTGGGTTGGGTTGGTTATTCAGGTTGAAAAAACTTATTTATTTATTTTTCAAGAAATTGGCTTGAACTTTAGAAGGAAAAAATAAAATAAATAAAAGAGAATTTTAAATAAAATAAATAAAAGAGAATTTTTAGGAAAAGAAGAAATACAAAAGAAAAAGAAAAAGAAAAAGTGAATCAAAGAAGAAGAAACAAAGAAGAAGAAGAGTTGAGAAGTTTTATGTAAAAAGCCAAAAATGTTAAAATTTGGGTTTGAAACTTTGGGGGTTTCCTTTGTTTTGCGATTTAATGGCTTTAGAGAATAATAGATTTAAGGATTAACATTAGGTTAGGTTAGGTTAGGTTCGGTTCGGTTCGAGTTAGGTTGTCATGACCCACTATCCGTGACATCATGACCGGCACAGAACCCCTTCCTCGACATACACGGCGTCCCAATAAGTATTCTAACACAAACCATAATCTCAAATACACAATAATAAACACATGAATATAATATAAGATCATCATATAAAGCATATCCAAAATGACAATTAAAAAAATGTTCTCCAACTCCATAGTGTTCAAAAGTACATAATATACTTAACCATAAGTACAAACTCATCTAAATATTAAGTATAATCATTAGGTGTTACATAGTACAATTTATCAAAATAAATTGTGAAAAAGTACTAAACACCTACGTCAACAACAGTATGAGAATGTTTCACAACTAAGCTTTCATTTTTCCCTTCCTATCAGATCCTAAAAAGATAAGGACGAGGGGTGAGCTACAACAAGCTCACTGAATGTTCTATACAAGTGGCAACATATATATATGCATTTAAGTAAAACATTACAAGAATCATTAAAACCATTTAAATAATCATGGGTGTAAGCAATATTACATACATGTCAATATAATGTATCATGCCATAAACAGGACAATGCATACTATTCTATAAATATGCATATGCAACCTAACACCTCTTGAGTAAGAATCAATACAAGTGTTATGTGTGCGCAAAACCCATGCCCGATCGACTTCTTACTCGTATCTATCAGAATTCCTATGGATTGTATAAACCATAAGATTCGCCCTCCAAGACAAGTATCATATCTAGGCGAATCCTAACATATACAACCCATAGAAATCCTTTGTAAGGTCCACAATTGAAGATTTTCGGTCGGCTCAATGGGATTCTATAAAAAATTCCAAGCTTAAAGAATGCACATAACTCAACTGCTCTCCCAACTGACTATGCTCAAATACAGTTCATGAATTCAATAAATCATGCATACTACATTATACAAGCATTTAAAACATTTTATATTACAATACCACATATAGAATTCCCAAGTAAAAGAAACATTCACTCTTGATTGCGCGGCTTAGCCAATCTAACTTTCAATTTTAAGAAAAAGCCCTAGAATGCCACAATCACCCCAATGCACCACAATCTCCAATTGGATTATTTCAAATCACAAATCCTGAAAACGACATGGTTTATGTGAAACTGAAAATCAGTCCAAGTATGCTAATCAACCATGTTTAAACCTGTAATACCCCTTAGTTTTAATTAATACATATATTGAATTATGCATATATAGAGATGTATAATACGCGCATACATATGTAAGAGGCAAATATATGCATGTATGAAAATATATGCGTGTATGAAAATATATGTGTTTATGAAAATATAAGCAAATAAATGAAATTATTAAATGGAGATGATATATATGGGATCATTCTATATGGGTCCTTACAAGTTAAAAATGGAGTTGAATTAAATTGATTAATTTATGGTGTGAGTTGGTTAACTATTAAGCATGAAATGTATGAGATCATAATAGATAACCTTTACATTTAAAACTCTTAAATCTCTATTTCCCTCCAACTCTCTCTAACGTGAATGAAAAAAAGAAGAAGAAAGAAATAGATAAAGAAGAACGAAGAGAGAAAAGAAGAGGAGAAAGAGAGAAACACGGGATTCACGACAAATCATGACCTGCGGTAAGTAATTTTCACTTTATTTCTTCGTGAAATTGATAGTTAGGCTAGATGTAACGATTCCTTCGGAGTGATTTTTGCTACGGGAACCGTTTTACAGTGTTTTCAAAATTGGAGTTTTGACATCATATGCGATCTGCCTTCGCACGTTTTGCATACTCCAATGTCAAAACCATTTATGAATGATCAATAAAACACAATACATTTATATGCATAACATGTCTACATTTAAACAATTCATATAAGTCATACAAGAACCAAAATCAAGAAATATACTCACAGTGATTAAATGCTATTTTTAAGTCAATGAACCTAGTAATATTCAGCATAAGGGATCACCATGACCATCACCATCACCAAACTCATTGCACCATCAACCTTTCCAGCATCAATATTCCCTCAAGCTTATTCATCAACACATTCAATTTTCAATTCCTATGGAAATATGAAATTCAAGCCACACTTAATCATTATAAACTACTAAACACTATTTAATCTCACTAACACACTAATAAACATTCGCAATTCATGTATAATTCGAATCTATCTCACTTAACTATACTTACTTGTATTATTCATTCAAATACATTTCATTTGATCCAAGTCTTACTCATTCACCACTAATTCTTATTTTAGCAACCTGAAAAATATTATACACATTCAATGAATTTAGGTTCCAGCTCAACTTAGGACTCATGAGCAGTTGAATGTCATTATCTCGTTTCTATGGTCAATTTAGATATTTTCACGAGAAAAAACAGTGAAAATAAATTTTCAATTCATATTTTCACTAGTTCTTAGTTTTATTTTTCTACTATAACATATATCAATTTTATTAAAAATATAGAACATTCCTAAAATTATTTTGTTCACATCGACACGTGTAAAATCAGTCATATTACCATTCTACTACATTCAACAGGTATTTTACTAAGGTTTTACACTTTCGCGGAGGTATCCAAAATCAATTTTACTCACAAAAACCATATATTTAGTTACTAAAAATATCAAATCATATCCAAAAATCACAATCTGGGTATCAAAACGTCCGGAATTCAGTTCTTTATGATTCTATGATCTCAAATTAGAGTTTCACTGGATTTTAATTCCATTTTATTCACTAGAAATAATCACTACTGTTCATGATATTGTTCATTGAAGACATGTATAATTTTAGTATAGTACATTGTGTCGGTCATGACGTCAGCTTACGTCAGGGTCGTCGTGACATAATCCAAATCAAATGCCAATTAAGTTTCTAAGATGGTCTTACACATAGGCTAATCTCAAATTGCCCAATTTACCATTTACTACCCAATTAACCCACATTTAACCAAATTAAATGCAATAGGTTGATCCAAACAGTATAATACATGACATTCAATCATAAATAGGGTTAATTAGACTAATTGCAAGTTAATTTCATCAATTGAAATCAATTAGGTCAAAATCCTTAAATTTGGGCAAATCCCTAAATCACATGCAACTTCCCAAATTACAAGAAAATTGTCAAATTACATAGCCTAGGCCAAAATTTCTCTACACTAGAGTTTCCACTAATCAAAATCAGTAATTTGGAGTGCCAGACATCCATATTTACTCATGCATTCATCATAAATCACATGAAATTTGAATAGTAAACCCTAGGTCTAAAATCCTAATTTTGGTCAAATCCATGAAACTCCTCCAATTTCTTGTTAGAAATTGAGGTTTTCACCATTTATGGACTCCCCATATCGTCTAGATACACATATTACAAAATCAAAGCCTAAGTCCAACATTGATTTTCCACTGCTCCCTTAAATTTTGGGATACATGGATGGAAAACACCCCTTAAGTGTTGGTTGAGGTTAGGGAAGGTCTTTAACATGAAAAACAAGCATAAAATAGTCCATACATGCAAACCCTAGGTCTAGGACCCTAAAATTTCAAGATTCATACAAACCCTAGGTCGAAAATCAGTTTGCATGCATGAAGGAAAGTAATAGAAGAAAGAAAAATAAGAAAGAATGGGGAAGAAATGATTACCTTGGGTGTTTTTGGGCAAAAATCACCAAAAAACCCTAACTTCTCTACTTTTTCTCCTCTCCCCTTCTTTATCCCCTCCCCAAGCTCTCTAGCCCTCTTTGAAAGTGAAAAATGAAGAAACTCACATTCAAATGGCTTCTATAGAGGTTTAGTTGCATTTTTGGGCCCACACATGAAAGTTAGAAAAACTACTTAAATAAAATGAATAATTTTTTTCTGCTGCAATTACTTGTACTTAGATAATCAAGTTCTTGCAAACGACTTGTCAATTTAACATCTTAACCATTTCATAATTTTTATGATTAAGTTAAAAATCTTCTGGTAATAGTTCAGCTCTATCCAACGGTGGGATTACGCGATCCACCCATTTGATCAAAACTGCTCAAGAAAATCTGTAAATCTGTGAAATAGTGTTTGGAGTCTTATATCTCACAGTAAACAACTCCGATCAAGATCTTCACCATTCCTAATTAAGATCCATCAAAGAAGAATAAGCTGACAAAATTTCAACTCAATCGAACGACGGATCTAGGAGATCATGCCATTGATGTAATTGGTTACAAAAATGTTTTCCTCCATGAAGCGAGCTCCATTGATCCAAAACACCATTTTCAACATGTTTTGACGTCAAACGGGTCTCCGATCATTCCAAAACTTTACGCACACATTAAATAACTTAAAAGCATGCAAAGACACTCGAACTAACATGTGTCGAGCATCAAATACGTATATACATATGTATACAGGTACTCTACGGATCAAAATGACGTCATTCTAAGTTACGGACATTAAATATGTTGCATCAAGTTCCAAGGGTTTTAAGCCATAACCCAACCCAAATCGTACAAATAAATTGAAACTTTTAAACCCAACTTAACCCAAACATCTAAATTAATTCAACCCAATTCATCGTATTGAGTTCGATTTGCTTGGGTTGACTGTTACACTCTTATTACTAATGGTTAAGATGTTAGTTTAACGTCATTGTCAGGTTCGAGTAATTATTTGGCCAAAGAGAACAAGGACCAAAGTGAAATGACTAGCAAGAGTGGTGGGAGGGAACGCTCTCACGTGCCTAATGCGAACACGCAGAGGCTGAGCATCTCGTTTCAGCAGCTTGCTGGCCTGCAAATGACTTTCCCCATCTGGTCGCTATAACGACCTTCTTTTTTGTACTCTGCCACGTGACCACCTCATATCTATAATATATACTTAATAACTCACTTTAAAAAAGGTTCCTAGCGCCATACTCACTCTCCCCCTTTAAACAACTTATTCCATCACCATCCTTTTTTGATTTAGAGGCTCATATGGTAATTTTAATAAATGGGTAGGTGTTATTAGGTATTAAAGACATCAGAGACTTCAATAAATCAAATGTCAAGTTGGGTTAGCACAACATATAAATTTCACGAGAACTATTTGGTATTTAATCTACTTAATAACTTATTCTAAAGAAGGTTCCTAAGCGCGTGACGCACTCACTGCCTTTAAACAGCTTCTTCTATCACCATCCCCTATTTGACTTAGAGGCTCAGATGGTGATTTTAATAAATGAGTAGGTGTTATTAGGTATTAAAGACATCAAAGACTTTAATAAATCAAATGCCAAGTTGGGTTAGCACGACATATAAATTTTAGGGGAACTATTTGGTATTTAATCTTGACTATAAGGTTACTTAGTATTTAAGAGACAGAGTGACTTTTGTTCTATGCGTAGATGAAATAAAAAAAGAACATTTATATGATTAACAAAAGATATACAAATTATATATATATATATATATATTATAATATATTATAGATTTGAAAGTTCAGTAACACAAATTAAGTTGTTGCTGACGATTACTTAATAATCATTTTTATGAATATCCTGAAAAATGTGAACAAAAGATATAAATAGATTATATATTTACATATATGTGTGTGTGAGAGAGAGAGAGAGATTAAGTCGTTGCCGACGATTACTTGATAATCCCTTTTATGAATATTCCAAAAAATGTCAACAAAAAATATATAGATATTAATATCCGCATATTTGGGGTCAAATTTCTAACTGGGTGCTTATCTTCTTCTTCCTTTTTTTTCTTGAAATACTATTCATTAATTTCATAAATAAATAAAAAATCATTTCAACCTTCGTTTGAGCAAAAAAAAAGTTTTATTTATATATATAATATATCATTTATGAATAAAAAATTGGTTTCATATGGTATTAGAAAAAAAAATAAAGTAATGTTTGAATAATACACTTTAAAATATATTTTACTGATATTATTTTTGAGAGCTATTGAATCACTTCAAATCATGTGTTGATGCATGATTTGAAGCGATCCACTATTTTTTAAAGAAAATGTTAATAATGTGTCTTTAAAAAATGTGTTTTCAAAATAGTTTTCAAAAAAATAATTCTATTAAATTGAGTTGAGTATTTTTATTTTGTAAAAGGGGTAAAGGAATAAAGAAAGAAAAATCATGGCTGTTGGTACTTCTCCAACTCTTTATTTATTTATTTATTTTATATCTAATTTTTGTTTTATTTATTTAGTCTATGTGTATATTTGGTTTCATTTTCATCAATACCCAAGAATTCATCGATGCTTTGTGGAACATAAAAAATAAAAAATAAAAAGGAATAATTGACTTTAAACTTAAAGTCCAAAGCCACATCTCCGTATTTGTGTCATGAGTTTGGGGCCCTTCATCAATATAACAAATAACTAATGGCAGATTTCATCACCTTCGCCCGGGCGAGCTTTTGATGTGAAGCTTCACAAAACGAAAGAGCTATTATGTCAAAACAATCGTAATAGCTAACAAAATCTTTGTAGCCTTTCTCAGTCCATCAAGAAAAGTGAGCTCAAATTGGATGGGCTTTCGTCAAAAATTTCAACCAATCCCAAAATACGTGAAAAAAAAAAAAAACCATCACAAACATGCTTTTAGGCCCAAACATTTAAAAATATTGCCTGGGCATGAACAGTTAAAAACTAACCTGATTAATGAATGTACTCAAAATATGGGATAATTAAGCTATATTTTATTTTTGAGTATTAATACAATATGTTAGTAGAAAGTCAAGAAAAGTTAAAAACTTTTTAATAAAATCAAGAGGGCGAATACAGTAATGAGAGTCATAAGAGATTTAGATAAAAATTATGTGAATTAATTATTATATTTTTATTTTTATTTGTATTAATAAAAAATATGTGTCACTTATTTGTAAAAAGAAATAATTAAACTTTCGCTTTTAATAAAAAAAAATTGAATGTAACAAAAAAAATAAAAAAAATAAAAATAAAGGGTTTAATAATAATAATAATAATAATGATAAAATAAAATATAAAAAATATGAGAGAAAAAGTATGGCACGGAAGACATTGAATGAGAGGGAATCTTTGTCAGACAGAAGACATAAAAGCAGGAAGTAGAAATAAATGGATGGCCACAGAGTTTGCTTCTTGTTTTTTACTTCGCCGAATGCTATTCCCCACATTTACTACTCCTTCTCTCTCATAATTCCCATCCATTTCCTTGCATTTACTCTTTTCAACTAACTCATTACACTACACACTACACTACACTACATCTTGAAATAAGTTATTGTACATAGTGCCAGCCAACGGTAACCAACCCCTGTTTCCCTTTCCACCCTTCCATTTTGTAATACTAATAATAACAATAATAAAAAATATATAATTTATTATTATTATTATTATTATTTTGTTTAAAAATAATATCTAATGTCCGCGGGGCACCAACCGTCGGCATTCGCTAGTGTCTCAAGTATTTTGCTCACAAGACCTCCAATGCTCACATTCATTTGATTAAAAAAAGATGTGTGGATTGTATTTGCTTCCTTGAAATTTAATGGTTGTAAGGCACTGGCCTATGATCCTGCGTTGGCGGGGCGTTGAAATAACACTGCCATTTTTAATAGTTTTAGAATAATATTGAATCTTGTTCTGTTAAAAGAGGATTTTAAGAATCTTGTTCTGTCTAGAGTTGTTAATATATCAATTTGTTTAAAATTGCTAAGAGTAAGAGAACATGGAGCCAATGTCCAAGCAAAACGTGTGTAACGTTAGAAATCACTACCCTAAAAACTATAACTGTCAGATAATTAGCTATCATCTCCACGTAAATCATTTCTGAATGACTAGTGCAAAGTCTTAAAAAAAAAATGGTGCTAACACGTGGAGGAAGAGGACGGGATTATGTCTTTTGCAACTGTAAGCGTATTGGACCTCGTCACCTTGCCGGTTGGATCCCCCATCTTTATTGGGTCGGGCCCAATAATTTAACAAAACTAGGCCCACCTAAACCTCAAACATCAACAGTCAAGTTTGGTTGGTGATTTCTAGCATCAAAGTGATTTCCACATCACATTAGCTATGGGCTCTTTTTTTATTTTTATTTGAGAAAAAAGCCTAAATCTTCTTCATTAGACATGAGGACATGCCACGCAAAAAAAAAAAAAAAAAAAAAAAAAAAAAAAAGAGCTAGTAAGAGTGCAAAAACTATCTAATGCCTAGCTGTAATATTATAATATAAGAGAAGATAGATAGTATGATATATAAGTAAGCCACATTTGAAATATATATATATTTATAGCTATTAGCTAATATATAAAATGGAGTTTAAGAAGACAAAGTGACAAACCTTGAGCTTATAAGCATATTGCTGCTTGTTGTGGAGTGAACCAAATAGAAGAGATGAAAGGGTACTAAGATATTGGCACGGCTCAATCAGAAACTACACCTGTTTATGTATACTTGGTGTTCTTTAATTTCTGAATGAACCGAGCCAACATCACAGTAGCAATTTCAGCATAATATTCATGCATCCCAATCTTTATCTTTTTCCTCTTCTTATTCTTCTTATTGCCATGCCAGTACTGCAATAAACACAGTAGTCTACCAGACACTAAACATGGAAGAAATTAAGAGATCAAAGAAGAAGAAGAAGAAGAAGAGACTGAAAGGAAAAGAAGAATAAGAAGAAGAAGAAGAGGAAGAAGAAGTTTGGGTTTGAGAAGCTAAGGGAAGTTTGAATTTAAGAAGGTTGAGGGTGAGGGAAGAGCATTAAAGAGAGTCGACTAACCAAAGGAGGAAGAGGGGCCAGAGCCATTAATATGATGGCAACCCCCGCATACCCATTATATTCTCTCTCTCTCTCTCTCTCTCTCTCTCTACTCCTTTCCCTCTCTACCCCTTACTGCACCAATATTTAATAGGATACCCCCCCATAATATTCTTCTTCTCTCTCTTTTTTAATTCTGCATGCTACTGATGAGACCGCAATTGCACCCCTTCCCTCTCTCTCTCTCCCTCTTTCCCTGTGTTATCATGCTTATGGTAATGCTATTGTGTATTGTGTTGGTGCACATTAATTCCTTTTTTTAATTGATATATTTACTCTCTCTCTTTTCTATAATGAACATTGTATTAATAAGTTCTTCGGCAATTAGAAACTTCTCTTGATCTTACCAAATATCAACTAACCTATATATATATATACATATCTGGGTGTAGTTATAATGCAAAATTACTGTAAGAATGATCTGGCTAAGGGTAAAGTACTAAAGCTTTGTGTTGATATGTATATATATGCGCATGTACTATGTAATTTGAAAGATCGTTGGAGTTGTTTTAATGCATGAATTGGGTATTTAATATATACATGTGGATGAACTATAACTATTTGGACACTATTGCAGGCAAGAAAAGCAAGGACTGTTACGGTGTGGCGTCATGACACCGCCATTATTGAAAAAAACAGTACTCTCATCATCCTAATAAATATATTTTTTAAAAAAGAATGTACATATTTTAAAAAATACCAGTATTTTTTTTTTAATTACGAGAGTCAAAAGAGTAAATATGTTATTTCCTTACATTAATTTTTTTTAATTTTTTTTTGTTTGCAGTTAAATTAACATTTTCCTTAATTAAAAATAGAGATAAGGAAAGAGTAATTTTTTTTAAAAGGCAAACGACGGCGTGCAAATGATAAATATTAAATATTAATAAAATACAATACATACTTATACAAATAGTATTGAATACTTTTAATTAAAAAAAGGCTTCATATTGAGTCTTAATATTCTCATTACATATATAATTAAGATAGAAAACTCACTAGAACATTAAAGAAAAAAAAATATTATATAAAAAAACTTAGAAAGGAAATGATGAAGATGGTTAACAATAACATTAACAAATGCAATCATACTTGCAAAATCAGTGTTCTTTAAAAAAAAATTCTCTTAATAAAATCCTTTAATCAATGAAGTACATGTACATTTTTTGTATTTTAAGTGTGTCAATAAAAGAGATCACAATATTTATATTCCTAGCCAATTGAGATAGGATCCATTCAATAAAACAAATTGTATATTTCACTTCATTTATTAGGATGTACTATTAGATGTATCTATTTTCCATCTTCAATGAGACAAATATATTCATCCATATTTATTACATGCTCCATCTTTTTATAAATTAAGATGCCTATTTAAATTTTAGGTTGAAAAGTCTCAGCTCCAGTCTCAAGTAGCTGTCAACAAAGAAGAGATTTACCAAATTAAATGCCTAGCTTCAAAATAATAGCATTTTCTTTCTAGGGCTTTCTCCATGTAGATAGTTAAGTGTATAATGTATTACAGGTGTCTTCATGTGTTTTAATCATTTTTTATTTATTTATTATTTTTTTTTTATGATTTCTCACGTGGTGTCTCCATCCTCAAGCAGACTAATCCGCGTTCGAACACTGCAAGGGCATCCATCCTCGAGCAGACTAATCCGCGTTCGAACACTGCAAGGGCATTGAGCAGCCCTTCTTATGTGTTTTAATCAAATTTCTTTCAATCAAGTAGTACTTGTAAAACAAGTCGTCATTATAAATTATTTAGTTATAAATTCAAAAAACCTTAAGTTTAGATCATCACCCTCGATAATGATCAATTACAATGTTCAAAAAATTATTCCTGACATAATTACATTTACATTTATACCAGCTCTATCAACATTTTAATCCAAAAGGTCATTACAATAAGAGGAAGGCAAAATAAATATATGTTATACATATATTATATACATTAATTGTTAAACTATGCAAAATATCCATATCATCACACTCTTACTATTTCCTTTCAGTAATGCCCCTCAGAGAATCTCTATCAAAGGTTATCATTACTATTTTAAACAAATATTAGTCACTTTGAAAAAAAAAAAAAAAAACAATATTAGTCACATTAATTAGTTTTTTGTAAATAAATAAAAATTTGAATTAATAATGTACAAATTAATTAAAGTCTCTCAATCCAACGTAACTAAACTGTCTACCTTCTTCCTGCTTTTAACATTTGCCATATTGATCCATGAGATCAGAAAACAGCGAGACTTCACGCTACAATCTCCTGTAAAACAGTTGGACTCAACTAAACCAGTCTGACATGTGGGATAAAAAATAAATAAATTCATGTTAATGTAACGTTATTTATATTTAATATGAAAAAAAATATTTTTAAAATAATCAAAAGGTGGTTGCATCATAAACTGTGATGTAATGCAGTATTAAAAAAATGCCTAATATTTTTCAAAAAAAAAAAAAGAAGAATCAGTGCTTGCAAAACCTAATTAGCAACCATTCCCAAAACCTCGTGATCTGTACCCAACGGTTGCAACAAGAAACGTGTTGCTCATAACAAATCCCGGTACAAGACAAACCGAAACCAACATGGCCTTTCCACACACAAAATTTAAAGATCTACAGATTTAATTGCAGAAACCAAAAAAACAAGGCTTTGATCTCCTTTGTTAATTTCATTTACTTCTTCTTCAAATATTATATATTGTTTCTCTTCATTAATTAATATATCTTTTTTTTTTTTTTTGATTGAGGTATAGTTTCTTCTTCTGCTTCTTCTTCTTAATTATAACTTGATGGGTCAGTGCACATCAAGCGGAGGAGAAAAGGAAGCCGGAGCAAGGTGGGACGTCGTTGAATTTTCATCGGAACGACAGGGATGGACGGCGATGGTGAGAGAGCGACGATCAAGATTTTACATTGTAAGGAGATGCGTGGTGATGCTTCTGTGCTGGCATAAATATGGAAAATATTGATTAAGTACATACATGTATATATATATGCTACCCAACAATTAATAGTTTAGTATTTAAAGAAAATTTCTTCTTTAATTTTCCGTTTTTCTGTCATTATGGAAATAGCGGGTACATACACAGTAGTACTGTATCTTGAATTCCCGTGGAACTTAAATTCTTTCTCTCCGTATGTCTCGTTGATGTGTCATGTGTGTTTAATTTAAGATTTTAATTGGTTTTTTTTTTTTTTTTTTCTGAACATACAGAGAACCAGAAAGAGTGAATATCAAAGATATAAATTAAACATGCAAGGGGGAGGGTATACAAATAAAATAAGGTTGTATTTGGTTCGCGATAAAAAAATATATATGAATATAATTCAAAAAAACAAAACTTAAAAAATTACCTTTTATCATTTTTTGAAAATAATTTATTTTCTTAACAAAAAAAATGAGAGATTGTTTTTAAATTTTTTTGAACTAAACAAATTTTTAAATTTTTAAATACCAAAAATTGTACTTGAATAACAAACTAAACACAACCTAAAATTTTTAGAAGAGAGTGCTTTAATGGCTTTGCTCCATTTGAATATCAATTGAGCTGTGTGCTTTGAAGTTTAAATGCTCAAAGATGCATGAGCTATTTGATAATCAAGAACATTAAGATAATCAGATGGGCCATTAACATGATGGCTTATCTTATTTGTTTGTGTCAGTTTCTTGTCCTAGTTAAGGATCCACAGAACAATCACGAAATAAAATTTCATTTAAACATGTTAAATTTGTAATCCTTTATATATTTTATTTTTTAGGGCACAAAGAGTTAGGAGATAGGACAATGAAAGATAAACATTAACCGAAAAAAAACACCCTTTACGGGATATCTTCAAGAAGTAATGAAATAAAATATACTTAACTGATTTCTCTAAACAAACCAGTACTCACTGATGGCAACTTCTTTTTGATAATATTTTACCAAACTAAATTAATCCAAACTAGTACTTATAAGATAACTAGACTCTAGAGTACAGCTGGGCTTTGAAATATTTGAGTTATTATGGTTTGGAATCTCAAAACCCAATGGCTCAAGTAAAAACCTGTTTAGTCTACACAGATTCATGAATCCCGATGATTCCAAAACTGGCTTCAGACAAAAAGCTTGAAACAACAGAGAATGTGAGAGGATCATCTGTACATGCAAACAAAAACAGAACAGCTCTTCCTTACGATCGATGCTTCCAATGCCAATGTTTCTTCCTCAACTTCTTTATTTCGTCAAACCCACCAATCGTTTCTTCTTCTCTATTATGGCTTACTACCCAGAAAACGATTATAATTTCAAGCTCCCATCTAATTTTGTACCCACAGAAGCATCCCCTGAATGGATGAACAGAGCTGATAATGGTTGGCAGTTAACAGCAGCTACTCTCGTGGGCTTACAGAGCGTTCCAGGTCTCATAATTCTCTATGGCAGCATTGTGAAGAAGAAATGGGCAGTTAACTCAGCTTTCATGGCTTTATATGCCTTTGCTGCTGTTCTGCTCTGTTGGGTTCTTTGGGGTCATCGGATGTCATTTGGAAACGAATTCTCTCCTCTCTCTGGTACGCCAAAAGCTGCTCTCACAGCTGATTACCTACTGTATAAAGCAAAAAATGCTTTCGTTCCAAGGGCTACTTTTGTGTTCTACGAGTTTGCTTTTGCTGCAATTACTGTGATATTGCTTGCTGGGTCGTTGCTTGGGAGGATGAATTTTAACGCTTGGATTTTTTTTGTTCCTCTGTGGCTCACTTTCTCTTACACTATTGGTGCTTACACCATCTGGGGAGATGGGGTTTTTGAACAACATGGCATTGTTGATTTCTCTGGAGGTTATGTTATTCACCTTTCATCTGGGGTCGCCGGATTCACTGCTGCTTATTGGGTATAAATTTGTTAATTTAACTAAGTTTTAGTAGTTGTGTAGTTGTCCCCATTTAATCAATCACTTTTAAGTCCCCAGGGTTTTACTCCAAATGCCTCAGTAATAACAGAGGAGAGATCCCAACTCATATTCTATGCAATGAACTTGCACATAGTAACAACTCATATTCTATGCAAGGAACTTGCACATAGTAAACATGAGACTATTATTATCATTATTATTATTATTATTATTTTTAGAAGATATAATGTTAATAATTAGTTGTAAAATCTATTTTATCACCAAATCCGCACTTTCGGGTAGGTACTAGGTTTATTTCTGACCTATTAATCCCGTTCACCCCCTACGGTGAGGTAGTGGTAGAAGTTGAACTTGAAATCTTTTAGTTCCCTCTTTATCAATTGCACTAACTCCATGTTGGCACATAGGACTATTATCTAGGTTGTTATTATTCATATTACCTTGATAAACATAATTAGGCCTCTACTTATCAACTATAACTTTTAGGTCATGTAATTTCTAATATGATATCAAAACTTTGTTTATCTTAAGGTTTCTATAATTAAACCTCATTGCAAGCATTTACTGGTTTTTCTTATTTATTAATCATAGCTTTCCTCATCGTAATAAATCTAGTCCATGAGTCGTCATGGACATAAGAAGAATGCCCTCATATTCAAGGGCATCCGACTCTAGTGGCATGCTAAGAAATGGATGTTGAAAATGTGTAACTAATTGTTTTCCATCTTTGAAATTGATTAATTTGATTGTTTTGTGGTCTGATTTTGGTGGCAAATGGAATGAATTAGGTGGGTCCAAGGCTATCACTTGACAGGCAGCATTTTCCTCCAAACAACATAATTCAAGTGTTGGGAGGAGCGGGATTGCTTTGGATGGGATGGAGCGGTTTCAATGGAGGCTCACCGTTGGCTGCAGACTTGATAGCATCACTGGCCATTTTCAACACCCATTGCTGCACAGCAGTTAGCCTATTGGTGTGGGTGGCACTGGACATGCTGTTTTTTGGCAAGAGCTCTGTGATTGGTGCTGTTCAAGGGATGATGACTGGCCTTGTGTGCATCACCCCTGGCGCAGGTCAGTGTTTAATTGGTTTATATACTTCAGTTACACAAACAAAAATGCTAAGTGGTGCATTATAGTAGATCATTAACTATTGATGCATCAAACAAGAGTACTGCTAGTGAAACATGTGGGGTCCACCCCTTTAATGAAACAAAAAAATAAGGGTTGGTGGCCGTCCGGCGGCCACCAACACCACCAACCCTAGCCGTTTAGTTTGATTATAATATTAAAATAGATTATTTTAATTACGATAATACCCCTGCATATTCCTATAAATAGAGCCTCACTTTGATCTTAAAATTCATGTTCAGTGAGTTAGATTCCTGAGTTCAAAGAGATCTATTCTGCGAGATCTATTCAAGAGATCCAATCTGTAAGATCTACCTAAGGGTAAAGTAATATAAGAGTGTTGCCTCCCGTGAATGTAGATAATTTGCCGAACCACGTTAAATTTATTGTCTTGTCTTTTCTTTCATGCTTTATCACTATTCCGCACAATAAATTGGTATCAGAGACTAGGTGAAGCTTTGGAAGAAAAACGGACCCTCTGTCGAATTTTTCGAGACTGCGTCGAAAATTTCAATATTTTGTAACAGTGATCAGAATTGTTTTCTGATCACCCGTGGAGGTAGCTCTTGTTTCCAGGAGTCCAACGCAATAAACGGCGAGAAAAACGGACAAGAAACGAGTTCCCAGGAGCCGATCCATGTTTGATCATTGTACAGCGTTTGCCGACATTGTTCATCCCGGAGCTGTTCACCCAGCACTGTTCTGACCCGGATTCGACCCACGACCCAGACCCAGTCCAGCCGACACTGTTTATCATAGTCCGACACTGTTCATCACAGTCCGACACTGTTCATCACAGCCCGATACTGTATATTACAGCCCGATACTTTTTATTCCGGCCCAGCTCGCGCTGAGCCGACGTTGTTCCTACGGCCCGGCCCGTTTCGGCCCGCAGTTGACCGAATTCATTTTCGGTTGACCAACCATATCCGGCTCAATTTTTTGTTTGATTTCAGCAAAGTCAGACTCGTTTCCACCATTTTCGACCGTTTCGGACGCAACCGTGCAATCCGTTCTGCAGATCAGCTCCTAAGTTATTGATATAGCTTAGTTGGAGTTGTTTATCATTTTTTGAAGCATTTTTCGGCGTCATACATATCTTCGGTCTTAATGGCGGAGGAAATCCCCACCACAAGCAGGCCTTGGCAAAGAAGTTCGATGTCCAACACAAAGTTCGCGGTGGAGAAATTCAACGACACCAACAACTTTGGCATGTGGCAATGCGAAGTTCAAGATCTCTTATTCTGGGAAGGATCACATATCGCCTTGGAAGCCAAGCCCAAGGATATGTCCGATGATGATTGGAATTTTGTAAATCGTCAAGCTTGTGGAACAATCCGACTCTGTTTGGCGAAGGATCAGAAGTACTTTGTCATGAAAGAGACTATGACATCAAGTCTCTGGAAGAAACTGGAGGACAAGTACATGACAAAAAGCATAGAGAACCCACTCTACCTGAAAAAGAAGCTCTTTCGTTTTGAGTACGAGAAAGGTACTCCCATGATTGCGCATCTTGATAATTTCAACAAGATTCTCGCTGATCTACTAAATCTTGATGTTGACCCTCTTGATGAGGATAAGGCACTATTGTTGTTAAACTATTTGCCTGAAAGTTATGAACATTTAACAACAACTTTGCTATATGGTAAAGATGTTGTTAAATTCAGTGATGTTTCAAATGCTTTGGTGAACAACGAGTATCGAAGGAAGGACTAGCGCGATAACAATGACGCATCACCAGAGGCAGGGCTAACAACAGATCTGATAGATCCAGTGGGCGAGGCCGATCTCGCTCAAAGTCATAAGGACCTTCATCACGTCAACGTCTTGCAAAGGATGAATGTGCCTATTGTCACCAAAAGGGGCACTGGAAGAAAGATTGTCCAAATAAGGACAAGACAACTGCAAATGTGGCACAGAAGGCTGAAGAAGATTCTGCATTCTCTGTTTCATCTATAGACAATCAGTCTGATAGATGGATATTAGATTCTGGATGTTCGTATCATATGTGTCCGAATCGAAGTTGGTTCTCAAAATTGAATGAGTTCGCTGGCGGAGTCGTGCTCATGGGCAACAACAATACCTGCCAAACAAAGGGTATTGGAACTATACGCCTCAAAATGCATGACGGTACAACAAGACGGTTCACGGACGTCAGATACGTCCCAGATCTGAAGAAAAATCTGATTTCCCTAGGAATCCTTGATTCCAGCAGTTACAAGGAAACCATTGAAGGTGGAGTTCTGAAGGTTGTACGTGGAGCATTCTTGGCCATGAAGGGTACTCAGAAAGGAAATCTCTATTTCCTTGACGGACACACAGTAATCGAAAGTGTATCAGCTTGCACCAGTTCTAATGATGTTTCATTAGAAACTTCCCGATTTTGGCACATGCGGCTCGGACATGTTGGAGATAAGGCTCTTCAAACCTTGATAAAGCAAGGTTCTCTAAAAGGTGCAAAAATCGAAAAACTTGACTTCTGCGAGCACTGTATCTTAGGCAAGCAGATGAGAGTCAAGTTTGGAACTGCAATCCACCGCATAAAAGGAACATTGGATTATGTTCATACCGACGTTTGGGGACCCTCTCAAAATGCTTCATTGGGAGGTAAACGTTGGTTTGTTACTTTCATTGATGATTTCTCACGCTATGTTTGGGTTTATACCATGAAGCATAAAGATGAAGTGCTAGATATCTTTCTTATATGAAAGAAAATGGTAGAAACCCAAACGGGAAGGAAGATTAAGAGGCTCAGATCTGATAATGGAGGAGAATATAAGTCAGACCCATTTTAGAAAATTTGTGAGAATGAAGGGATTGTCAGACATTTCACAGTTCCAGGCACGCCACAACAAAACGGTGTTGCTGAACGCATGAATCGTACTTTGGTAGATAAAGTTCGTTGCATGTTATCTCATTCTGGACTGAGAAAGGCATTTTGGGCTGAAGCTTTGTCATATGCCTCTCATATCATCAATAGACTTCCGGCAACAGCACTAGATGGCAAAACTCCCAAGGAGGTATGGTCTGGACACCCCGTTTCAGATTATGATTCTTTGCGCATTTTTGGATGCACTGCATATTTCCATGTGAAGGAATCCAAACTGGATCCTAGGTCCAAGAAAGCGATTTTCATGGGCTTTAGTGAAGGAGTTAAGGCTTTTCGACTATGGAACCCTGAGTCAAAGAAGATTGTACAAAGTCGAGATGTAACTTTTGACGAATCTGTGATGTTAAAACATACAGTTTCTGATAAAGAAAATCGAGATCCAGATTTGCCTCAGCAGGTGGAGTTAGATATTCCAGTAACTCCTGTCAAGTCAGCAGAGATATCCAACCATCCTGAAGAAGACGAGGAGGAAATCTCAGTTGAGGTGGAGGCTCCAAGACCAGACTTCAATCAACAACCAGAATCAATTGCCACCAGTCGACCACGAAGAGAAATCTGCAAACCTGCTCGGTACACTGACATGGTTACATATGCATTACCAGTTACCGGAGATGATATTCCATACAATTACAAAGATGTTATTCAGAGTATGGAAAGTGATAAGTGGAAAATGGCAATGCATGAGGAGATGAAATCTCTCCATCAGAATCAGACTTGGAAGTTGGTTCCACTTCCGAAAGGAAAGAAACCAATTGGCTGCAAATGGATTTTCGCTAAGAAGGAAGGCTCACCCAGCACAGATAGTATCCGATACAAAGCCAGACTGGTAGCAAAAGGCTACGCTCAGAGGGAAGGAATTGATTACAATGAGGTATTCTCACCTGTTGTTAAGCATTCGTCAATTCGAATATTATTGGCTTTGGTTGCACAATTTGATCTCGAGTTAGCCCAACTCGATGTCAAAACTGCTTTTCTGCATGGTAATTTGGAAGAAGAGATATATATGTCTCAACCAGAAGGATTCAAAGTACCAGGAAGAGAGAATTGGGCTTGCAAGTTGAGCAAGTCATTGTATGGCCTGAAGCAGTCACCGAGACAGTGGTACAAACAATTTGACAGCTTCATCCAAGGGCAGAAATACACCCGAAGTCAGTTTGATCATTGTGTTTACTATCGCAAACTTCAAGACGGTACATTTATCTATTTGCTTTTATATGTAGATGATATGTTAATCGCATCTACAAGCAAGGTGGAGATCAACAAGCTGAAGGCTCAATTGAGCTCAGAGTTTGAAATGAAGGATCTTGGAGAGGCCAGGAAAATTCTCGGGATGGAGATAACTCGAGAAAGGGCCAAAAGCACAATCTGTTTGACCCAGACTCAGTATTTGAAGAAAATTCTTCAAACTTTTGGCATTGAAAATGACACAAAACCTGTGAGTGTTGGCACCACATTTCAAGCTAAGTTCATCAATGTCACCAAATTTCGAAGATCAGAAGAAGCAAATGGAGAATATTCCATATGCAAATGCAGTTGGTGCCTTGATGTATGTTATGGTGTGTACCAGACCTGACATTTCACATGCTGTAAGTATGGTAAGTCGTTACATGCACAACCCCGGTAAAGGCCACTGGCAAGCAGTGAAGTGGATTCTACGGTATATTCATGGTATTGTAGATATTGATTTAAAGTTCGAGAGAGATACGAAAAGTTGTAAGCATCTAGTCGGATATGTGAATTCGGACTATGCTGGAGATCTTGACAAGCGCAGATCTACTACTGGTTATGTTTTCACTATAGCAGGAGGACCAATGAGTTGGAGATCATCACTACAATCAACAGTTGTTTTGTCTACTACAGAGGCAGAGTACATGGCAGTAACAGAAGCTTTCAAGGAAGCAATCTGGTTTCATGGATTGACTAAAAACTTGAGAATTGTGCAGAAGAATGTTGAAGTTTTCTGCGACAGCCAGAGTGCCATTTGTTTGGCAAAGAACCAAGTTCATCACAGTCGAACGAAGGATATTGATGTTCGTTTTGTTCGAGAAATAGTAGAAGAAGGGAGTATTCTTCTGCAAAAGATTACGACTGCAGATAACCCCGCAGATATGCTTACAAAGGTGGTTACAGGGATCAGGTTCCAACATTGTTTGGACTTGATCAACATCTCACGAGCTCGGAGTGCCTAAGGGCAATAATGGAGGCAACAATAATTTTTTGAAGAAAGCTTGCTATCTGTAGTGTTGCATGATCCATAAAATTCAATGCCTTATATATATATATATAATATCACATGCATACAATCAAACAGTTTATATGAGTACAATGTCATACAAGAACCAAATCAAGAAAACTATACTCGCAGTACAACACGTTCAACTTAAACCCAATCATCGTCGCTTTCGAGTCCAGCTTCAAGTTAAATCCAACTAATTTAACCTGTCACAATCACTCCATAGCATAGTGAATAGTGCACAGTGAATAGTACATAGTAAATAGTACATAGTGAATAGTCACAGTGAACAGTGCATAGTGATAGTACACAATACAGTGTACAGTGAACAGTGACCAGTGATATGAATAGTACTATGCACAGTGATGTGAACCCAATGAAACCCCGGTTTGAGATCATAGAATCGTGAAGAACTGAATTCCGGACGTTATTTGGATATGCTTTGATCGTTTTAGTAACTAAGGATATGGTGTCTTGAAAATATGATTTGGATATCTATTTTCACTGTTCTTTCTTGTGGAAATATCTAGATGGACCACAGAAACGATTTAGTAGTTTCTTCAACTGCTTATGAGTCATAAAGGGATTTATTATTCGTGATTTGAAGTGAGTTGAGAAATTAAAGATGTAAATAGATATGTACAGTGTATAGTACGCTGTGTCGGTCATGACGTCAGCCTACGTCAGGGGCGTCGTGACATGTAGAGAGATTGCAGGTGTGGAGGGGTCTTGTTTCACATGAGGTGGAGGTGGAGATTTGTGGGGTCCACCCCATTAATGAAACAAAAAATAAGGGTTGGTGGCCGCCAACGAGGGCGGCCACCAACACCACCAACCGTAGCCGTTTAGTTTGATTATAGTATTAAAATAGATTATTTTAATTACGATAATGCCCCTGCTTACTCCTATAAATAGAGCCTCACTTTGATCTTAAAATTCATGTTCAGTGAGTTAGATTTCTGAGTTCAGAGAGATCTATTCTGTGAGATCCAATCTATAAGATCTACCTAAGGGTAAAGTAATACAAGAGTGCTGCCTCCCGTGGATGTAGGTAATTTGTCGAACCACGTTAAATTTGTTGTCTTGTCATTTCTTTCATATTTTACCACTATTCCGCACAACAAAACACACTTTCTATGATCATTAGTTTGCATATGATTTTTCATAGAGAAACGCCCCACCCCCTGGAGGCATTTAGATGTCACTTGATAGAACAAAGCAAAAGAAGAAAAAGATTCATGTAGCTCAAAAATCGTCAGAGGCACTGGGACTTGTGATATATATATGTGGTCTAGGGCCATGGCTTTTGGCGGGGTGAGTTAAGGCCCAGCCCAAGGCTTTACAGATTCAGATCCCTGCTATTTCTTCCCCTACTAATGAGTCCAGATGCTTTAAACGCTAAAACCTTAGCTACAACCTTAGTTACTTTTTGTTTAAAGCACAGCCTTAGTTCCTTGAGTTTACATTAAGCACCCTAGTCTCTTAAGAAATATATATACTCCAACACCAAATCTTGTTTCCCTGAACCCAACAATGACAAAAAAAAAAAAAAAAAAAAACCACCCAATCTTGTTAGCCTAAGACCTCGACAGACATCCAATTGGAATGATAAAAGCTATAGTGACTCTTAACATAACGTTTATCGGGTAAGTCTCTTAAAAGAGTATCATTGTAAGAGTTCTCTTTTTAAGCAAATCACATGACTGTTATTTGAAGCACAACTCATGCTATGAATGAAGTTAAAGAGTCTTTTTAGCATTTCTCATGTGGAACAAGTATGTTCCTCAGTTAAAAAGGTGTTAATTTAGCCTGTCTTAGCTAAAAACATCTTCATGACTTGGTTTCTATTAAATTGATTAAACAAGGATAACTGGGTGCAGGGTTGGTGGAGCCATGGGCAGCTACCCTAATGGGCTTGATGTCTGGCTCAGTACCTTGGTACACCATGATGGTTCTGCAAAAAAAATTAGCATTTTTCCAAAGAGTTGACGATACATTAGGCGTCTTCCACACACACGCTGTGGCTGGCCTCGTGGGTGGCCTTCTCTCTGGCATCTTTGCCAAACCAAATTACTTGAGAATGTACTATGGAAAAAGCACCTATTTTGCGGGTCTATTCTACAGCCTGACTGATGGAAAAATCAGGGAAGGGCTGCACCAAATAGCCTACCAACTTGCTGGAGCAATTTTTATTGCAGTATGGAATGCGGTGACCACGAGTGTCATATGCATACTTATAGGCCGCTTTATTAATCTAAGGATGAAAGATGAAGATCTGAAGATAGGGGACGATGCAGCACATGGAGAGGAAGCTTATGCACTGTGGGGTGATGGCGAGACATCGTTTACGGGTCGCTTATCTAGGACTCCAAAACTTCCTTCGTTTTGGAATTGCTAAGTGGTAAAGGTTCACGCCGCACAAGGCAAGGGCCAGCATACTGGGTTCCAAATTATTGAATCTATTTTCAGAATCAGTGGTGTGATTCTAATTAATCGAAATAAGTATGTGGGTCTTGGGGTAATAATACTTGTGTTACCTCAGCAGCTTTTTATTGTTAATTCTTCTATATGTGTACATGCTTTTTGTCTTCATAGAAAAGCAGGAATTTAAGGGTGATTTTGTTTAATTTTTATTGTTTTTGTTGCTCGTATATGAGATCTTCGATGATCTTTATTCCTTAATTGGGACAAGAAACTTGAACCTGACCATTCTATATTTATTAAAATTGAAAATGTTGTACGAATTAAGAGAAGCATAAAAAGCAATATTCAGTTTGGTTGCCATATCCCCGACCCCAGCGTGTGTCCAGTAAGGTTTTTATGAGTATTGATACCCTTGGACACCATGTCCATGACATCGGGGCTAACGTGGATTTCATCAGTTATACTATGTTTTGTTTCTATTGGGGCTAGGAAGACTCGAACCTGAAGCTCTTATAAGAAAACACTTATTTGGCTATATTTATTTATTTTTAAAAATTATCAGATTCAATTAAAAATAAATAAATAAAAGCCTATGCTCCAGGAGACATCGATTCTTAAGAATCAAATCTAACTTCACCATGATTTGGAATGATTTTTCATAATATACAAATAAACATGCTATCTTAAAAAAAAAAAAAAAAAAAAAAAATCACCGACATCTTTAGCACACCACAGCCACCCATGCAGGTACTAATCTTTAAGAGCAAGTAGACCACGAAATAGACTTCTAATCCCACGCAATATGCTTACAATAAAAAAACGCATAAGCACAAATAACATTTTTTTTTTCTATTTGAATTTGATCTTTGATCACCAACTTGGCTAAAAATGCTCTTATCCAGCCCCACCTAATTGGTCATTTGTGATCAAGAAATTAAGCCCTTAGAATATGGTATTTTTTTTTTTTTTTTTTAAGTTTCCCGCGAAATATCCCTACACCTTTCGGATAAGAGACTAGCCCTCGTTCGAGATGAAAACGACATGGTAAACCTTTTTCAATGAAGGCGCTTCTAAAAATTGAACTCTAAAATTTTTATATAGGGACCATCTTAAGATTCAACCCGCTTTCATTGAGCCAACCCTTGTAAAATATGATGACTTTCAAAATTAACATTTACTTGTTATGTTACCTTTTCCTTGGGTTCCACAAAGAATAACATGGTTGCTTCAACCATTGGGTCCCGGTTGATCTTATTCCAAAGTAAAACCAGATCTATGCAGTGAAAAATAGAAAAACTCTGATTTCTCTACCTCATGTCAAACATAGGCCTTGGACCATAGTAACTTAAATTGTTTGCCTTCTTACAACATCACACGCTTGGACCAAAGGCTCCTACCATCTGCTTTTCCAACTTCGTATGTCCCACCCCTAGGGCATTTTATCAAACACCAACTCATCAATTATTTAAACTCATCAATTATTTAGATTGACAGCCATCATATATTTTCTTATATTTAACCTATATTTAAACATCATGTCAAAATCTACACGCAAGAATTGATTTTTCCAACAGGTTGTGCTTCCTTCAATGTGGTCAAATTTGCGTGGCTTTGCTACGCCATTCAAAATCGAACTTTATTTGTTCAAAAAGAACATGCTCCCTACCAGGACAACCCCAATTAATTAAGCCAGTCATATCCTCCGTTCATGGCTTCGAGAAAGACGGCTGTATTATCTATATTATAGAATGGACCAAGTAAAACAAAGCGTAGATGTGGCGTATCTCAAGGAAATAAAGAGAGGAAGACGAGACTATATTATTTGCCTCGACCGTAAGCTAACCCAAAAGTGACGAGTTGATAAATTACTCCAGCCAGACGTTAGACAATTGAAGATAAAAGGTACAACTAGCCCGTTAATATAGGGACATTGGAACACGAAGAAAGCTTGCCAAACAGTGACAGGGGACGAGACCGATAACTGCGAACATTACAATAAAGCTACTTGGACTAGGGGAACCAGACGCATTCTTCACGAGTACCCCAAGCATGACCTCATCACCTCAATACTAATTTAGCCATATTAACCTGTATGTATGCACACATACATGTGCAACATACACTTGCATATAATAAACACCTTTTGGACCAAAAAACACTTTTTAGAGACGTGCAACACCAACCTTTAGCTAAATTACAGTTGAAAAAAAAAAAACACAATTTTATATAAAAGAAATTGGGTGAAACCTGTTTTTGCCGGAAGCGCTTGTCAAAAAAGCGGGTTTGCAAATGCTATACCAAAAAGGGTCATAATAGGACACTACTCGTCTGTTTATAAATCTTTTCCCTGCTAATGAGCCTCACATGTCAACCAAAGTTAACACCTTAAAATAATAAAATTGTTGAATATGGGTAGACTAAAATAATAATAGAGCATTAGTAGGGGCAGGTTTATTACATAAAATGTAAATTGAGATTATACTCTTTCTGGTGTATCAGGCCTTTTAAAGTAAAAACCACAAGACCGAATGGACCCTATAGCATTACAATGCAGCACTAATAACATGATGTCCATCCTCCCATGAAAGAACAGTAAAAAAGAGACTCAAGATTTGGAAGTCCTCTCATTCGCGGCTTCTGCGTTACTAACGCTTCAGGAAGAATAGGTTGAATTTGACACCTTATTTTTGGAACAAGTAAACGGACCACACAATTTTAATCAAACGGACTAAGTTTGCCAGAATCCATCCAACAACGACGATGAAGATGACCCCTTCCTTTAAGACCAACTGCCCAAACTATGGACATCTGTTAAGTTTGCTTTTTTGTCACGTACCCTTGTGCAAAACGTTTGTGCTGATTCTCCATAACCAAAAAAGTAACTCAATTATACGACTTTTAATTTTTTTTTAGTGGTGGTGACGTACGCTGCATCTACTATATGTATATGAAACACCCCGCAAAGAAACCAAACTACTTCCAATTTTCTTAGTCTCATTTGCTCCATCTCCTTTAGCTCTTGCCATGGGGTCTAGCATCGTGCAGGCCTTAGTGGGTGCTCCTGAGTTGAAGGGTAAGAAGGTGACAAACCTATCAAGGGAAGGATTGACAGAGTTCATTCTGTCAAAGATCTCCAAGAAACAAGAGTTAAGAGACCCCTTCTACGTACTGGACTTGGGAATGGTGGTAAGCCTCATGAACAAATGGACTCAAAGCCTGCCTAACGTCCAACCCTTCTACGCGGTAAAATGCAACCCCAAGCCAGCATTCCTCGGCGCACTTGCAGCCATAGGAACAAGCTTTGACTGTGCTAGCAAGGCCGAAATAGAAGCAATTCTAGCACTTGGAATCTCAACAGATCGAATCGTCTATGCCAATCCATGCAAAGCTGAGACACATATCAGGTATGCAGCCAGCGTAGGTGTTAACCTCACCACCTTCGACTCCAAAGAAGAAGTGGAGAAGATCAGAAGATGGCACCCGAAATGTGCCCTTCTACTCCGAATTAAGCCACCGGAGGACAGTGGTGCGAGATGCCCACTAGGACCTAAGTACGGTGCATTGCCAGAAGAAGTAATCCCACTTCTCCAAGCTGCCCAAGCAGCTCGACTCACTGTGGCTGGAGTTTCTTTCCATGTGGGCAGCGGTGCCACACATTCCAGAGCATATCATGGAGCAATAGCAGCTGTCAAGGCAGTGTTTGACACTGCAACAAAGCTTGGAATGCCTCGTATGCGCATACTTAATATTGGTGGCGGATTCACTGCTGGGTCACAGTTTGATGAAGCTGCTGCCACCATTAAGGCCGCTCTTCAAACTTACTTCCCTAATCAACCTGGTTTGAAGGTGATTGCTGAGCCAGGAAGGTTCTTTGCTGAGAAATCTTTCACGCTAGTGACTAACATAATTGGAAAGCAAGTGAGAGGTAACTTAAGAGAGTACTGGATTAATGATGGGATTTATGGGTCCATGAATTGCATACTAAATGACCATGCTACTGTGACTGCAATGCCATTAGCGTGCACATCGAACCAGACTAATCCAACATGTGGAGGTGTGGGCACATATAAATCTACTGTGTTTGGGCCTACATGTAACGCGTTGGATACTGTGCTCACCGAATACCAGTTGCCAGAGCTCCAGGTGAATGATTGGCTTGTGTTCCCTAACATGGGAGCTTACACAGCTTCTGCTGGTTCCAGCTTCAATGGGTTCAACACGTCCGCCATCGCCACCCACCTTGTTGTCACATCTGCAACCCCAAGCTACCTATAAAATCTGCATTAAAGTACAGCTTTAATTCACATATTTTACTGAGAGAGCTGTTACAATTCGACCTTGAGTGGCCGAACCGTGGGAAGAGGTTCAACCACGAAGGGCCAAACCTCTTCCCTCCCTAAAATTTTCATTTTTTTTGTAATGACTAATTAACTATTTTATTTTATTCAAATATACACGCAATACCACTTCAAGTGAGCAAAGTGGCTCACACACTCGGCTTACAACATCAGAAAGGAGATGACAACGTATGGAATCTAATTTACCTTCCATCACGGACAATGTAAAAGAAGGGGCTCGGGATGGTGAAAGTACTTCTCTTGGTTATTTTTCCGGTCTCTCCCTATCTTCTAAGGGAGAAGTTCCTGAACACGGGACTTTTTACATGTCTCTTTCTAAAATATAAAGTGTAATAATGAATTTTTTCATAAAATTTTCTTATAGCTTTCCATTGTTATTCTTTTCCTACAAATTAGGCAGAAAAGAATTCATATTTTCTTGAACTACTCGAGCTTTGATGAATTCTCAAGGTTGAAGGGGTAAGTTAGGCAGGCTTATATCTCAACTAGTATTGATATCCCCAACTTAACCACTTTCGGGCCCGAGCGTGAGTTTTGCTCCAAAAGACCTTAGTACTAACGAGGGTTAAATCCCAACTTATATCCCATGCAATGATCCATACTGATGCGGGACTAATATCAATCAAAACACCCAACAATAGACACGTAAAAATCTTAAACATATAGCATAATCAAACCTCTGGATAATTCCATCTGGTGTCTGACATGAATGTTAGTGAGGCACTCATAATATTCTTAGTTAGCTTTTTCCTGGTAAAGGCGCAATTATCAACAAGACAAGCTTTTTGCTCTACATTTTAACCTGAGATTCCCCGCAATTTTGCTTGTTCCCACTTATCAATCACCCACTAATGTCTTGATGGAACATTAAAGCTTTAACATGCCCTCTAAACCAAGTCAATGTGGAAAGTAGCACTAAATTCTCTCTCTCTCTTCTTTTTTTTTTTTGCGCAGAAACAAGGATATATTGAATTAGTTTAAAAAGAAATATCTTACAATAATATAAGCACAAGAAGTGCTTAATCATCACTCAGCCTATTGAACTTGCTCCCAACAAATTCCAAGAATTTAATCCCCAAATACATTACTATGTTCGATGAACCTAATACAAACAATTAGCCCAACTTAGATACCAATCTGAGTGAGGACCTGTCAACTATAGATGAGGTGAAAGCCCAAGAGCTAGCTAGGAACTTCACTTCTTCCTCCAGTTGAGGCACCTCCTTACTCACAATGTTGAAGAATCTGTTATTCCTTTCAAGCCACAAAGGCCATAAAGTGGCAAAAAAGCAATTCTATCAGCCTCCGATTCTACCCTTGATAAATTTGGCAAATGGGAAAGTGATAGTGCTTCCCCAACATTTTGAAGGTTACCAAATTTATCTCCCGAACGTATAAACCAATGTGCCAAGTCCTTCAAGCATAGGGACATGCAAAGAATATGTGATTCGATGACTCGGCTTCCAGAAGGCAACATGAACAACAATGGGGAGGATAGCAAGTGTAGGGAGACCTTCTCGTGGCACTAAATTCTCAACCCACTGGTAATAAAGGGTCCATCAAAATATCCTTTTGACGAGGATAAAATGGAGGTTATTATCTTCTACAAGTTGATGCTTCTCACCCTTGATACTCAACTCAATTCAACTAAGCTTTTTCTCAACTACGTAGTACGTAGATGTCGGCTACATGAATCGGCTTCCAAACTCTCAACCTAAATGATCTCTAATTTGTGCTAGCGAGTTCAGGACTATTATATGCATGTGACTGAAGCGTCTCAATGGACACAATTTAACAGCTATCGTTGATGTCTACCTTGATCTGATATACAGATATCCAATAAATGTAGTTGTAGTCTTGTAGAACCTCCAGGCAAACCATTAGGAATTCTTTCAACTTCATATAAACGGAGAATTTTCATGAAATATGAGTGCGTCTGTTGCATAGGAGATGCTATTATTTTATCATCCCTACAATTTATGCTGCTTTCCTTAGAGATGATATTAGTGTGAAACCAATGGGAGCTAGCAATAATGAATTAGATCTCTTTAAGTAATATCCTTTCTTAGTTTTCAGTAACTTGGGGGTAGAAATCTATGCAAATCATAGATGATAATAAACTTGTTCTTTTGGAGAACAGAAACAGGGATATTTTTGCTTGTTTTCAACAGTTTAAGATAACACAATTTTTTTTCTGATTCTTGCAAATTGCATGAGAATGTAATGAACTTGTATCGATGACATACCTTGCATAATTTAAGTGACAAGCTATCATCAAGGAGACTTGAGAGTACAAAAAATTTAAAAATGCAAATCCTATGGTGAATATCTAATAGAAAAACTTGCAAAAGCATCAAATTAATATCACAATAAGAGATTGTATATCAGTAACCACCTAAAGATGATGCCCTGACCATAAAATAAATTGGTTCTCGAAATTGATATATAGAAATTGAAAAGTTCATGATGACCACAGATAAAAGTGGAAATACAAGAATGTAAGACGTGTTACTGTATGACATGAACTTCCAAGTTTGGACAGCTATGAAATATGTTCATTATCTTTTTTGATAGGAAACATGAGCTATGTTCATTTTCTACAATAGATAAATGCAGCTTCAAGTAATTTTGGACTTCTGAATCACTGGATCTAACCGTTAACTTTTAGAATGCTTGAAATATACACAAACTGACAAAAGGCAATGAGTAAAATACGACATCAGAGCTAAAGAATAAGTACAACTATGCTTTCCTGGAACTTGTTGCATATAGCAAGTGTCAGAAACGAATGCTACAGATTTCTTCCTGCGGTGTGTGTATCTAGTTTATACTAGATCAGACCTATTTACATTTGCAGCTATAAAAGCATCACAGCAATGCTCTACCTCTACCTTGCAAGCAACAGATTCAGCATTCAAATTTAAAAATTCTGGATCTGATCTAGTTCAGTTTAGAGTGATTTCTTTGGATCCAATGACTGACGAACTAAATTCCTACTCTGATAAAGGTACTCTTTTCAGATAATCAGAAGATGCACTACGAGGTCCAGGAGACCGAAATAAATTATCTCATTTATGAAAACTAACAACGCGTTATGATACCAACAATTTGAGGTTTTCACATTCAATTCAACTTTATTAGAGCACGCAATTATATCAATTAGTAAATGTTAAAAAGTTCAATGAGCATTTAAGCAGAGATGAAGTCAAAACAATCAAAAGATAATCAAGCAAAAGCAACATCGTATAATACAAGGAAACAAAGAAAGATCTGACTTCTAACCTGAATAAATTCGAACTTCTTCTCCAGGGGAAGAACGACACAGCACTCCACGGAGCTTCTGCATGCAGAATTACCAGCGCCGTGAAGACATACGACTTTATGCCTAAAATAAGAGGTGAAGAAGATAACAGAAGGAACGACTAACTAGTACCGACCCTTGGGAGCTCTAAGTTGCGTTTCCCCGAGATATTATTGTCAGGGAATGTTTTGAGAGACACGACTTCGAGCTTTAAAGAATTTTTTATTTGAAAAACACTCATTTGATTTAGTTAAAATAAAGCTCTATATTCTTTCATTTTATCGAATTTGATTAATTTATCAAATGAACCTGAGATCAAGTGACAATAATAATAATTTATTCAAAATGAGTTTCAGGTTTAATAAAAAATCTTAAAAATTAAAAAAAGAAAGAAAAGAAAGCAAAGTCTTCAAATTAACCTAAATTTGAATCAAGTTGATTAAGCCGTAAAATTGAAAAACATAAAGGTGAAAACACTAGTAAATTATTCAATTAGTTCCGATTGAAAAATTAAAAATTCCCATATTTTTCATAAAACTACTCTAGTAACAGATAGCATAAAAATTAATAAATTGAATGTCATTCATTTACTAAACTATTCTTTTATCGTAGTTAGTATGGAAGATTTTGTGCAATTAAAAAGGTTCAGTTGAGGAGACCCGAAAAAAGAGAAGATGCGAAGGCCCTTCACGTAGATTGTAAAGCAACACCAGGAAAAGGCCACTAATGCATATGCACATCAAGACGATTAACACCACAAATGTTCTGTAAGGTTACAACCATTTGCTCATCTGTTCAACATGTAAATGCATCGCTCAGCAAATGTTGCACAATTTGAGGTAATCTACAATCTGTTAAAAGGTCGACCTGCCACAAATCAATCTAAAATAGATTTCTAGCTATCAGTTTAATGTCTGGCCATAAACATATTCTTAAAAGGACAGGAAAGGAAGAATGCAGAAATCAAACTTTATCAAATGAAGTTGATTATAAAATCATCAGAGAATACCAAAGAATTCAGGCACATTAGAGATGGTTTACCAAAATTAGCAGCAGGTATTACAGTTCTCGTCCCACCCACCCATTACATACTTCTTCCAGATCAATGAAACCATGTTGTTACCTTGCATATACATCAGATCGACGCCCATAGCCCCTGCGTGGGCTATCATAAGGAGGAGAATAAGAAACTGACCTAGACCGGCCTCTTCTAGACCTACCACCATATGGTGAACGTCTAGGAGAATAGTCACGGCTCCCACGATATGGTGAGCGTCTTGGAGACCTCCGATACTCATCACGGCTGTAGCCACCATGGTATCTACCACGATCACCTCGATAACCTACCAAAATCAAAAATAAATCTAAGGTAAGAGATGATTATTAACCAATACATAGGACCCATTAATCAATCCTTAGATGTAGAAATACTAACCAGACTCCCTGGTACTTTTTAGCCCAAGGTAGTGTCCGGGAGTGGGAGTCCTCGGGCGTTTCCTCCGTGACTGCAAAGTAACAAATAACTTACTACTATTTCCTCATACAAAACTCAGCTGGGTCACAGAAAGTTGAGTGTGGAAAAAATTTGAAAGAATATCTTAACACTACTTAACATTAAAGACGAAAGCATGACAAGTGAAAAGACTTACCAATGAAAGAAAGATGGTAGAAAAAAATGAAAACTCAACAAAAATAAAAACTAAAAGCATATCCATACACATATGACTAGTAGGACCATCAAATGAATGCCAGGTGTGAGGTACCATAAATTCCTGATTAGAGTGTTGTTGGTATTGTCGGTTGATTAGTTGAGAGTTGAAGGTGAATCCTGAGGTTGTTTAGTTGTTGGGCACTATTTGCTATGTTTAGTTGACCAGATGCATGAGAAAAGCTGTTAAGCTGGCCATTGCCCAAGTTGTGTGACTTAAAGTTGAAATGGATGAACTCATCATCTTTGATTGCTGCCAACATAGCTGACACAATGTCTTCTGAATATAACCAAAAACCTCCAAGTCAAAACAAAAGAATAACCAATCAAAAGTCCTTTCCTCATCAACCCTAGACTAAGAATTACCTTCTCCACAGTTATGTAGCGGCCTTCAAGAACAGATTGGTTAAGGTATTTAATGCAACGATCAGCATCCTCAACACAGTCCATTGTCACGAAAGCAAAACCTCGAGAAATGCGGGTACGAGGCTCCACAACCAACCGACAAGAAATTACCTAAGAAAAGAGAGAAATTCTATTTACACAGAAACAATAAGAAATAATAAATGGTACTAGCGAGCCAGGCATTTCCACGCATGCTAACCTTTCCCTTCTTGGAGAAATGATCCTCAAGGTCCCTTTCTGTGACCCTGGTGGATAGGCCAGTGACATAGAGTGTATTTCCAGGGTTCACAGCCTCATTCCTGGCAGCACCATTTTTTAGATAAAATTAGAGCAATATGTTCTATTCAACTTCTTGTTAATTACGAATTAGAAGCAATAGAAATGACCTTCCCCGGCTCCCAGGCCTTGATTGAGATCTTGATCTCGATCGGGACCACTCCCTTGCTCTGGACCTGGACCTAGATCTAGACCTGGAACGTGGTCTAGGGGATGGAGATCTCGAGGAACTGCATGGTTGAGGCATTTTAATGAATAATATATACAATGAGTGAAACTGAAAAGGGTACAACATGGCAAGCCAAATATATTCACTGAGCAAAGAGATTAAAGTTGCATCTAACTTCATAATAGTATTATTGATTAAGCACACACCATAGGAATCAGCCCTAACCCCATTTCCATGTGAAAACTGTTGGCAATTTCAAATGGAGCATTACTACAGAAGTTTCCCAGGGCTTCATCCAAATATGATATATCATAGACTGGTGGTGCTAGAAAGTTCACTCACATGATGAATTACATGCTGTAAATGTAAAGCCAAAATCATTTCAGCAAAAAAATGGTCTTGGGCCTGAATGTATGCAAATGTTGTAAACCCACAGTCCAGTTCATTATCAGTGCACTCTAGAGTGTGATGAAGTTGTTACTTTCACAAGTCCTACTTAGAAAGAAGAATGATGAAATATCACAATTAGGATCACATGGTTTTAAATTCTCAGCAAATTCCAATATCCAATATAGAATGTTCTGCCATAATAGGCTGTTTTTGGATTCAAAGTTGTCGTCTCCAAGTCACAACGAAACAACCTTTACCATAGCACCAAAGCCCACACTTCAGAAATTTTAATTTTGCTGTTTATCATAGTTTATTATGCAATCAATATTTATAGTAGTTTAATGTTTTTCCATTTTAGAAAATTCTGGAAGAAAATTTTCAGTTAGTTGAGTGCGTTATCACCTAATTTTAAAATTATAAAGGCCTTTAACTTGCTAGTAAAAAAGAATGGTTATTATGAACATAATTTTCACTTGCTGTATTAGATTGAACACTTAAAAGGCCATACTTGTAAACGCACCAGGCCTCTAAAATGAGTATCTTCTTAACTCTTTGGGGAGAAAGAGAGAGGGTGAGTTACTTCAAACAATTTATTGGGAGTCATTCAATAATTGAATGGTGAGTCGTGGCTATAAAACTAAAGGGAAACTAAATTAATCATCAAGCCATTAACTTTGAAATTTTATCTTTTGTCCCGTACAATAATGAATTAAACATTAAAAACTTTGAAACATCCAGCCATTAAAAATTTATCGGGAGTCATGCAATAATAGAATAGTGGGTGGTGGCTATAAAATTATAGGGAAACTAAATTAAACATCCAGCCCTTAACTTTGAAATTTTATATTCTTTCACTTACACTAGCCAGTAGGGGTGTACATGAGTTGGGTTGGGTCGGTTTGAGGCCAAAATCTAACCCAACCCAAACAGTTCGGGTTGCTAAATTTGAAGCTCAACTCAACTCAATCCATCCTCCAACCCAACCCAAATAGTTTGAGTTCGGTTTAGGTTGGGTCGGTAGATTGGGTTGGACTTGGACCTAATTTTGGTAACTTCGAACAATAATTTACAACCTAATTGCTACAAAGCAAATTATGGTGGCCCTTTTCTTTTACCTAATATTTACAGTATGCTATTACAATGGCTTAAATTGGTGATTATGAAACTCATGCTCATAATGATAATCCAATTCTCTTGTTAGTTTACATCTTTAAAACTTGATATGAACATAACTTGTTACAGGGGCTTACTTTTACATAGCTAAAAAGTGTCAATGGTTAAACACTGAAAATTCTTATCGAACAGTTGAAAAAACACACATAAGAACGAATAAGGTAGAATAAGTAAAAGATACAAGTACACGGTCAAGCCAAAAAAGACACAAACGAGATAAAAAAAAAATCAATTTTAAGTTATTATGATTGTTAAGCTCCGCATGAGTAAGCATTTTTTTTTTTTTGAAATTACTAAAGCTCTAAATCATAAATATGAAATTGTAAAATTTATGACTTTGAGACTAATACTAGGGTACGGTTTGGGTCGGGTTATTCGATTTTTTATGGGTTGAACTCGTGACCCAACTCAAACCGATCAAGTTAGGTATTTTAGAACCCAACCCAACCCAAACTACCTATTTAACCCAACCCAACCCAAAAGGTTCGGTTCGGTCGGGTTGATGAACACCCCTACTGGCCAGCATCAAAGATTGGACAACAAATTTACTGATGTTACATTGGCAGTAATACAACCAACATCTTCCTTTGATGCCACTCCAAACAAACAGGTTAAATCAACATGGCAGACTTTGCTGAAGGATACAAGTAAATAACATTTTTCACCCTCTACATTACTATTTGTGCCACTTTCAGAAGAGAATAAAGTGTTTCTATAAGTTCTAGACCTTTTGCTTGCTCAACCCACTGTATCTCTATATTTTTTGATAGGAAAGAAACAATATCATTGAACCTCAAAAGAAAAAGTATAACGAGGAGGACAAGAAGTCATCAAAACAAAGAAAAGAAAAGAAAAGAACACTTCAAAGAGCAAATTAAAACAGCATGCTCCAATCTCTAACCAAATTAGAGAGGGAGAAGCAATAAAAATCTTTATCCAAAACCAACCAAGAAAAAGCTCTAAATCTTAACGCATCCCAAACACACAATCAACCAAGTTTTTGTGCCCTTCAAAAATTCGTTAATTCCACTCAATCCAAACACGCTATATCTCTAAATTATACTTTGTAAAACCATATATCCATATTATACATACCATAATTGCCTTGAGCACTCACTACGTGCTCACTTTTGTCATTCTTCCAATAGTATCTTATTGGCTATATTGCTATCTTTGACTAAAAATAGTTGTTTACATCATATAAAGGGTAATATAGTAATTTAACTAATTTTATGGCCTAACTATAATTTCTTCATTCTATCCTTCATTGTGGCGACCCCCTCCCCAAAAACTTCAGAGAGGTGGGTAGCTAGAGCCAGTTAACCCGAGTACTAGTAATCCCAACATACACAAACCTATACAACACATGATTTATACCACTAACCACAATACCAAAACAAGTCCACAAGATCATAAAACAAACTATAAGTCTTATAGAATATTAAAATAATCTTATACGATATAAGACACGTTCCAAATTATAACCATGTGCCTACATCTAGTGCATAGATACACTATGTTCATAATTTGGAATATGTTTTATATTTCTAGAAATTTTAATAAAGAACTTCAAATGAATTAAATAGAATAAAATTAAATATTAGTAATAAATTGCAATGCCAGGAACAACTTTTTTCTGAAAAATGATGTCTTTTAATAAAAGTAGAAGGGTGAAAAATGTTTTAATACTTTAAAACTGAGAGAGATATTAAGGTAGAAAGATTGGAAAAAGAAGGATTAAATGAAGAAATTAAAAACTTAGCCAACAAAGCATGAGAATTAGATGTGAGTTTAAATTATTATATTACCCCTCATAAGACTAAACTAATTCTTAAATAATAGAGAACGACACTATTAACAAGGACACTATCGGAAGAATGACAAAAGTGAGCACATAATAAGTGCCCCAAGTATTCACATACTATACACAAATGATATATATACACAAATATACCTCCTAGAAGCAACATTAACTAGGTATGCCTTCTGTCCATATTGTAAATTATGCGGGGAAACTCTACTAAGTTTTTCCAACCCATTCATTAAATTTCTAATGAGAGAGAAGAAAAACAAAGCTGTGCATCAAATATCTCTGCATAAACATCTAAAGAAGTCTTGTCCAAACATCCATACAAAATCCAAGAAAACGTATTCACTCCATCTTAAATCATTTCCTAATCAAC
Source organism: Paratinospora sagittata (assembly GCA_035771175.1). Taxonomy (NCBI): domain Eukaryota; kingdom Viridiplantae; phylum Streptophyta; class Magnoliopsida; order Ranunculales; family Menispermaceae; genus Paratinospora; species Paratinospora sagittata. Next base: position 48,429,705 of record CM069603.1, on the reverse strand, counting down.
AAGGACTTCCTCCAACATTTCAATCATCTTAAACAACTCTTATTCTTCCAAAAGCCCCAAGCTAGAAAGTTGTTGAGCAAATTCATCCAGTGTTCTTGAATATAACGCTCTTAACACAAACTTTGATATCCATTCTTTTCCTACAAATGTATTTCCAACATTTCTACCCAACAATCTTCTAAAAAGGGTAGGCTTATCGCTCTTGTTCCTTAAAAGATAATCTTCACAAAGTTTCACATTGCGAAACCCCATTTGTATTGCCAGCGGCAGTCCTTTCCACGGGAAACAATTCATTCATAACACATTTTCCAGTACATATTTAAGAATCAACCAACGCTTTCCAAAAGAAAGAAGCTAAATTCTAATCACCAAGCTCCCACAACCGATAACATCAAGAAATCCAGCTTTTAGAAGGCAAAAACGTTCATCTCACTCATCTATAATCTTTGAGTTAACCCAAAATAAAAATAAATAAATAAAACTCAAGATCATGAAAAAGCGTGTGAAACAAAAGGGAATGATAAGATCGAACAAAAGCCGTACTACAAAAAACATGGAAGAAGAAAACTAGTGTCAATAGGAGATCCGACCATAAGAATTATAGTTTAGGGTTAAGTTACCTTCTGCGAGGGGAATCAACCTGTGTAACAAGAATAAAATCCCAAAAAAAAAAAAAAAAAATCAAACGAGTTACAGAAGTAAATATTTGAAGCACAGAACTCCAGAGAAGGAAAAAGAGAGGAAGAAATCTTGCCATTTTCAGGTGAATGGAAAGTATAAGAACCCTAGACGAAGAACGAAAGAATGGCGATTTTAGGGTTTTGCTGCAGTGCAAGTTGAGGATTTTCCACGCTGCAATGACTCGGGTCCTACAGAGCGCATACGCAACTTCAAAAGATCTACTTCGATTTATAAGTGCACGCGACGTCACGTGTCGTGCCTTCATACTCAGCACGAATCCCAAGGACATTCTTTTTCGGCAGTTTACCCTATTTCATTTTTTTTTTTTTCTTATTATTATTATTTTTAATTCCAGTTCAAATCTTTAATTTTTCATATTTCAGAATGCTCGTTTGTGAAACTGTAATATGGTCAATAATATAGTATTTGTATGATATGAGTATAAAGTTTACATATTTTTACATTCAAGTTTACTTATTCTAACAAGATTCGGAGGGTTAGGGAGAGGAGAAACATTCCCCTCCCCCCCCCCCCCCCCTAAAAAAAAAAAAAAAAACTCAAGTAATATAATTCAAAAATTTAAAATTTAAAAAATAGTTTTATGTCCTTTTTAAAAACGTCAGATTTTTTTGTAAAATATTAAAAAAAAACGAAACATGTTTATTCAATATTTTCAGATACAAAAATTTGCATTCCAATATCAAATCAAATGACCCAATGTGACCCAGTACAGATGGTTGGATCTGTACTAAAATTAGTTGAAGGATGGAGATTTTAAGATCAAAACTCATGTCCACCTGAAGAGAGTCGTCAAATACTCTTGTAATGTTTAAACGTAGATAGTCTTGCCTCAAGGGCATGAATACCACGTGAAAAAAAAAAAAAAAACAATTTCAAATCAAATGGTGTAATAATTGGCATGAATGCAAAGGAAATAGGGTTGATAAAATATGTTTACTTCTATTTGTCTTAATTTAAAAATGCTATAAACATTTTGCTAATAAAATCATCTAATAAAAGTTTATTTTTTTGTTCACTTTTTAAAACCAAGTTAGTTAAGTTGAAAAAGACTTAACTAAATTGATTTAAGTTTTAAAACCAGGTTAAGTTCCACCATTAAAAACAAATAAACAAGTTTTACCCATTTAAGATTTATTTTTAAAGCTTCACCCTTGAAACATATTTAATACTATTTCCATTACTAAACTAATGGCATAACTTTTTGAAAACATAGATCTTGTAATTAAATTTGATTTTGCAATTACTAAGTTTTATAATATTTAAATATATACTATACAGGATTTCAACTTTAAAATTGTACTTCTTGTCAAATAAAAAAGAGTAAATGTTGACAATATTAATCCAGTCTTAAACAAAAAGTTAAATAAAATTGAAATTAGAAGATTTAAGATTAAGACAAAATGGAAATTAGCAGTACTATTTTGAAAAGAAAATAATAATCTAATTATAAAATAATGCAATGATTGAATATGTGTTATACACACATCTCGAAATGTGTTATAAATAATTTAATATATATAAACACATATTGTATTATTTTTTTAACATTTTTCATTATTTTTTTAACATTTTTCATTTCCCATTTTTAAAACTGAACTAGGTGCGAATTAGCTATAAATTTAGTTATGAGAAAATGATTTAGTGACTCCCTTGGGACACTTTGAAAGTGTATGATTGAATGCTCTTAAATAATATTGCAATAACTTGGTAATTTAAGTTATTGCCCATAATCACTTTCATTTGTATAGGCTTTTTTTGCCACCCTTACACGTCATCATATGAGCTTGGGAGGATATTATAGAACTTGGTCAATCTTATTGCACAATTTAATAACAATTCACATCATATAAGATAAACTCTTTATTTTATTTTATTTTTCTCAATTTGATAAGACAAGATATGCTGTCACAATAAAAGGATGCAAATTGTAAAACAAGAACTGAAAATTATCATTCCACAACCAGGTAGTTCAAATTTTCTTAAACATTGATTTATTTCCTAGAAAAATCAGATGTACATAAAACCTCAGGAAAATGACTCTGCCCCAAGAAATAACTAATTAAGCCCACAACTTGCCACAGCAGTGAAAGAGGAAGAAAACAAAGAAGAAGAAGAAGAAGAAGAAGAAGAAGGGAAAAAAAAGATGGACACAAGCCATTACAAAGCAGTCTCTATAAACTTTTAATTAACAGTAACAGTTCCAACCATTCCTGCACCCTGGTGAGGTGAGCAGTAGAAAGTGTAACTTCCTTTCTCACTCAAGGTAACTGAATATGTCTCACCAGGTGCATTAAGAAGATCTTCCTCTGACATGGAGATTTTAGAAACATCAACACCAGCTGGAACTGCATCTTCGTCGAACACGACGTTGTGAGGGAACCCTGCATTGTTCTTGAATACTATCTTCTCCCCAGAAGCCACAGAGAAGCTGTTGGGCACAAAAGCCAGTGACCCATCATCACCACCAAGCAAGATTTCAAGTGCCATGGCATTGCTAGCAAGAATGGCACTAGCAGCAGTGGCAGCAACAGCAATTCCCATGTCTTTTAGGGAAGCCCTGACGCCAACCATGGACTTGGAGGAGATTGAAACCTTAGCAGAGCCACTGGCTCTTGCAGGTGAAGCAGAGGAGGGCTTAAGGCCAGTAAAAGAGGGGATGGAAACAGCAGCAGAGGTGACAGTGGCCATATTTGATTGAAGAATTAGGCTACAAGTTCTAATTGGCTTGAAACTAGCAGTTTGTTGTGCAAGGAGAAAGCAAAGAGAAGGATGGAGAGGAGGGGATTTTAGTGAATTAAAATGTGAAGGCTGGGGAGTTGTGTTTGTAGTGTAAGAAATGAGATTGGATAAGTGGTGGATGAGTGATGTGTTATCTAGAGAGGTCTCTTCTCATTGGTGGGTTGGTGGATATCTGATGACATGTAGGAATGGGTGAGCTGAATGGTTGGTCAGGAAAAAATACATAATGAAGGATTCCAAACGCGTGGAAGAGATTAAACCAAGTTTTTCCTGAATCAAGAAGTATTTGCAAGCGCGTAATGTGTTTTGCTAGCCTAGCCAACTAGAAAAACAAAAAAAGAAAAAACAGAAGAAGAAAAAGAAAAAGTAAAAAAGAAAGGAAATCAATCATGTACATGGAGGTAGATTTTTCTATCTGACTCACGGGAGTATAAGACCTCAATAAGGCTGTCTACATTATTGTCCCTTCCTTCTCCAAATCTTATAATTGTGGGAATCTCATGAAGAGGGTACGCCCTTTTAATATATCTTAGTAAGGTCATTTAGGCATGAAATGAGCTAGACAGATTCTAAATCACAGTCAAAACAGGCTGAACTTTGCTTAAGATGATTTGGAATTTTCTAGGTGGTCATAACAAAGCGTGGAATAAGATTGAGATGAGATATTCGGCCCAAGTAACAAAGTAGCGTATGTTTGTTAACTCCATTCATAATCTCTTAAAAAAAGTAAAAAATAATAAAAATAAAAATAAAAATTAGTAAATAATTCTTAGGACCCGACAATTTTCACTTATCCTTTTCTATCTCTTCACCACCTCATCTGAAAATTAAAAAGATAAAAAAAGTCTCATGTAAAGTTATAAAAAAAGATAAATATTAAACCCCTTAAACTTTTTCACCTCTCCTCACCCACCCACTCTTTACCCTAAACTCTTCAACCCTTTAATTTTTCAACTCAATCTCAATATCCAATCTTGTCATTTTCTTGTATTTTTTAAATCAAAAACATATATTTTCACCATTTTCATCCTTTTGAAATATTTTATTTTTTTACAAAAACATACTCAAAATCGAAGAGAAAAGAGGCGAAAATGAGTTTTGAAACCTAGAAAAAATGACCTTCGAATTGGACGTGTCCGACCCTACGTGGACGGACATAATGAAATCTATCCAACCTTAATAGGCCGGACAAAAAAGAAAAAAAATGCATTGTCCTATCCTATTATAGGTTGGGCAGACCTCTTTATGTCCGACCTATCGTGGTTGGACATAAAAAGAAATGTTCGATCCTGGTAGGTCGTATGTTTGCGATTCTGAAGCGCGAAATGAGTTTCTGAAACCTATTTTCTCCGCCTCATTCGACCATTTTCATCTATTTTTTTACAAAAAAAAAAAAAAACATTCAAATCTAACAACATAACATTAAAATCAATTTCAAACATGTAAAAATCATAATTTATTTATCAATTTGTAATCAAGATTGCACTTGAATCACTTTGAGTTTGAGACCTCTAAAACCTAAAATAATACAATTTTTTCATAAGATTTCGCGACTTTGTTGCTCACAAATTTTTCTAACAGTGTTTTAATCCTTTGAATGATTAAAAAACTTGAAAAAATGGTGAAGTGAAGTGAAGAGAAGAAACGAGAAAGAAAGAAAGAATTTAGAGCGTTAGGGTGAGAATTATAGAATGAAAATTTAGGTGGGTGAAGAAAAAAAAAATGATTAATTTTAAACTTTTACATGAGTAAAAAGAGTAAGTGAATGAAAAGATAAAAAAAAGTGCGTGAAAATAGTCTGACCCTAATTTTTACTTTCTCTACATTTGATTGAAGTAGAGGCACAACCTCCTTTTTTTTTTTTTTTTTTGAGTAAGTAATATTAAAGCTTAAACCTCTAATACAAGTAGAGATTCATTTTAAAGTAAAAGTAGAGACTAAATAAAGTTATAATAAACAGGCCATAAGTCATGGCTTTGGGATACATTAAAAAGCAGTGTGTTTATCGGACTTAAGATCAGTGCGACATCAATAATCCGCCTATGGAAGCAAGAATCCTGACTTTGAAACCTACCCCAGGCAGGTCCACTCCTCAAAGTTCTCAGTATGATGATAAGGAGGCTTGCACATATCTTGAAGGATTGAATTAGCGCTGTAGGAGGCCTAAATATCCTAAAACTAAAAAAGAGGTTCTACAAAATTTGACAAACTATTTTGATCTATTTAATCAGAGATCTATCAAAAGCAAAATAAAGATGAATCTTATTCCAAAATTTCGACATAGGAAAATCCAACCCATGTCCTTTCTGGTGTTCCACTAGATAAGAAATTTCAGACGGACATCCTTTCTTAGGTTGCTAAAAAACAACCTGCACAGTACCAAAACCATCTTTGTTAATATCCCCTTCTTAGGCTACTCGTTGAAGCAATACCTGGAATTCATAATTGTAGCCAAATCTAGTCTTATTGTCAGTTTCACTCATCTATCTCAAGATCCTATTTGCTGCAACGATCTTTCTCAACAAATTACTTGGTGTCTAACATTCAACACTGTAGAGAGCTAAAAAATAAAAATAAAAAAACATTCAACGCTGTAGTGCATAATGAGCTTTAGTTTCAAAAATAGAAGTTTTTAACCAAATTGAGATCGAAAAGCAAATGCTAAGATGGATATGCGACAAAACTTCAAAAGAAAAAATTAGAAATGAGCATATTTGAAAATTGGTAGAATAGCTCAATTAGAGATAAAATGAGAAAAAACCGATTAAGGTGGCTTGAACACACACGTATAGGCTTTTAGATGCACTGGTTGGGAAAAGTAACTTATTAACATTACATGGTAACAATAGAGGTAGAAGAAGACATAAAATAACATGGATAGAGATAATTAAGAAAAAATAAATTCTTGGAATTTAAATATGAACTTAACCTTTAATAGAACTGAATGGAGGAAGCGAATTTATGTAGCCAACTCCATATAGTTGAGAAAAGACTTAGTTGAGTTGAGTTGCGTTGAGTAGATTGAGATTCGAAATCCATAAAGCTCTAATGCTCAAAGTGACATCCTTCTTGATCTCTCCATCATCATTATTATATCAGAATGGATAGCCTCTATTGTGAGGTAAAAAAAAAGGCAGCCCAGTGCACGAAGCTCCTGGGGAAGGGTCAAACCCACATTTTTTGGGTCTATTGTATGCAATTTTACAAAGTGAGATATAAAACTAAAACTTTTCTCCTTTGGACACCTTTATGAATATTGTAGCATATATTGTTTCCTCATTGTCCACAAATTTTTATAGCAAATAACTTGAAAACAGTGATTTCAAGGCGCCACCTAGACGACGTCTAGGCGATTTGACGTCTAGGCGATTGCCTAGGCAATTTGAAGAGAAATCACCTATGCAACATCCAAGGCAGGTGGTGGGGGTATTTGTAATTTTTAAAATTTTAAGGGGGGTCTTTGTAAATAAATAAAAAAACACCTTTTAAAAGCATCTTCGACGCACTAGGAACACTTCTAATCTCTTGGAAAGTCTTCCCTAAGCTTGAAATCGAATCTTATGGTTTGTGGACATGATTTTAATTAATACAAAGTATTTTTTATCATTTTATGAAAATTTAACATTCATTATAGAATACAATTAGATATATATAATTTTATATATGAACTGTCTAGGGACCTATAAATAAATAAATAATTATCGAGAGACCTAAAAATAAATATTTTTTTTATCACCTAGGTCACGTCTAGTCTTCGTCTAGGTTGCGCCTCGCCTAAACAAAGTAAATTGCCTAGACATCGCCTTGGTAAAAATACTGCTTGCAAACAACTTACAAAGAAAGAGGGCCCAAGAGCTCATATACTCCCGATATTCTTTACAAGTAGGCCACGTGAGATTTAGACATATAACAAACCACCACACTTCGCAACTACATAATAGCCCATACATTCCAAACTAGAAGCAACCATCATTAGGTTGCTCCTTTTGTAATGATAATCACAAAGTCACAACCTATACCAATCATATATTTAGAAAGGTGAGTTTGACACCTATTGATACAAGCTTGTTGATAGAACTCAATCTTTAAAATTAGCTTGCAAGGGCAGGGGACCAAGAGCTCATATACCTCTTATGATTTTTACAAGTAGGCAATGTGTGATTTTAACACAATAATATCTTCCTTTAAATACTTAATCACCAATATTTATCTCCTTCCTACCCACAATTCAATCTAAAATGAATTTAACATTTTGCTTCCAATTTACTACCTACAACTTGAACTATCTCAATTCTTCAAAAGAACTCATACCATAAGCATTAGGGACATGAAGCAGAGGAAGTAAAAGATGATCTTTAAACAGGAACACACCACACCAAGTAAAACCTTTGTCTCCATAGACACTACTATTCAATCCTATCACATGTTAGTCACCAAATTCAAATGGAAATTTGATATCATACCTCAGGTCTCTCACATGATAAAAGTAAAAAACTTTTTAACTCATTATAATCTAACATTCTCAGTCAATGGAAGTGCAAGAAAACAGAATTAATCAACTTTAGTCAAGGACAACATAATCCAAAAACAAGTATTTCAATAAAATGAAGCAAAAAAGTCATCTTAAAAATGTAAATAAACCATTATTTTCATGTTTCTCACAGTGCATATACAAACTATTAGAATGAGGCAATAACAATGAGGGTGATGAAACATAGACTGATAGACCTTCAAAAGATATGGTAACGACCTTACAGGGACAAATTTACAATAATATTATTAACCAGAGGTTAACAAGTAAAGTCAATAAAGCAATATATACAATGGCGATGATTAAAAGGAGTTTCAGATGGATTGGCATAAGAACACAAATGTACAGACCGTCTAATGCGACTCCACCACCTTATAAGACTGGAAATGAATCATCATCATCATCCTCCTCCAAGTCAAGATACTTGAACCTGACACCATTTGTATCTCCATAATTGAAGTTAGGACTAATATAACAGTTCATCTCATGAAACAGGTTGAGATTATCAACCAGTTTATGAAATACGTTGCATCCACAGCACTGAAATCAACACAAAATAGAAAATTTTAATCAAAACCACGAATTAAACATGTTAATACAATGAGAAATGAAACTCAATTACAACAAGATCAACGGTTCTACCTGGACGAAGACAGTACCGTCGTTGTAAGCATGAGGATTGATCGCACGAGTAGTTCGCTGACCGCAAATATTGCAGCTAAAAGCGACAAGCATTCTTCGACGAGGAGATTTGGTGAATAGAGACCAAGGAAAAGTTGAGATGTTTTCAGTACCAGATTCGACTCCAGCAGGAACCGAAGGTCCTTCCATTCCAGAACCAGTCGTCCAGCCTCGTCCAGCTGCGGCGCTCAGAACCAAACCCATGGCAGCATCCTACCATACCAGATTCAACATCAAAACACAACCAATTAAATAAATAAATAAATACCTAAATCTCCTAAAATTTTCATAAACCGGAACAAAAAGAAAATTGAAACAAGAACGAAAACAGAGAAAAATTAGAAAAGAAAAGAAGCACCTTTGAGAGAGGTGAGATGGAGAAGGTATTGTTTAAAAGAGGAACGATGTTCGTGTTGTTGGAATCGGATCGGAGATCGGGATCGTTATTTTCGTTACCTGATTCCCAAGTAAAAGATTTCGTAAGAAAAATCTAATACGAAAATAAACAAGAAGAAGAAGAAGAAATTATTACTTTTGCAGGGGATGAAGAAGCGAGGAGGTTTGGCAGAGAGATTCCTTTTAGGAGAGAAAATTGAGAGAGGCGAAGATGAAGAAACGACTGTTGTTGTAGTTAGGGCTTCCATGGCGAACAAGTTGCAGAACAAGAACGAAGAGGAAGAATTTGTAGCTACGTGCGTCGTTTGTCTGCGTATTGTTCCTCAAAGCGAAATCCTTTGACGAGACGAGATGCGCTCTCTCTCTCTCTCGTTCACAAGAGGAAGACTTATTGATTTTGCAAGTGTCTCTCGAACCGACGGCTTATGGACAAACGAGAAATTAAATGATAAATTCAGAGTGCCAGCGTACGTGGCGGCTTCCCAATACAAGACAGAAAGAAAAGATCCCCACAAATGAAAAAAATCAGGGTTGATTTGATTTAGGTTAATCGACTTGAGTTTTATACAGAGTTCAAAATGATATTTTTAGTTTCTTATCAAAAAGATATAAGTAGCCAAATTGAGAACACTTTTTTTTTTTTTGTCCATTTATTTTATAGTGAGCCAAATTTGAATTAATTTAGCAAATCACTTGTAGGCTTGTAGCTCAAGTGACAAAATATCTCTCCTACTGTTTCAGTGTTACAGCGTGTTTTGGTAATTGAAAAAATAAAAAAATTTGTAAAAATAATAATTTTTTAAAAAAAATTTATTTTTTAATGTTTGGTTGATAAAAAAAAATGAAAAAAAATTTAAAAAAATTTTCTCTGAGAAAAAAAAATTATCATAAAAAAAATTACACAAAATTTAAAGAAGTAACAGTTATTTAACTGAATTTGAACAAGTAACAATTATTTAACTGAATAACTAACTGATAATCACCAACCAGAAGAAAAAAATTATGTCTCATCAAATAACCATTAGAAATTTTTTTCAAGTATCGAAAAAAAAAAAAAAAAATATTATTTTCTCAAAAATAAATTTCTTAGCTACCATCCGCAGCCTTAGATTAAAACCTCTTTTTTCATGCAATTGTTTGTTTGATGATCCCTTACAATGGAATGGTTGAAGGGTCTTAGACTCCTCACTCCCCTATGGAGATGCATTAATTTCCTTGAGACCAGCCTCACCCAACAGTTCAGGAAGATGCAAGGCACTCCAAGCTCAGCAGATTCCAGTCCACCCTTCTTTCTCATGGGTTCTTTTACAGCTTCTTAAGAGAAAGGAAGCAATTGAGCGAATCTTCCAGATTTACCTGTAAATGCAATTGAGAAATCTTTGATTTCTTGAACCATTGTATATAATAAGAAGCCAGCAAAATGGTGATTCCAGGTCATTTTCTCCAACCACTTTTGCTTTATGAATAGGCCCAGAACCAGCACAAGGGAGGCTTCAATGCCAACATAAACTACAAAATAACCAATTCGATTGCACCCTCACTGAGAAAATTTAGAAGCACATTGACCCAAATAACCAGTTAAGACTGGCCTTGGTATTCAGAACTACAAGGCCACCAGCTCCATTTCCTTGACTTTCTCCATTTGTTCCAATGTCCCAAAAATCTGCTCCTTCAACGGATGCGACTCATCCTCAGCCCCAAATGTATGCAATACACAGTCCACCTCAATTGAACTAAATCCCAATGGCTTCTTTATTTGCTTCTCCCTCATTACCTTCCTCGCCCTTGCAGCATCTTCCCAGCGACCCAAGTCCTCATACATCTTAGCTAGAAGTATATATCGGCCTGCATTTTCTGGGTCAAGAACAAAAAGCCTTTGGGCAACCTCTTCAGCAAGCTCAATGTTATTGTGTATTCTACAAGCACCAAGCAAGGCTCCATAAACATCCTTACTCGCCTGCACAGGCATGGTTCTAACAAACTCAACTGACTCGTCAAGCTTCCCTGCTCGGCCTAAAAGATCCACCATACATGCATAATGCTCATCACTCTTCTGAATTCCATAATCATCCATCTTCTCAAACAGTTCCCGACCCTTGTCTAATAATCCTCCGTGGCTACACGCTGATAATATACAAACAAAGCTAATTCCATCCGGGTGTATACCACTCTCTACCATTTGTGAGAACATTTCAAGCGCCTTGTTCACCTGCCCGTGCATTCCATAGCACCTTATCATCACATTCCATACAACAACATTTCTCTCTTGCACCCTGTTAAAGAGGTTCCGTACAGTGTCCAAACGGCCACAATTTGCATACATTGCAATAAGACCACTCCCCAAAGCAGCACAAACTAGCATCCCGGACTTGATAACATAACAATGAATCCACATTCCTTCTTGAATGGCTGCTTCTCGAGCACAAGCAGGAAGAATCCCAACAAGGGTGGCATGATCAGGTGCTAAATCCATTCGCAACATCTGGTGAAAAAGCATAAGAGACTCATTTCCACATTGGTTTTGAGCGTAGCCTGAAATCATGGAATTCCAACTCACAACATCTCTGCTCGGCATTTCATCAAACACCTGCCGGGCAAGCTCAAGTTTGCAGTATTTCGCGTAAAATGCTAAAAGGGCATTTGCTACAAACAAATCCGAATCCAACCCAGTTTTCACCGTGTTGACATGGATAATTTTCCCATTTGTTTCGTTCCCCAATGATGCACAGGCTTTGAGCAAGAAAGGGTATGTATATCGATTTGCACGCACGTCACTATTTCTCATCTCATTATAGGCACAAAGAGCTTGTGAGAAAGGACCTGAATGCGCGTAGCCACGAATCAAAACGTTCCACAGAAAAACATCTCTTTCACGGACAGAATCGAACACTTTTCTAGCATCTTCCATGCTAGATGGACTGTGATTAGCATACCGGCTTACGAGATTTGCTGCGAGAAACTGGTTATGCTCGTAAACACTGGTGATGATCTGGGCATGCACTTGTTTAAGGTTTTGAATGCTACAGCAACGTTGCAGAAGCCGAGTGTAGCCATAGGAGTCTCTGTGTGGCTTCAGCTCTCCTCTGGTTCCGCAGAAATATCTGATCGAAGTAAATAATGGTAATCTCCTAGATGAACCAAGTGCTTCAATATGACCTAAGATACGCATTTCGGATGCCACTCCATCAGTGCTTGAAGCTCTGCAATATTTTTCCTTATTTTCTTTTGTCAAAAGTATTTTTCCTTTAAAATAGGAGATTCAATGTACATAAATTTTTTCTTTTTATTGTTTACTAGATTTGACTGTTACATATATATATATATATATTGACAGTGAACACAAGTATATAGACTGATAAAATTATTTATCATTATATGCTAGATGATTCTATTAACATGATTCTTACGCAATTTATACAATGGGAATCACTATATGAAAAAAAAAACAGGAGTCCAGTGAATTACCCTTGTTGCTCTCAAGTGCTATATCCCTCTCCTTACTGTTATTTTGTCTGATCCAGCCTCTATAGGTCATTTTCCTGTATATCCTGCTTAACATCTTAAGCTACCTATGGTACTGATCCACACCACAAATGAGCAGTGAGGGTATTTTCCTGGTCTGAACAAAACTGTATATTTATCCTTTAATCCAGTTTTGGATCTTCACTTCTCAGAAGCAGAACATGAATGCATAACTTTTAGTTTCAGATTAAACCAACCCAAACAATTACAGCAAGAAAGATAGACAAGTTGATGTCAATGTAAACAAGGTGTAAGCACAGTTTTGAACCCAATTCCATGATTTAGCAACAATTAATTTCATCAACTTACAACAAACAGGTTATCAAGCATTAATCAGTACGAAGCCAGTCCCCAGTCCCCAGTCCTACTGACCCAGCTAACTTGTATCATAGAAAGTGTAATATGAAAATAAATGTATCACCTTTATGTTGAAATTACAGCCTTATGTACATATGAATGTTACATTGGTGAAATCACAAACAAGGGTGCTCCAATCCATAGTCGTAAAACGTCACACCAATCTCTTGCAAAGATTTGGATAGCCCTCCTTGTATCTACCTTTTTGGGGGGCGATCAGCTGGGTAAGTATTAATAACATAGTGGATAGAAGCTACGTCGTTAGAGCGTCTGGAAGGTTGGTATGCACTCCAAGTATCTTACCACCTACATCGGGGAAATTCTCTTGTCCAGGTAAAGGGCCTACTTTTCCATCTGCATCGACCAGAACAGGATACTTGAGAAGGTGGCCTCGTAAGGGTTTCACTTCTTCATCTGTATATTTCATCCAGTTCTCTTCAGCAATCTCGTTTACCTTCTTCACACAATCTATATTATGGGGCTCTTCGAAAAAAGGTTCTAAATGACCAAGGTGCTCTGCCCACAGAGACATCCTATATCCATAAATCTGCAAAACATAGCTTGGCACCTTCAATCATTTTACTGGATTACAAAGCAACTTTCAACACTCCATATCACAAATATGCTGGCCTTAAAAGAAAAGAATATGAAGGAAGATGTTACCAACCTGGCCATGTGGATGTTTCTTCCCATGCCATGCATAATGGGGCTGATATGCACCCATAGCTATCTCTGTGTCCCGAGAACCAGACAATGATCTTTGATTTATGTTAGCAGACCCCAAAATCACATATTCATCATCCACTATCATTCCTTTAGCATGAACATAAATCATAAATCTTCGGCTCTTCTGCGCAGCTGAGGCCTGTAAGAATCATTTGAAACCAACAACAATAGCATGTGAAAGTCATTCACATTTTTTGAACTCCCTCGGCTCCAATGCTCCACAATAACAAAAAATTTGAGTTACTGAAAAAGTTGATTTAAATGCAACTTTCTCATGAACAAGAAACAAAAAAGGGGGTAATTCATGACACAATCTGACTTTGGAAAAAAAATCCGAACTTTTAGATGCGTGTCCACTACTGTCCAGTTTTCTTTTTTAATTTTATTTATATTTTTTATTTTTTAGAGTAAGAGAGGAAGACCACTTAAGTAACCAGGAGACCTTACTGTAGTACCAAATGTGCTTTCAAGAAACCTTAAACGATAAAGAAAATATATACAATATCAAAATCATTTCAAAACCTAGACTACAAAAAAAAAAGAAAAAAAAAAGATGTATGTTGGCATCTTCAAAATGCAGTTCTTGTTCGAATCTGGTCATTGTTGTATTACTATATAGTAAATTTACACTAATATGAGGAATTGAATCATTGGTTGAATTTTAGAGCCATCATTATTAATTGAATTTACATAAGTTTTTTTCTTCAATCATTTCTTGACTATGCCAAATCCAATCTTCTTCCTAATCCCTCAGTTTTTTAACAAGGTCCATTTACATTTTCCATAATCATTAACCATGCATAAAAACTCCTCAAGATACTACTCCATATAGTAATATGTGTCAAACTAGACTATTTTAGATCCAAGATTAAGGTCAAATATATGCCCGTTAAAGCTGTCTGACCAACATAAAATACATATGATAGAGATATTGAGGATAATATTTTACGCTAGACTATAAAAGGGAGTTAAGAACAGCACAAAAGTAATTTCATTAAACATAGTTACCGCATCACCATTCACAGAAGGTTGACTAGTGGCCTCGGACATTTCCTTGGGAAATTCTTCACGGTTACCAAGACAATAGAAATTCAAGTAATCTTGTACATGTGATTTCTGATGTTGCATTGACTTAAGTTCCTTTGCAACAATTTCATACATCATTTGCATTGTTTGGCTCTGAAAAACAAAAAGTTAATGAGTGAGTTCACAGTGATGGACAATCATTTTTATGGATTTTCCAATGGAAAATATATTATAAATACCAGTTTAAGACTTTGAGTAATATCATTCCCATATTACACTCGATTACTTTTTACATATTGCTTTCTTAGGTGCAGCAGAGCACCATAGAATTGAAGGAGAATTGAACATTTTTCTTCCATTTTCCATTAATTTTCATTGAACACAGCATCACATAAAGCATTTTACAGCTCAAAAAGCAAATATGATCAAGAACTACACTCCTATTCTTTAGTCTAAGCAAAGGTGCATATGCCATTAACTTATCAACCATCTAAAACCATGGCTGGATAAGTGGCATATGTAGCATAACATAATATGGATTAAACAGTTTAGAGTTTTTAAGCCACCTGCCAAAAGAGAATTTCTTGCACAGAGGAAGAGTTAGGTACACCCTCGGGCCACATGGGTATGACAACATACACTGCAAATCTCTCATTTGCTCTTATTTTACTAGCAATCTTAAGTGCCAACTCCATTGGAATAAGATTATCAGCACCTGATCATAGAAGAAAAGATGAATCTCACAAGAAATACCAATAAATAAACAAGCTTAAATACAATTGCTAGCAATCTTTATTAACAAATTGTGATACAATGGATTTGTATAAAGAATATATCAGATGAAAGTTTTTTGTCCAAGTTAAACATGTATGCTGCCACTATGGCTAGTCGATTTTCCATCTCCAGAGATAGGAACCTTTAGCTGTCTCCTTATCAAGGATGAAAGATGCTATGGGGATCTCTCCCGGGTATACTTTCACCCTTTGGAAGAATGAGAATCTCCCACTTGGCAAGGAGATCGTTAGAATTTTCTAGTGCTTCATGTTTCAATCAAGTTCTCAGCACTGATTTTGTAGTAGTTCATAACTTCATACAGTGAAATTTATAAAGGATACTCCTGAATGGAGAGGAATATGACTTCTTCAGCCATTATATGATCAGGACAAGGCTCATATAGATCTAAGATGCAGATTAACAAGACACAAGAATATTGAAAACAGGAGAGAGAGATGTTGTCATTTAGCAATTTCCAAACCCTAGGAATAAGCTCTTATGTAATTAATGAAACAAAACCTAACATAAACAGAAGATAATGGGACTCCCTAATGTAGAAGGGATAACTGAGTTTTAAGTTTTAACCAAATAAATGAAACTAGAGGACTTACGAAACCAGTAAGCAAAAAAAGCTGTAGTGGAGCAGTTTCTTCAACAGATAATTCAGTTTCAGGTATTCTCAATAAAATAGAATCTTTATTGAGAACAACTGAACATTCAACAGAGAAAAGAAAAACTTAGAATGAACAAGAAAAGAGATATTTCTAACCTGCGCCTTTGTAAGTAGGCCACGCATAAGATGATCCTATAAAATATTGATTTTCAATATAAATGAAGTGTTGAGCTGATCGAATTGCCTGTATGTATGCTGTTTGAATGCTTTTTTCTATCACTAGATTCTTTTCACAGACGAGATTCTGAAACATAAGAATTTCAATAAGTTCTTTCCACTACTACCACAAGAAAACATGAGAATGTTAATATGTTAATTACACAACTCGTAGATCTTGAACACAACGATGGAGTCCTAATTAATATAGAAATTCTTCTCATCTAACTAATATGTAGGGAAGATTAGCAGACCTGGGCTTCGGCTTTAAGAACGTCATCAGTAGGAAATCCTTTTAGAGATCCAGAGTCAATGGAACGGAATACCTGCCAAAGGTCAAATGCTTATAAATACTACTCAAGCCAAAGAGCAGAAGATTCAAACGGGAAAGTAAACCTGCACTATCAAACCTGAACATGCCAGGTTTCAGGAGCATTTTCTTTGCAAGCCCATAGGGCAGGGTCATCAGCTGGACCTGATGGGGAAGGACTAAGTATCCATGAGATACGATCAATCTTTATGAGGGCATCATCATGCCAATGAGATATCCTTTTAAAACGCAGTCCAAACTCTGACCATTTTGATGCTTTTTTCCAACGCTGCTCAAAGTTTGTAAGTACATCATATGCAGCAGGTCCATCAATTTTACAGTGCAAATCATGCCATGGTTGTCTTGGGCTCTTAGTTCCTGGCTATGACACAACCAAAAAGCACATACTTAGCTGATAAGAACTTGGCATGAAAGTACAAGAAAAAAAAAAAAAAAAAAACCTTTACATGAAACAAATATGTTCTCTGAAACTTTTTTCAAGGACCATAGCAGAGCATTGTAGTTGCAAATCCATGTCAAACTAATACCAAAAATGGTACCATGATGGAACTATTTAACATTTCAAAGGACAAGCAAAAGCCGCACTGTGGTTGTGCTTGCAGCAAGTGGATATTGTATAAGAGCAACCAGTATACCATATACAGTACAAGCTCCATCTACGGCCAGCTTTCATAGAAAAGAAAAAAAAAAATAGAAGAACAAGAGGAAAGAAAATGAACAAAGACATCATTCAGCAGCAAGATTCTCCTCAGAGGCTCGGAAGATGGGAATTCATAGATGCTCGATCAATGACCACAATCCAAATTTCAAAACTTTTTCTTGAGAAGTTTGTGGGCTGAAATATTTGTTTCTTATCCACTTCTATTACTTCAAAATGCTTCACTCATTACCAACTCTATGAAACATTATGCAGATGGAATTCTTGAATTTGCACTCTTCCAATACTAATGAAGACATTTGCAATTGATAATTCCATGATACAGCTTGACAAGTAATTTTGGCGTTGTCCTTGGAAGTTCTGATTGGATTACTTCCCCTTGAAGTTGTTTGATGAGATTTGCCGTATTTTAAGTTGTTTGAAGCAAGAATGTTCATCAATGGGCTTCAGAACTCTTTACAGCTTGCTGTATTTTAAGTGGTTTTTTTACACATAAATTTTAGTCAAACAGGCGCAATTGTTCAATTTTATTTGTTAAATTTCCGTCCAGCCATTAGATTCTCAATCTTTAAGAGTTACTGTAGTATTATTTGAACTTCTATACATTCGAGTTAAGTCATTATAACTAGATTTAGTGTGCCTTCACATACTTTTATGTAAAAGGACATTCCCAATGTATGAGACTCTCACTATTGCATAGTTTGGGGAAGAAATGATATATGCAATCTTACTGCCCATATTGAAAAGGTTGTTTTTCTATTCAAATCTGTGATCTGGAGTTCACAATAGAGCAACCTCAACCATCATGTCGGGGTCCACCCTTAAAAAAAAAAGGCCTTGCGATGTTTGGGAAAGAAATAATGTCGTCAATCTTACCTCCATTGAAGAGGTTGTTTTTAGAATCGAATCCTTGACCTTCAAATCATAATAAAGGAACGTTAACCATTTGGCTAAGGTCATTTCACTTATTAGATTGAACCATCCTTCTTATTAAACCTATGATAGTTGAAGGTATTTAAAAAGTTGCCACTATTAATGTTTAGTCAAGCCTCACTGTGATTCTAGGACTTCCTCTTCTTTCTTCTTTTACTTTCTCTAATTACAAGCCCTAAGCATGGGTGTGAGTTTTGTCTCCCCTTGTGGGAATTGGACCATGTTGTTGGCCTTCATGGTCCAAGCCCAGGTCCCATGTGTCCCCCGCCGCATGGGTGTGAGTTTTGTCTCCCCTTGTGGGAATTGGACCATGTAGTTGGCCTTCATGGTCCAAGCCCAGGTCCCATGTGTCCCCCGCCGCATGGGTGTGAGTTTTGTCTCCCCTTGTGGGAGTTGGACCATGTTGTTGGCCTTCATGGTCCAAGCCTAGGTCCCATGTGTCCCCCGCAGTTGCGCCCGCCTCCAAGGCTCTACTGGGGTCCTGATCACCTTTGACCTCATGTGTCAAAACTCAAAAAAAAAGATAGAAATTAAAAAAAAAAATACAAGCTCCGTCAGTTGTTGCATATGATTACGAATATTAACTTAATTTCACCTTTTTTTTTTCTTGGTAACTATTTTGTTTAAGATCCTAAGCCCTAATTAATACTATTGTTTTTCCATCCAAAGCAACTTTGCAACTTCAATTCTTGAGTTTTCATCTTGTAAAAACGAAACCACTACAAACCCTAGCCTTATTCCCTCTTTCCAACCCCTAAAACCTTAATTTCCAACACCTCAAGCTCTTTATTCAACTCAACTCAATCCAATTGTCTTTTCCCAACTACACAGGGTCAACTATGGATCAACATTCCTACAATCTGCTTATTAAAGGGTCCAAATCTTTTTCTATATCACAATCCATACCATGTTATGCCTTCCTCCTCCTCAATGATCATTGATAATAATAATTATTCAACATGTTACTCTTCCTAACCAGTATGGTAGAGGTCTCTATTATAAGTGTACAAATGACCTTAATCAATTCTCTTATGTCTTAACCACCAAAATCAATTCTCTTATTTATCTCTAAATTGGGTTACTTATTCCATATTTCAAAAACCTTCATTCCTAATTCTATCCTTTGTAATTTTATCAAGCTTTCATTTGAACATTTACATTTCTGCAACAAACAATTTAGTAACATATCATATATATTGCCCAACATATTATCCTATAAAGCAAACTTGCCTTCATGTAGTATAAAGTTTTTCACTATAATGGGCTATGTCAATCATTTAGGCAGTATCCAATTTAAATTCAGTTTTCTGTATTTAAAAACAAAAAGTCAAAAAAGTTACAAAAAACTTGTTTGTTTTAGTCGGATTTAAAAACTGTCTTTAGAAAAAAAAAAAAGTTAAGATAAATGTTTGTTTTTAGAAAACATATAAAAGTTATTTTTTGAGTTTTTCTTTTGCAATAATGGGACCCACATAAACTTTTTTACTTGATTTGTATGAAATCTCCAAAAACCAAACAAGTTTTCCATATTTTCAAATTTTGAAAACAATTTGTAAATATGATGCCAAACATATTTCTAAAAACTATAAATCAACTAAAAATGATTTCTTAATCCAATTTTTTGAAAACTATTATTGAATCACTTGCCAAATGCAGCCTTAGCATTTCAAAGACACTCCAACGTAAACTAACATCATCTACTATTTCTCCCTCATGAAAAATAAAAGAAAAGGCCCAAGACTCAATGATCATTGTCTTTCAATCTTTATTTCTACATCTACTAAAACTATATTTTATACATCAGCCTTAGTCCTAATCTTGCACTCTTTGGATTCTAAAGCTTCCAAATTTCTAATTTAGCATCAACTCCCAATTTAATTTCCTTCATCAACGCAATATGACCAACAAAGAACATACCATGGAATATTATCTTGAATATATTTAGTTAATTCATCTATAATAACTGCAAATCATAAGAGCTTAAGCCCAATTCCTAATGTAAACCTATCATAAGTATAAGATGCAGTATCTACAGAATCATCATACCTTTTCTTCTTTATTTTGATAAAACAATAAGTAAATGTCTGGCATCCTAGGTCTTAAGAATAATTCATGTTGATCATTTCATTTTACAAGACAAATGTATCATGGTCCACAAGTAGCATGTTCAGCATGGAATGAAAATTCTTCAAACTTCTTTGAGTTTTTATCGAATTTTTTATTTTTTATTATAGAAATGCAAATTAAATGTAAACAGAAAAAATTACAATAATTTCATTGAAAACTGCAATATTTTATATTTATTACAATAAGTCCATTAAATATTACCTTCTTTTTTTTTTTAGTTTTTTTAGTTTTTATCAATTTTTTGTTAGAAAGTGCTCTTAAAGAATTTTTTTTTAAATGTGATATCGAAACTCAATCATATATGTAAGAAATAGAATAAAACAAAAGCAGGAAATAAGATAAGACTAGAAATAAAACTTTAATAGTGACTTGAAAAAGAAGAGTATTCAAGTATACCCATAAATCTCCAATTTGTTCACAATAGAAGCTATAAAATAGTTGGTTACTCACACGATGTGCTTTAGCATCATAAAGGTTATAAATCTTATTTTAAACCATTCTATTTTATAATTTAATCATAAATCTTACTTCAAACTATTCTATTTTATAATTTGATTTAAATAATCATGCTTGTTTTAGTATATCTTGAAAGAAATACTGATGTAACTAATCTTTCAAACGTTTAATAAAATTTTCTATACTTCTATTCTATAAGATACAAAAATTCTCTACATCAAATTGAACTTTTCCGAATTAATTCCAAATTTAAGTTTTCAAGAATCATTGTTGAGCTGATGATTCAAACGCTGAGGAGAAATAGGCAAGATGATAATTGATCCACGTAGGACCAAATGTTATAAAAGAAATGTTTCAAGCAACAAAAAAAGAAAAAAACAAACCATACATTTTGTGAATAATGGCACAAATAAATATGAAGAAATAAAAACAGAAAGCAGCCATATTATCAACTTTTCTCCAAAAGTATAAGCATGGACCACAGAATATTAAAGTGAAAATATAAAGTAGATGCAAGAAAACACATCAGTCCTACAACGTTGAAGATAGCATCAACTGAAACACCATAGACAAACATGCGCTCAAATTCACATACTAGAATAACAAATGATAAGAAGTACTCACAGGAAACGTAGGATTATGATAATCATCTTTAAAAACAGCATCAAGATCACGAAATAGTCGATGCTCAGGTGTATCGTAGCGGCCATCACAAAGATCAAGTCCTCCAATGAAAGCAATGATCTTCCTATTATTTCCAGGTCCTTGAGCATCCACAAGCACACACTTTTGGTGGTGTGTAAAAAGGGTCCCGACAACCTGGATTTGGACATAACATGAAGCAACATAAGTTCCATTGTTCACAAGAAAGACCTTTAAAATATACATATTCCTTTAGTTACACTTGCAGAAAGATTGCCTATTCATAATCATTGTCCAGAGAAAAGTGAATATCTAATCCTAAACATTGTCTAGAGAAAAGAAATTCCCAAAACATACATCAATCTCTAGCATGTTTGACAGTACACAGGCCCTATGAAGTATTACTTGGATACACAAATATGAAGAGAATTGAAATATTATCACCATAAATGGTTCTACAAATACACTGAATGTATGAATGTACAGACCTAACTATATATACATTTGAGGACATGGACTGCTTCTAACTAGATCAGCATAAAAGAAATACAACTCAGGGGACACCTAAGGATAGTTTTCGCCAACTGTAGGAAAACATAAATCTTAAACTTTGAATAAATTACATTCTTTTGTCTTTCCATTGACAATAGAAGAGGCCTACAAAAGAAAATAAGCAGATTTTAAAAACAAATGCGTATACAGCAAAAAGAGTTTGCAAGAAAAGAAGACAAAGACCCGAGGCATAAAGAATTGTTTCAAATTTTAATCAAACAGTATTTCCCAAACAAATCTAACAATTTCAATAAGCTGTACAAATTTAACAGCAAAATTTAACTAATTTACATACGTAACACTGTAAATGTTGTGCTCAAATTATAACAAAAGGACCATAGGATATTACTGCAATAAAATTAAGTCTTAGTTTAAAGCTTGCCTGTTGCTTGACAATGCTAAGTTTACTGCTAGCATAGCGAGGTGAAAGCACACAGATTACAGATGAATGCTTAAAAAACTTCCGAGTTTCTTCATCATGCGTTTGCATCACTCCTGCCTGCACCCAAAACCATAGCTATTAAAATTGGAGAACAAGCCACACTAACTTATGTAATGAAAATGGCAATATTAGAAACATGTACAAATGCAACCTAAATTGCAGGAATTCAACATAACCACAGCATCAAGAGCAAAATAACAACAGGCCACCAAGGGCCCAACGGATCAGTCAGATGAAGCCTAGATACCCTAGAGCCCTGGTTCTCAAAAAAAAAAAAAAGTAAAGAAAAGAAAAGAGAACAAAATAACGGCTATGCCGATATATAAGGTCAATATTGGAGGAATATAAGCAAAATTTTCATCAAACAAATAAATGAATAACCACATGTTTGATGCTCGGTATGCCTTAGTAAATTCAACCAAGATCCAACAAAGCATAAAAATGAAACAAGTGCAAAGTTGCTAAGAAACAAAAGGGTGACCCCGAGCACGAGGAATCTGCCATTGCGGAGCTCAAGAAAGACTTTGTAGATGCAATCTTACTCCCACAATGTGAAGAAGTAGTTTTAAGATTTGAACATGCGACCACCATGTGTAGAGATACTAATCTAAGACCTAAATTATTTAACTACGTCATACCACTTTAGTATAGGTTTCTAAGTAAAAATATTTACATTACTACTTGGTCATACTATCTATCCTTTTCTGCAATCCAGGAAAATAATTGCAATATAACATAAAACTACAGCTGAAAAACTAAGCAATTCAACAAAGCCTTTTTTCGAACTTCATTTAGGCTACATGAAATTTCTTTCTTCATTTCATTACAAAAAGTGTCAAAGGTTTTGTTAAACTACAAGTGGTCATATTGTTCTAAATATTATCATTACCAAAATTAACACAACACTCTTCTTAACCAACACATCTAGTGATCTTCATTGTGTATGTCCAATCATCCTAATTTGCTGTCTCTTATTTTAACACCAATAGCGGCTACCCATTGTATCTTTCGAATGTGTTTATTTCTAATACTACCTTTTAATGTTTTACCGCACATCCATCTTAATATTTGTGCTTTCTTTATACTTATTTATCAATGAATTTTTTTTAAAATTACCCAACATTTTATTCCTTATCACATGGAGTAACCTAATGACAACCTTAAAAATATATTTTCCTTCAACTTCAATAGGATATGTCAATCATAAAGTATTTTGGAGGCACTCCTCCTCTTAACCTAACTTGTTTAACTCTATAATTGACATAATCTCCTATTTCCTCCTCCCGAACATAGTCAAGCCTAAATACCTCATGTTTCCACTCTATGATATCACCTAACTATCAATATTCTCAATGTCTCCTTTTGAATCATCACTTCCATTAAAATTAAATTACATTCATACTAAAGCTTCACTGAAACTTCTAATTTATCATTAATTCTCAATTTAGTTTCATCAATTAACATAATATCATGGAATACCTTCTTGAATGTATTTAAATCAGTGCATAACATAATATCATGGAATACCTTATTGAAAGTATTTAATCAGTTCATAACATAATATCACGAAATACCTTCTTGAACGTATTTAATCAGTTCATAACAAGTACGAAAAGATAGTGCTATGAAACTACAACAATTCAACAGTTCAGTTGCTAATTTATCCTATTACTTCTATTATGGTAATTGCACTATTTGCACACATCCTGTCCAGTAAACAATAAATTTTAGCTCATTTTTCTCAAAAAAATCCACCACATTATCATAGGTTATATTTAAATCAATAAAAATAATATGGGGTTCTTCCCTACTCTTC
Organism: Paratinospora sagittata; assembly: GCA_035771175.1. Lineage (NCBI taxonomy): Eukaryota > Viridiplantae > Streptophyta > Magnoliopsida > Ranunculales > Menispermaceae > Paratinospora > Paratinospora sagittata. Next base: position 48,405,465 of record CM069603.1, on the reverse strand, counting down.
CCCATACATCTCCATTAGTTTCCTTAATTAAGAAACTTCCACAATCGATCCTCTTGTCATAAATCCACTTGTTGACATCATAGTTTTAATAGTTGATTAATTACCACAACTTTTGTGTGACTCGCCAAAAGAAACCATTTTCTTATTTAAGATGGAACACCACGATCAAGAATGCAGATCATAAAATCATAGTTTCCAAGTTTCGATTTAGCAGGAAAAAAGAGAACACATTTTCATTTGTGTATTGCAAGTCTATAAAATCTTGTGAACTTAATAATTTTTAGAGCTCAAGCAAGGGGGGGAGAGGGGAGATGCACAAGAGAAGGAAGGATAACATGGACAGAAACAGAACATGGGCAATCTTGCAAATTCTAGTAGTTAAAAGTACTCTCTCCAAAGTCAAACACAACCAAAATTACAAAGTTTTCCTACAACACCATTGTCACATGTGCAAAACATTAAATTCTCCATGTTGAGACGTTTAATCCCAACACTTATGAAGGAAAAATGGTGGAGAATCTGGAGATTCCTCCTACAGAAAATTTCACAATCCCTTATTTTTCTAGCATCTGCATGTAAAGAATTATTGTTTTCTTCTTTAAACAGTCAACTAAAAATCACAACAAAGCTAACCACACTATTGATGATAGTTTGATATGCATTGTTGGGCCCTTATCCGGTAGCTGAAACTTTTAAGTTGAGTGATTTTTAACATGGTATAAGAGTCTTGGTTTTGCAAGAAGTCTTGAATTCAAGTGTCGTTATTGGCATTTGCATGTTCCCCATTTGCATAATTGGTATTTCTCTTCTTTTATTTTTCTTCTAGCTCTCCACGTGCAGGATGGGACTGCAAGTGAGGGAAAATGTTGATGATAGCTTGATATTCATTGTTGGGCCCTTATCAGATAGCTATAGCTTTTAAGTTGAATGGTTTCTAACAAATACAAGTCTCCCAAACCTTGTCGGGATTAGGTAATGTTGCTTATTCTAGCAAATAGAAAATGACATGAGAATCAAAGTCTCAATAGTATGTCTGGTTGTCTCAGGAAACTATGAGCATGTAAATGTTCAAAACTTGATGAACTTTGCCGCAAGTACTAATAGTTTGAGCTTAAACACCAAAGCCAAGGCAGAAAGTTGTAAGCCAAGGCAGAAAGTTGTAGCTCCAGTAAAAGAACCAATAAACCTAAAAAAAACCAAATAATTAACTTTCTCACCGTATTGATGAGATACTTGTTGTGTGACGTTTTATCATCCCAAACCAGCAACAGCACCCGTACCCCCTCTTGTGACTTATACCTGAGCAATTCACCAAGAGTGAGATCTCCGCCATTAGGCAATGGCCTGGTAGGCTCTCTAACAAGCTTCACCTTGTGATAAATCGACCAACCAACAATATAAATCAAGTGATGAGCGTCCAATATAGCGTGACAAATATCTTCCCAACATGGATTCTGCTGAAAATAACTCCCATTCTCCAATCGAATCTTAGGTAGCGTCCCCTCACGAACATGAGCGTCCTGATAAAGCGTCACCGCATTTCCTTTCCTGTTCTGGAAATACGTACTCCGAACGCCTAATTTTTCCGGATCCGATGGAATCCCACGCTGATGCAGAGGATTTTTCTCAAACGGCACAAATCTCATTTCAAGATTAAGCGCCGTATCTGGCTTCGGCGGCTTTCCGTTCGCTCCTAACACCGGAAACCAACCAGCAACAACATCACCGGACATGACATCACAAACAGGTATTTTTGCAGTACCGATGAGGTCAGCGCCGAAAACATCGTTGTCCTTCACCTGAAACTCGATTTCGGAGACCAGATGAGCCACAGGGATCTTGAAATGCTCTTTCCAAACTGGATCTTGCGAGTTAGAAAGAACTCTAGTTCGAGCGACCGTCGCTCCGGCGAGGGAAACGGTAACGTAAGGATCGCTGGTGATGATTTTCCGGTGGCTTCTCCGGCGCCGCGTCTCGCGTGAGACGACGGCAGCTCGGCAGGGTTCGCAGACGGTGAAACAGCGACGGAGATGCTCGGAAACCATGTCCATGTTAGGTAATCTTCGCGCTTGGTGAATAGTGAGCAAAAGGTCTCCGTGAAGGACGATTTCGCCAATTGAAGGAGAAGAGTTTTCCGCCATTGGAGCTGAGCTCTGAAGATCTCCTTTCGGATCAGAAGCCATTGATAAAGAAAACCGAAGATTTCAAGATTCGAAGAGAAGAAGAAGAAGAAGAAGAAGCATCGGAGAAGAAGAAAAGAAGAACAGATAGGTTGCTAGATTTCAACTGAACAGGAAACTTTCAGGCTTCTGGTTTCTCATGATTCGGGACAACATTGGCTGGTCCACTGCTGTTCCATTGGGGCGTCCGCCTCTGAGCTGTTCATTAGACACGTAAGCGGATCAATTAAAAAATGAAACGCGGTGACTCGCCAGAGCCTCTTGCAAGAGATCTCGCGCAACGTTTTACGGAGATACGCTTGAGTCACGTTGGGGATTTTTTGACAAATACAGCACTACAGGCATGATTATTTTAATTTATTTACAAATAGACTGTAAAATATAATAATTTTATAATTAGACAAGTTTAGAATAGTTTGACATCACGTCTGCGCTGAGCCATCCAAAATTATTTTACACTTTAACTTTATTTAATGAGGCTATCTGTCAGAATTTTTTATTTTTAAGCACTTTGTGCATGTTTCAATAAATTCTTTCAGTTGTGTTAAGCTGTCGTACAATGCACCGCACTCTTGATAAATTCCCTCCATCAAATTGTAAAACCATGTAAAGTTTTTTATTTTAACTTAAGTTATTTTTTTTATCTATCGACTTTCAACAGAATTAAGGCGAGGTATGGCCACCTTGGACAGTTGAAGGCATTTATTGGAACTTGCTAGAAGTGATTTGATTAAAAAAATTTTGACGGATTTACTAGCCTTAAACAATTTAAGTTAAAATTAAAAGCTTTAAAATTTGGTGAGAGGGTCAAAATTTTATCGATAATCCAGTGCGGGGTACGATATTCTCGGACAACTGGAGACACTTATTGGGACCTGTTGAAAGTGGTTGGATAAAAAAAATCTCGATGAATTGCCCGTGGTGGCCTTGAATAGTTTAAGTTAGAATTAAAAGTTTTACGTAATTTTAAAATTTGATGGGCGTTCAAAAATTCACCGAAAGTCTAATACGAGGTACAACAGCCTAGGACAACTAGGGTAATTTATTGGAATGTATTAAAAGTGCTTAGAAACAAAAAAATCTTAATAGATAGCCCGTGATTGCCTTAAACAAAATTTAAGTGTGAAATAAATTTATTTTTTTTATAAAAAATTTAATTTTTATTTTTATTTTTTAAGTGTCAAGACAACAAACTGTCCTAAACTTGTTTAATTATAAATATATTATATTTTAATACCTACTTTTTTATAAATTAAAAAAATCATGTCAATATTTGTCAAAATTTTCATAAAACAATGTCACCTAGAGTCTGTATAACGTCATGTTTTCAACGTGTCAAATGAACAGGAACCATAAAGCTGACTACGGTGTATCGGATCGAACACCTCGCCAGATAGGCCCACTTAACTGTAACTGGATATTTTCAAAATTACCGAGCGAGATGCACGTGTTACAGATGTGAGCAATTTTTTTGTCTTTTCCGTCTAAAAAATTTAATTTCATGGGCCTAATTAGGAAACCATGAGAGCATGGTTTCTTCAGGTTTCCACATATACATTAGCAATTAAGAAAATGTTGCATTCATAAACCTAACTATATCCATTTATTAAGAAATTGTCTAAAGGGTATGGGTTAAATACGTGGCTGAGGGGCTGGAACCATATCCATTTTTGTCATTTTTTATATTTGTGCACCTATGGTGTATTTTTGTTGTATCCTCAAATTGTAATACCCTATATTTTACTAATATATATATATATTCAGGCATGCGACCTGAACTGTATTACACAAACCTTATCTTTTTACATTGTAATTCAAGTTTTCTTGTTTCCTATAACAAAAAATAAAGCCTAATTATATAAACAAAAATAAAAGTAATTCTAAATATACACACCAAAAACACTAAGTAACTTAAACCATCAGTTCTCGTGTTTCCATTAAGCCAAGGACTTAACCACAAGTAAATGATATAATTGGTGAAAGTTTAATAAGATAATAGTTTATGGTCCAAGTTGGCTCTTAGCATTATTTCTGTGTTTATAATGTATTGTACAGTGTGTTGACATAAGATTTGACCAACACCAAATAGTAATAGATTAAAGGGAACGTGCTGAGCTGAAACCTGTAAAGTTATTTACTGATCTGTGTGCCTCATTTGGATGTCTAACATTTACCTTTACTGAGTGAACAGTTCTCAATAAAGTCAATCAGTCCAATCTCAAAGCTGAGAGGTGGGGTCACAGTGGACCCGCTTAAATAGCAAGTATTCTGAAGTAGAAAGTTGCATCTCGTTCACTATTTAAAGTTACTAATGACAAAACTGAATCTGGCTAACTATGTTGGTTGTTGGTTCAGTAGAGTAACGGTATAATGCATTGATTCTTTGGCGTGGTGCACAGATGAACAGTGATATGTGAAGATTGTTGATATGTGCTGATTCCCACTATTTATTGTGAACAGTATCGTATGTATAAATATTGCTATATACTTAAATAATACCGTATACGTGAATAATATCACGTAAGTGAATAATATTATATATATGAATAGTGTGTATCGGAATAAAAAAAAACTTTTCTGATGTAAAAGATCAATCAAAACCGCAACTACAAAGCATACTAAGAATTTTTTAGATATTAATATCACAAGTTAAATAGTAAACATTTCGCTTCATCTTTTCTTTACATATTAAATAGTGTCATTCTTTCTTTTTCTTTTTTTTCTTTTTTTTTTTTTTGTATCTTCAGCGGTGTAACAGTCTGAAATGACAATTTTACTTTGTTATCGTTAACAAACGAATTTTTTTATATTTGGATAAGAAGAGGTGGGGGGGATGTACCTTGAAGGATAAAGATGTTGAAAAAGAAAAGAAGATGTTGAAATAAAAATACCGGTCCTCTTCTCTTTGAGGTTTTGAGGATGATTCCATAGGAATAACGTTTTTGTCAAGAAAAGTTTTAAAAGAGGGGTAAAGCTGATATATATATATATATAATAATAAAAATAAAAATAAAAAGCTTCAAATCAGAAAAAATATGTATAAAAAAAGAAAAAAGAGAATGCTAATCTAATGGTATTTATGTATAAATAAAGCAGATTTGTAATGCATTCATATTTAATAGTATTTATGGTGTAATTGTACTTTTAGGTATAATTTTTATAGTTCCATTCGTATTTTTCTAAAAAAACTGTTGGGGTCTGCTTCCTCACATCACCAAAAGCTTTCAAGGGGAAAGGAGATAACAAAAGAAACTAAAGACCCTACTTTTTTGGAGAAAAAAAAAATAAAAAAGAGAAAAGACCCTTTATTTGATGCTCAACTGTCTCTTGCCCCAGAAGAAGAAGATATACTCAGCATTAATGCTTGAAGAAAAGAGTCACCTAAAACGATCAACTACGAGTATGGTTGTTGTGCGAAATTGTGATAAAGCATGAAAGAAAAAAACAAGACAACAATATTTATTTTGGTTCGGCAAATTGCCTACGTTCACGGGAAGACAACAAACTTGTATTAGAGATTACAAAGTTGGATCTTACAGATTGAATCTCTTAGAATTGATCTCTCAGTAATACATCTCTTAGGAATATAAATTTCAAGAATGAAGTAAGGGTGAAGTAATACAAGTTTTAATATATAAAAAAAATAACTTTCAAACAATTCGACGCAGCGCCAAATTATTTACCAAGATGTTATCCGCCCTCGTAGGCGGCCAACAACCATATCTTTTTATTTTATTATTTAAGGTGGACCTCACAATGGTATGGTGCAGTTATCAATCCTTACATTAATTACTTGGGGACAAGAGTAGGTCATGGTCACATTGCATTGCATTGGTACTTAGTATGATGTTTATCTGTTAGCAGAATATATTTCTCTTTGAATATTTGATTTTATCAACAAAAAAAAAAACACATTCCACGGAGGATGATGTTATTTTCAAAGTAAATACCCAATCACCAATTTTCTTATATTTATAAGTAAGTATTTTTACAAAAAGATAAACATTTTGAAAAATTATATTTATGTCAATCTAAGAAAAAACTCACCCATTTGTGCACTCATCTTCTTTCTATTGTTTCTTTATGCATATAATATTGCTTTCATTGACATCAAAACAATTGAAAAGAAGAGAATTTAAGACCTCAAACCAAAAAGTGCCAAAATGGGCATCAAAATCATTTAATTTCATCACCATCTCAACAGCACCTTCAGATTAGACATTTTGTCTATAGAATTAGTTTACCCTCAATGTAAATTATCTTATTTTACTATCTATTGCTTTTATATTGCACCCTTTGGTTTCTTTTGATTTCTACTTGTTTTTAAAATTTAATTGCTGCAATAAGTCTTACAAGAAATTAATACTGATTGGGCATTCACATCATGCCCATCAGCTAATAATTCAGTAAATAAAATTAATTTAAATCCTTCTAGGATTTTTTTCCACTTAACTCACAATCACTACCATTTAATTATCTATTAACTGTATGTAATGTAATCAGACTTGAAGAGCAACATCTACTTCTAGGCAAAAAAGAGCCAAAACAAATAACCTAGAGGCAATTTCTAAGCCAATATAGCATGAAAATATCTGATGGAAGCAATTAAAAGGCATCCACCAAGCCAAATATGCTGGAATCACGCTGCTCCTCTTCGAAACAAGCTTTGCAGTGAAGGACCAAGCCTCTTCCAGCTAGTTTCAAACAGGCTTCAACACAGCTGCAGTCACTCAGTACAACATGGATAAGTTGCAGACCGTAATTCTTGAACTGCGTGCCATTCGGGAATCCATATACATATCTAGATACATGGCCAATGGAATTGGCTCTTCGGGTTCTTAGGCTTCCTTAATTACATGTGACACTGGTTCTTGAACAGCTAGGCAAGTGATTCCGCGCAGGTTCTGTTTTTGATTTTGTGGCTAGAAGTAGGAGCAGGAGTCTTTATCATAAGACTCAGTACAAAGGCTATCACCTACAAGCAATAGTTTAGCATGAAATGGAATGTTTTGCCTGAGGTTGGCATCAGGTGGAACTAATCATGAAACATTATTCTATTGCAGAAGCACTTACCATTGCAAATCCAATGCACATAAGACTGAAACCTGGGAAATCAAAGGGCGCTCTTTCTGACAAGAACAGAGCTGAGAGAACAGGATTGGATTTTGTTAGTTTGCCGTAAGCCTGAAAAAAGAAAAAGGTTCGGATGAGATAATTACCTGTTAAAGGAGTGAAAGCTAATGGAGATACAATGTCAGCAAAGGAACATATGCCCGAAAGGCAACCTTGAGCCTTCCCCTGAAATTGAGGTTTGATCATGTTCACAGGGACAATAGGATCAGATAATGTATCCAGATTTTCAGTAATTCACCAAAAAGGATGACTTTAGTTTCTTGATATTTTGAAATTGCCATTGATTAGTGTACGTCATATATGTCTAACCTAGAACTTAGATTTGTGAAACTCTTTTAACAATCAAAAGCTTTTCCAATTGAACAGAAATATTAATATTAACAACGGGATTCCAAACATAAAATTCCATCATCCATGGCAAGTGGTTCCTATGCAAAAGAATTACCTGCTCATCGGCCCCAACTTGTCTGGATACAATGCTCCTTATCTGTTGAACAAGTAAGTTCCCTCAGATGAAGAAAGGTAGTGTCTCAACCAATGGAATATAACTTATGATGATGATGTACAAAGTCAATAACTCACACATGGGGGCGCAAAAACAGCCACAACAGAGAATATAGATGCAATATAAGGAACCTGCAAGTTTTGAGGTGGTAACATTTTAGGAGGGCAATACAAGGTTGCCACGATAAGATAGTCAACTCAAGTTCAAGATTATTAATTTTCGTAAAAAAATAAAAAATAAAAAATGAAACAGAGTAAGAAGCTTGCTTATCTAAGTGAAAAGAGAATTACCCAAGAGGACCATGCCAGACTGTAGAGAAACATCTGGACCATTCCAATTAATAGATCATTAGCTCAAACCACTACATAGAAATGACAAACAGGGGGAGGGGAATGCGTAATTTGATAGTTATAAGGTGCTTACATGTGCACAGCCTGCAAAGAGCCCTACTTTGAGCAATCTTTCCTCTCCCATGACAGGAGCAAGCAATGGCATGAGAAGAAGCTGCAGGGTCAACTAATTTTCAATTGTGTATAACTGCAAACTGAAATATTTGGAAAACAAATGGAAAGCAAAAGAAATTTATGAAACCAGATAGATGGAAGGAAAACATAAAAAAGATTATAAATTCAGATGGAAGCATATAAGCAACACACTAGTGCACATACAGACGTACCTGTGAGATGGTCCCTGCAACTCCAGATATCAGCAACAAGTCGGCAAATTGGTTCTTGTTGAAGTGAAACCGTGCCTTCAAATAGAACTTCACAACGGAAATAAAAAAAAAGTTGGTGATCAATGCACATTTGTGTGGACTAAAGATACTAATTGAGTTCCATCAAATGCCCCAAAAATAAGATGATTTTACATGCTTAAAATCACATCATGTAGTTTTTATCAAGTGATATCTTAGGCTGTGTTTAGTTGGTGATCCAAAAACTTAGATCCAATCAGAAAATAGAAAAATCAGAAAACGATGTTTCATTGTTTTCTAAAAACAACCTGTTTTCTTTATAAAAAGTGAAAAACTGTTTTCGAATACACTCCAACGGTCCAACCAAACGGGTTTTCTGTGTTTTCGGATTTTTGGATACAGAAAATTGTATTTGAATCCTAAACCAAACACACCCTTAGTTACAATGAGAACTATCTAATGTAAACGCCAAAATAGTAAATGGAATTATATATAAGTATAATAAATGATTCAAAGATGAAAATATAAGTGAAACTGTGTGTACTAGTAATTATAATTGAAGTGCAACTTGTGATTCAAGTGTATATGAGTAGAAAATACCAGCAATGAAGCACGTAGACCACTCTCAGCAAGATTGTTGAAGAAGGCAACAATTGCTGCTTTTGTCAATGTGAGGCTGCACATTGAGATTATATGAGCATATAAAATATTTAAATAAGAATTACCAAAAAGATAGCTGTAGTAACAGTGAAGGTTCCAAAGCCAAATGTCTAACATCAATTCAATTAGACAACTCGAAATAGGATCACCAAACCAAAACACATGGAAGCACATTGAGGGGATTCTATAAAGTAAGTAAATCCTACATAAAGGTAGATTGTGACCAAGAAAGGAACTGCATTCTTTCAAAATGCAAGACAAACAGTCCAAACATTAGGAGACACAAATCGTCAATCGTTGCATGTTGGACATATGTGGACCAAAATAATAATCCCACACCGGACAAAAAAGAGTTCATCGTACAAGATATAAGTGTGGATTTCCTCCCTTATAAGCGTTGAAGCCTTTTGGAGGAAAACCTCACACTTGGGCCTAGAGGTGGTTAAGTGGGGACAATATCAGTACTAGTCGAGATGGTATCAGAGCTGATGGTTCTGTTGGGCTCAATAATGTGGAAAATAATATCATATTTCCATCAATTAGTAAATTCTGGTTAACCTTCCAAACGATTAAGTTTAAATTGAACAAATTATGGAGATTCCTACGAGGGTATGCCATAAACTTTCTTCATTATTTGACAATTATTGGTGGTCCTCCTCTAACTCTTTTAAGAGTTCACATCAGTGTTCTTGGAGCAAACTTTCTCTTCCCAAATTATCGGGAGGCCTAGGCTTTAGGGACTTGGAAAACTTTAACTTAACATTACTTGCTAAGCAATGCTGGCGGTTGCTTACGGATTCAGCTCCTCTGCTTTTTAATTTCTTGAAAGCCAAATACTTCAAGAGCACATCATTCTTGAAGGCTAAATTGGGTTATAATCCCTCATGGGGATGGAGGAGTTTGTTATTAGGTATAAGGATCATTGAAAAAGGCTACAGATGGAGGGTGGTACGGGCACTTCTCTAAATATATGGGAAGACCCATGGATACCAAGACCTCTATCATTCAAGCTACAGTCTCCGGCTAGACCGGAATTGTCTATGGCTTCTGATATGACTATCAATAGCGAATGGAACACAAATCTTATCAGAAATTCCTTTCCAGACGAAGATGCACAATTCATCCTTTCTATTACAATTAGCAAATTCAGCGGCACTGATAGAATAATTTGGCATTATACTAACTCGGGCCAGTATTCCGTGAAATCTGATTACCATCTTGTGACCCAAATGAGTGCCAATGGTGATCTTCCTTCAAAAATTTCAGGTCAATCAAGAACTCTTCCCACTGCCACTTAGCCATTATGGAAAGAGATGTGGAATCTTCACATTCCCAACAAACTAAGAGTCTCTTGAAGTGTCATAAAGGATTTTTACCAGCTAAAGAAGTCCTTGGTAGCAGAAAGCTAAAAAAAATAAATTGAACTCACCCACTCCGGAACAAGTAGGCCATATCTTGCAAAGATGGAATTCTTTTAGCGACCTGCAAATTTTGGCAGCAATCTCCATCAGATCCAGCAACTTCAGGAATCTTACTCTTGGGGATTAAAGGAGATGTGGCGTCGATTTGGTAATACGAATCCGCCAACAAAGCTCTCATATAAACAACCGCCACCACAGCTATGAATGCAGAAACCTAGAACCCATTAAAAAATAAATAAATTGGTCATTGAAGATCAAATATAAAAGAGGGCAAAAAAAAAAATGAAATGAAAAAAAAGGCGGGAAAACCTGGAAAGTGGAAGAAGTGGAGAGAAAACGAGCCGTCAGGGTTCCGCAGACGAACGCCGCCGAACCAATTCCGCCTAAAATTCCGAACGCCGATGTTCTTCGGCTGTCTGGAATGTTGTCTGCCTGCAGTGAAGATGAAAATCGGGGTTTAGTTGAAGAACTGGAGATTCTCGCGGGAAAATTCAACTGTCAAATTACCAAACCCCAAAAAACAAAAAACAAAAAAAAAGAACGAAAGAAAATCTATTGACCTCTTGGCGCCAAAACAGTTGTCTCAGTGAAGCTCAAGAAATGAAGAAAATAGAAAAATACATTTCAATTAAACAAAATGCCATGATTTAAAAATTGGTTGCATGTATGTATTGCTAGGGGTGTAAATGGTTCGTTCGAGTTGATTTGATGTTCAAAACCTAATTCAAATTAATAGTTATTGGGCTTAATGTTTAGTTCAACCAAATCGAACTCATCAACCTAAATTAAACTAAATATAACCGGTTCATGAGATTTTAAATACATATTTATTTAACAACTTAAAATAATTAAAGTAAATTTTATGCACATTTAACAAATTTAAAATTAATTTTATTATATACAATGATTATACAAATATTTGGGTACTAATTTATGTTATAAAATAACCTTTTGGACATTTAAAATTAAATATTAACATTTTATCTTTCACTTTGCAGTGGGTTGGAATGTTGGATTCAACCGAACGAATTTAATTGTAGTTTTCCAAACCTAATTCAAATGTATAACAAGTCGCTTTCATTATAAAAAAAAATCAAATCAAATACACTGTAATGATTTAGTTTCACGGATTAAACTAATCGATTGACATTTAGGCATTGTTATGTCTTGGCACAATATAAGCATCGAACCACATATGCCTTTTGGGTACAATATTTATACAAAATTTACGAAAATGATCTAGGGTAATTTATCTAAAAAATAAAAAATGGTTGCCGGTGACATTGAACAAGTGCTACTAGTGGCACCACCTTTTTTCTTAGGCTGTTAACATTCTATTATTTTTTATAATATTTTCAAGATTTTTTAGCACTTCAATTTTTTGTAATTTTACAAGTATTTAGGAATTATTAAACAACAAAACAAGAAATGCACCTAAGAATCTAAAATTTTAATTGAGAAGACTTTGAATCAAGATTGTCATTTTTGTCTTTTTAAGTTGTAACACAACACTTTTTGGGTCCGTTTGGTATGCGAAATAGGATGAAATTATTTTTATGAGATTGGATATGACATGATATGATAGAATATGATATGATTAAAAAATAGTATAATCTTATGTTTGAAGTGTATTTGGAATTGAAATAAAAAAATAATTATTTTTTTATAACTTAATTTTAAAAAAAACTATATTAAACTTATAAAATCAAAAAAATCAAAACCACATCCAAAAAATAAAAATAAAATCAAAACCTGCACTAGTTTTGTGAGTTGTAAAACCAGTTAATATTTTTTTTTTTATTTTTTTTTTTAAGAATAAATTTGCGGAAGAAGAAGACAAAAAAGAAGAAGAGGAGGAAAAAAAAAAAAAGGGTGATGGGATTGATTTATCCCACCTCACCTCCAAACACAAAATAAGGGCTTAAATTATTACTATCTCATCCTAATTTTATCCTATTCGGGTTGCCAAACGAGCCCTTTATGTTTTATTTTTTTGAATAAAGGCAAAAAATGTCAATTATCACTTAAAATCACGTTTTAAGTCACTATAATAGTTTTTTTTTAGCATTTCTCATTTTTTTTAGTATTTATTGTTGATGGATGGAAGCAAAGTTTTTTTTTGGCCAAAAGGATAGAAGTTACTCAAATTTTTGAGATTTTTAATAGATGGTTGAAAGTAGAAAATTTTAGCATTGCTATGTAACTTGTTAAAAAGTTGAAGTCATTTTATAAATAGATTTTTATAATTATAAAAAATTATTTTATTGATGAGAAATGATTTACGATCAAAAAATTATACCTAATATCATACCATACTTATTATATGGTGTACGATAGTGTGTTAAAAACTCATTGGTGTCAATATTCAATCCGAACTCGCGGCCAAGCACGCATTTTAAGCGGTGCTCTGTAGAAATTACTTCCATGGGGGGCGCGTAAAAGTTGGGGGAGTGGCGCAGTTAGTGACGCTTACCACATACGCAAGAGAAAGGCATTGGACGCTTCCTTCGCAAACCATAGCAGTGAGCGTTTTAACGGCGTAGTATCCATAGAAGTAGTACCTCGTCCTTCCATACGCCAGTATCACTGTAACCAAACAGTCCCACTTTATTAATGAATGATAAAATCTTTTTTATTTTTATTTTTTGAAACATTGTGATAAAATTGAAGAAAAATATTTTATATATATTGAATATTAACGTTATTTTTTGACGCTGACATTCAACTCTTTTAAATATTTTAAAAATATACATATATTAGATAATATTCTCAAATACAAGCCTATTTTTAAATACATGTACATAGAGCATTACTCAAAATTGAATTGCATGTCGAGTTTCAAATTTAATCTACTAAGCTTTAATGTTCCGAAATTGAAAGCTTATTAGTTATTTCCCCATCAAAATATATATGTAATAAAATAAAAACTCAAGCTTCGTTATAAATATACTATCACTTTCAAGTAAGGTAGTGACCACACCATATGACCATAAAGTAATTAAAAGTAATAGCGGGCAACAAGAGCTTGCAACTTGCGATTCACAACATGCAAGGCAATAGGAATGCTTAGAAAGCTGGTAAACATTAGAACATTTCCAAAGTAAAAGTAAAAGTTTCTTTGAATGCTTTCAGTTTCTTTTTTCTTCTTTTGTTTAACCCTTTTCTCTTTCAACATCTTTTTATTTTTTGGCATTTTGTATTAATAAATATCAACCATAGATAGTTTAACCAAATTAACTGGATCAAGAAGGGCCCACTAAATATTCCAATTACATCAAGGTAGCTTGCAAGCTAATTCAAATCTAAAGGGGATTGTTGGAGTTGGTAGTTCCTTGTCCTTTTTAATTAGCAGACCATTTTAGAAATTAATTGGGATTAGTTTTAAATTTTTAAAGGGTAAGATTTAAGTGTTTTGCTAAATTTGAGAAAAATATTAGACTTATTAAAACAAAAATAAAACAAGACATAGAATTAGTCAATCTTGAGTAGATTCAAAACACTAGCTGTTTAAAAATTTAGGAAATTATATATATATATAGTGTAAGAACTATATAATTGCGTTTTAATTATACTGCAATTATTGAATGTGCATGTTTAATTAAGCAAGCTTACCCATGGGGATAATGTTGAGAGTCATTGGAAGTGTGAGCAAAGCTTTTCTTCCATATGTGTCCGAAAGATTTCCAATCACTGGCATCATAATCAGGCTTCCCAAACCTGTAATCTGCATCACACCATGCCTCTAGCTTAAATCATTAGATGCATTAACCATGTGATATGAAGGCTTATTCATAAGAAAATAATAAGGAAGGTGAAGAAGTTTGAAAACACAAAAAATGAGTTTGAATTGTTAAAACTTGAAAATAATTTTTTAAAATTTATAAAGAAAAATATTATTTTTAGGAAACAATAAAATATATTTTTTTTATGTTTTTACTTTTTTAATTGTTTTGTCATCCAAAAGTAAGAGAGAGTAGCTATCTGGTACCATGGTTTGTTAATAAAAATTAAATAAATGAAATGAAATGTAAGTACAATTTTTTTTTATAAAGTGAACAACAGTTGGCTATTGCAGGTTTTCAAAAAGGAAAAGTACACATTAACATTGCCTTTTGGTTCTCAAGAAGTAAACCAATATTTTCTTTTTCTAAAGGAAAAAGGAGTTTTATTATTGAGAAATTGATAAATCAATATTATCCATAACTTTTTTTTTCTTTTTTCTTTTTTCACATATTTCATGTTTGAGTACGACTCTGCCAAAGTGAACATGATTAAGGTGGGTATGAGTTTCGATCTTTAAACTTTCACCCCTCAATTCTCAACCACTTTTAGCACAAACCTTGACCATATGTGTTACACCATTATGAGTATATTACCCATAAATTTGAAGACATATGAATCTATCCAATTTTTTAAATACCATTTTTTTTTATAAACTCTTGGAATGATATTTATTAACGACTTATTAATAACTCAATTTCCTATCTCTTTGATGGTCATTAAAATCTAAAAGGCATTATAATAGTTACCATGCTCTCTACCAAAGATGTTTTTATAACACAATATATTAATGATCTACTTGAACAGTACAATTATTGAGATATATTAGATGTTTATGCTATGTATATCTACCTTTATCCAGTGAATTATTAAAGATTGATTTTTTTTTTCGTACAAAAAAGCTGTAGGGAGGGATGCAGAGCCGGGAAATTTCTCTTTTTTTGGGTATCGTTGTACTAATACTCTATTATTATTTTTTTGTCAAAGTTCTAATACTCTATTACGGTTCCAAACATTTGCAGGTTGGCCCAAATTACAAAAGTGATATATGCATTTATTATTTCATATACAAAAGTGATATATGCATGGGACCCCTAAATTACCCAATAGATATGACTTGTAAAAGGAAAGATGGAGGTGCTCTTGAAGCCGTCTCCAAACCAATTATATATTTTCTGAGTATACGTGGGGGACCCAAAAGTACATGAAACACCAACATGCTTGTTTGTACAATACTAAATACATGTAAAAATATATAAGAGGATCTTTGACTATTTCAAAATTAAGATATTTTCGTTGGGAAACCGGTAATTTTTTGTCAAGTGATGGTACTGAAGTGGGTGACTCCACTTTCCTCCTTATACATCCACAGCGCATTCTTGTTGGCCACTAACCCATTAATCAACCTCACCAAGAAATTAAGAAACCAAATTGAAGAAAATGGGAATATAGGAAGCTGAGGTTTGTGTGCACTACCAGAAAATGAATATTTGACAAACGAACAACTTAGCCATAAATTAAATTTCATAATCAATGCATTGATTTAACGATGAAAAATATTGTCAAAGTAATAAACAACAAATCGTTTAATTTAATTTTTAATTGTTAACCATAAGAAACTAAAAGGTTTACTGATACAAATTTTTATAGCATCATGCGACATAGAGTCGAGCGCGGGACTTGGTGTAAATGCGAGCTTAGATTCTTTGGATCATCTTGAAGCATTCTATACGTGTAGCTTTAAGATGATCCCAAGGTCTTACGCTCAGTATCAATTGAGTCCTTTTGTTTATTTTTTATTATTGCATATATATATATATAATCGAAAATGCATCTCAAGGATCAATCTATTTTTTTTTTACTAACATATTTCCGTTAAAAAATATTTGGTTTCAGAAAGTCATAAAAAAATATTTCCCAATCTTAGTTAGTATCTGAAATTTGGGTCATGAATTGAACAACATGCAAATTGCAAACTAAATTATATTTAGATATATAAATTTGGGAATGTATAGTACGTACCGCTTGTTGAAAGCCTGTAAGGTAAATGGCGAGAGAGCATTCGTCCTTGCCAGGGCAAAGTGCGGACATAGAAACGTCAGTAATGGCTGGAATCACTATGAACACCGAGAAACAGTGGAGGAAAACTGTTACAAAGAGATGACTCAGTCCTCTTAACTCCATCTTCTTCTTCTTCTTCTTTCTCAGACACAAAGAGAAGAGAGACAGAGAAAAAAAGAAATTAAATTAAAGAAAGAGGAAAAATTGAAGGAAGGTATATATAGAATGGAAGAAGGGTCATGCAGATTTCCTACTCTTTAAGAAACAGAGAGATTTTAAAAGACCGAGAAGTGAGTGATGTGTGTCTGAATATTGCTACTTGAGTCACGCAGGGTGGTTGCTTTAGCTTTGAGACTTAGGCTTACATGTGGGGTTAAATTACTGAAAGAGATAGATAGAGAGGGGCGCGTGAGAGATTCTATGTCTCTTTCGCATCTCTCACGCGTTCTTCTTTACATTTAACCGACCTATAACGAAAGCATATTGGGCTAAAGTGCAGTAACGCTGATTCTAATAGAATGCGTGCCTTTGAAGTACTGCCTTCATCAGGCCCTCAAGTACTCAATTAGAGGTGTCATTTGGATGGATTTTGCTTTCTAAACTAAATTCAGTTCAAAGCTAATCATTTTTGAAGGACATGCCGAAAATGGCCCCACGGACAAAGGCCTCATGATAAGAGAAAATAATGTTTTGCAGGAAAGACCCTAGATATATACTTAAATTTAACCCAAGCTTATGTGACAATACACCACATCACCACATCATTAGAAAAAAAGAAAAAGAAAAAGAAATATCCTCCAATTACTATATATCACATCAACATAAATATGATTTTGATTATAATTTTTAGGTCGTAAAAATATTTTTCATAGCAAAAAGAGGATGGCCTCGACGATAAGGGCGATAGGCCCACAACAAAACCGTAAAAAAACCAATAACTATGATTGCCTATTTTTATTTTTATTTTTAGTTTTTCACGAGTTGTTAGGTACGAAACTAGTCTCTGTTTAAGGTGAGAGCGGATACTAGACCTCTTCCAATGAAAGTGTCTTTAAAAATTGAACCCTAAAATTTTTATACAAGAATGACCTTGAGATTCAAACCCCTTTCGTTAAGCCAACCACTCCTTGGTGATTGTGCCTCATTCATTAAAATGGTAAGAGGATTTAGTTTGAACTCTATATATTGGCAAGTGCTTGTTGCCAATCAAAGCTAATTGATTTGATAATTTGTTAAATCAAATAAAATCAATCAACTATAGTAAATCGAATCGATTGAATTATATCATTTTCATGTTTAATCCAAATTAAACTTGTTCAAAACTAAATCAATCTGACAAACACACTAATTTAGGATTAATTTTGCAGTTTTAATCCCCACATCAACACCCTCAAACTCAACACAAAGTACTGTGGGAAGGTTTTTTAAACAATTATGGTTGCAAAGATGGGCCTGTCCATTAACCTTTCGAGCCAACTTGTAGAGGCCTGCCGTCCATGCCAATACAACACACGTGGCTAATTAACGGCAAGTAACTTCAATTCTTTAAGCGTGCACGTGCAAGACTCGTGAGATGAGGAGTGCAACAAGGCCCAACAATTATGGGTCTTGATAAGTTTCGAGTTCCCTCCCATGTAATATGAGTACTAAATTACTTGGGCATATTTTTAGCTTTCGAGGATTTTAATATCAATCACTACTTTTGATTATTTGTTTTAATTAGATATATGGATAAAAAAATCAACGGTAATTTCCATTTTAGTCACAATTGATAGGTCAAACTTACAAAGATTGTTTAACATGACATCTTTATTAAATATTAATTAAGGGTTGATACATGTTAAAATCAATTTTTGCCTGCCCACATGTCATAAGATATTGTTCGTCTTATGAATTCTTAAGTTTGGACAACCTCTAAGTTGGGTCATCGTGCCTGTAAGCGTTCATGTAAAGTATATCATAAAGCAAGTCCCAAAGATTTTATTTTATTTTTAAAAGAAAAGTCTTTTGGAAATGTGAGACGGTAAAACTTTTTATGTGTTTTAATTTAGAAGAATATATAGTCGACATGTGAGACTCGTCACAACAATATGCGTTATTTTTTATGATTTTTTTTTTAATTCTTGGTCCCTTTTAAATATCCATAACTTGGATTCTACCAAATTTTATTTTTTCAGTGTTGGCTAGCCCTCTACCTAAAACATAAAAAACTTGCCTATTAATTAAAAAGTAGATTATTGATAACAAAGTAATATCAATCATTTATCAATTGTCTAATTACTAGCATATATAAAAAATAAAAAAAATAAAACACTGGGAATTTTCATACCCATTGTCCTTTGATCCTGAAATTACATTTAAGCCAATCTTAGAATTTCTACAGAAAATTTAATTTCCCTAAAGTGCGTCCTTGTTCAGTTATTTCATAACCTTAATGGCACTGGTCATTTTGACAAGACCACTTAGAGAGAGAGACAGAGAGTGATGAACAGTTCTGTATTTGTCAATACTTGTGTCTTCACTCACAGCCTAACTTTAGCTCTCCAAGTCAAGACTTAAACAACACGGTAGAGTCTTTATTTATTACAGTATCTAATTAATTCTCCTTTGACATTTTCTGAACATTGTAAGTATCGTTGATGATATCTTTGCCCTTCTTTACACAAAATTTTCTACAAATTAGTAAGCTACTATATATCAAATGGATTTTTGTGATCTTTCGGTGAATGCAGTTTTACTTAATGAGAAAGTTAGATCCGGTATTAATTTTTCTCTTTTGGTCCATCTTGGTAAGGAATTGTTTAACCTTTAATCAATCTACCATTTTGACTGGAAATGGAATGATCACTGTTCAGATTTTCATTACAATATTTGGAGCCAACTGAAAAGTTGGTGCTAGGACAAGAAAATTTCCTTGATTTTAACTAATTAATTGTTGCATTATCATAATATCTATAATCCATATTTCTGGACTTGGATCCTGGTAGTTGTAGTATTACTCTCCTATTTATGTAGTGATACTGATATTTCCTAACATATTATTTTAGGCAGTTCTTTTTGCAAAATGCCCTTTCTTAGACAAATTGATCTTTGGACATAGTATTTGCTTAAATACAGATCTCTACCAACCCCAAACTAATGTTCATTTTTGCCTTATCATTTAGGAATCCTAACACTGTCTAAGAATTAGGCCCTCCACCCCTAAAGTGAGTTCTGATCATTGATTAATTGTTGTGTTGTGCAGAATCGTGGTAAAACTTGAAAGAAAAATAAGACAACAAATTTAACGTGGTTCGGCAAATTGCCTACGTCCACGGGAGACAGCAAACTTGTATTATCAGAGAATACAAACTACACCCTTAGGTGAATATTACAGATTAGATCTCTTAAGAATAGATCTCAGAATAGAACTCTCTGACTCTCAGGAATGAATTTTGAATACTGAAGTTGAGCTCTATTTATAGGTGTAATCAGGGGTAATTACGTAATTACAAATATATAATTTAATATATTTATAATATTAATTAAAACAAACTTTCGGCCAGACAGCCACGCGGGTGGCCCCCACGCGCGTGCACCACTTTCGGTCGGTGGTCCCCACGCGCATGCGCCACTTTCGGCTGGTGGTCCCCACGCGCATGCTCCACTTTTGGCTTGTCTGCCATTCTTGTCTGCCACATGTGAGTGGTCCCTACAAATCTCCACCTCCACCTCATGTGGATCAAGGCTCCTCCACACCTGCAATCTCCTCCACATGTTGCTGCCTCCATTAGTGCCCTTAGGCACTACGAGCTCGTGAGATATTGATCAAGTCCAAACAATGTTGGAACTTGATACCTGTAACCACCTTTGTAAGCATATCTGCAGGGTTATCTGCAGTTTTGATCTTTTGCAGAAGAATACTCCCTTCTTCTACTATTTCTCGAACAAAATGAAAACGAACATCAATATGCTTCGTTCGACTGTGATGAACTTGGTTCTTTGCCAAACAAATGACACTCTGGCTGTCGCAGAAAACTTCAACATTATTCTGCACAATTCTCAAGTCTTTAGTCAATCCATGAAGCCAGATTGCTTCCTTGAAAGCTTCTGTTACTGCCATGTACTCTGCCTCTGTAGTAGACAAAGCAACTGTTGACTGTAGTGTTGATCTCCAACTCACTGGTCCTCCTGCCATAGTGAAAACATAACCAGTAGTAGATCTGCGCTTGTCAAGATCTCCAGCATAGTCCGAATCCACATATCCAACTAGATGCTTACAACTCTTCGAATCTCTCTCGAATTTTAAACCAATATCCACAGTACCATGAATATACCGTAGAATCCACTTCACTGCTTGCCAGTGGCCTTTACCGGGGTTGTGCATATAACGACTTACCATACTTACAGCATGTGAAATGTCGGGTCTGGTACACACCATAACATACATCAAGGCACCAACTGCATTTGCATTTGGAATATTCTCCATTTGCTTCTTCTGATCTTTGGAATTTGGTGACATTGATGAACTTAGCTTGAAATGTGGTGCCAATGGTGTGCTCACAGGTTTTGTGTCATTGCCGATGCCAAAAGTTTGAAGAACTTTCTTCAAATACTGAGTCTGAGTCAAGCAAATTTTGCTTTTGGCCCTGTCTCGAGTTATCTCCATCCCGAGAATTTTTCTGGCATCTCCAAGATCCTTCATTTCAAACTCTGAGCTCAATTGAACCTTCAGCTTGTTAATCTCCACCTTGCTTTTAGATGCGATTAACATATTATCTACATATAAAAGTAAGTAGATAAATGTACCATCTTGAAGTTTGCGATAGTAGACACAATGATCAAACTGACTCCGAGTATATTTTTTCCCTTGGATGAAGCTGTCAAATCGCTTGTACCACTGTCTCGGTGACTGCTTCAGGCCATACAGTGACTTGCTCAACTTGCAAGCCCAATTCTCTCTTCCTGGTACTTTGAATCCATCTGGTTGAGACATATATATCTCCTCGTCCAAATTACCATGCAGAAAAGTAGTTTTGACATCGAGTTGGGCTAACTCGAGATCAAACTGTGCAACCAAAGCCAATAATATTCGAATTGACGAATGCTTAACAACAGGTGAGAATACCTCATTGTAGTCAATTCCTTCCTTCTGAGCGTAGCCTTTTGCTACCAGTCTGGCTTTGTATCGGATACCATCTGTGCTGGGAGAGCCTTCCTTCTTAGCAAAAATCCATTTGCAGCCAATTGGTTTCTTTCCTTTTGGAAGTGGAACCAACTTCCAAGTCTGATTCTGATGGAGTGATGTCATCTCCTCATTCATTGCCATTTTCCACTTATCACTTTCCATACTCTGAATAGCATCTTTGTAATTGTATGGAATATCATCTCCGGTGACTGGAAATGCATATGCAACCATGTCAGTGTACGGAGCAGGTTTGCGGATTTCTCTTCTTGGTCGACTGGTGGCAATTGATTCTGGTTGTTGACTGATGTCTGGTCCTGAAGCCTCCACCTCAACTGACATTTCTTCCTCATCTTCTTCGGGATGGTTGGATATCTCTGCTGACTTGTTAGGAGTTACTGGAATATCTAACTCCACCTGCTGAGGCAAATCTGGATCTCGATTTTCTTTATCAGAAACTGTATGCTTTAACATCACAGATTCATCAAAAGTTACATCTCGACTTTTTACAATCGTCTTTGTCTCAAGGTTCCATAGTCGGAAAGCCTTAACTCCTTCACTAAAGCCCATGAAAATCGTTTTCTTGGACCTAGGATCCAGTTTGGATTCCTTCACATGGAAATATGCAGTGCATCCAAAAATGCGCAGAGAATCATAATCTGAAACGGGGTGTCCAGACCATACCTCCTTGGGAGTTTTGCCGTCTAGTGCTGTTGCAGGAAGTCTATTTATGATATGAGAGGCATATGACAAAGCTTCAGCCCAAAATGCCTTGCTCAGTCCAGAATGAGATAACATGCAACGAACTTTATCTACCAAAGTACGATTCATGCGTTCAGCAACACCTTTTTGTTGTGGCGTGCCTGGGACTGTGAAATGTCTGACAATCCCTTCATTCTCACAAAATTTCTGAAATGGGTCTGACTTATATTCTCCTCCATTATCAGATCTGAGCCTCTTAATCTTCCTTCCCGTTTGGGTTTCTACCATTTTCTTCCATATAAGAAAGATATCTAACACTTCATCTTTATGCTTCATGGTATAAACCCAAACATAGCGAGAGAAATCATCAATAAAAGTAACAAACCAACGTTTACCGCCCAATGAAGCATTTTGAGAGGGTCCCCAAACGTCGGTATGAACATAATCTAATGTTCCTTTTGTGCGGTGGATTGCAGATCCAAACTTAACTCTCGTCTGCTTGCCTAATATACAGTGCTCGCAGAAGTCAAGTTTCCCGGTCTTTGCACCTTTCAGAGAACCTTGCTTTATCAAGGTTTGAAGAGCCTTCTCTCCAACATGTCCGAGCCGCATGTGCCAAAGTCGGGAAGTGTCCGATGAAACATCATTAGAACTGGTACAAGCGGATACATTTCCGATTACTGTGTGTCCGTCAAGGAAATAGAGATTTCCTTTCTGAGTACCCTTCATGGCCAAGAATGCTCCACGTACAACCTTCAGAACTCCACCTTCAATGGTTACCTTGTAACCGCTGGAATCAAGGACTCCTAAGGAAATCAGATTTTTCTTTAGATCTGGGACATATCTGACGTCCGTGAGCCGTCTTGTTGTACCGTCATGCATCTTTAGGCGTATAGTTCCAATACCTTTTGTGTGACAGGTATTGTTGTTGCCCATGACCACGACCCCTCCATCGAACTCATCCAATTTTGAGAACCAATGGCGATTCGGACACATATGATAAGAACATCCAGAATCTAATATCCATCTATCAGACTGAATGTCTATAGATGAAACTGAGAACGCAAAATCTTCTTCAGCTTTCTGGGCTACATTTGCATCTGTCTTGCCCTTATTTGGACAATCTTTCTTCCAGTGCCCCTTTTGATGACAATAGGCACATTCATCCTTTCCAAGACGTTGACGTGATGAAGGTCCTTTTGACTTTGAGCGAGATCGGCCTCGCCCACTGGATCTATCAGATCTGTTGTTAGCCCTGCCTCTGGATACCGTCAAGGCTGCTGGTGATGCTTCCTTGTGATCGCGTTGGTCCTTCTTTCGATACTCGTTGTTCACCAAAGCATTTGAAACATCACTGAGTTTAACCTCATCTTTACCATATAGCAAAGTTGTTGTTAAATGTTCATAACTTTCAGGCAAAGAGCTTAACAACAATAGTGCCTTATCCTCATCAAGAGGGTCAACATCAAGATTCAGTAGATCAGCGAGAATCTTGTTGAAATTATCAAGATGCTGAATCATGGGAATACCTTGCTTGTACTGAAAACAAAAGAGCTTCTTTTTCAGGTAGAGGCGGTTCTCTACGCTTTTCGTCATGTACTTGTCCTCCAGTTTCTTCCAAAGAATTTTTGCCATAGTCTCTTTCATGATAAAGTACTTCTGATCTTTGGCCAAACAGAGTCTGATTGTTCCACAAGCTTGACGATTGACAAAATACCAATCATCATCGGACATATCCTTGGGCTTGGTTTCCAAGGCGATATGTGATCCTTCCCGGAATAAAAGATCTTGAACTTCGCATTGCCACATGCCAAAGTTGTTGGTGCCGTTAAACTTCTCCACCTCGAACTTTGCGTTGGAAATCGAACTTCTTTGCCAAGGCCTGCTTGTGCTTGGGATTTCCTCCGCCATTTAGACCAAAGATATGTATGAAACCGAAAAGTGCTTGAAAAATAATAAACAACTCAAACTAAGCTATATCAATAACTTAGCAGCTGAATTTGCAGAAACTGATTGCACTGTTGCGTCCGGAACGGTCGAAAATGGTGGAAACGAGTCTGACTTTACTAAAATCAGATGAAAAATGAGCAGGATATGGTTGGTCAACCAGATAAGATGAATAGTGTCGGACTGGGCCCGAGGAACAGTGGCGGGCCGAAACAGGAAGATGGGCCGTGAACAGTGACGGCTGAAACTGGGCTGAACCGTAAATAATGATGGGCCGAAACAGTGGCTGGGCTGTGAATAGTTATGGGCTGGGCCGTGAACAATGGTGACGGTTTTGGCTGGACTGGATGATGAACAGTGCGGTCCGGAGGAACAGTTCTCGGTCGGGCCGAGATGAACAGTGCGCAGACTGTGGGCCGGGTGTGAACAATTCACGGGCCGGTGTGAACAGTGCTCTGCTGTGGGCCGGTGTGAACAGCGCACGGCTGTGTCGGTGTGAACAGTGCTGCCGAATGCGGTACAGGGATCAAACTTTGATCGGCTCCTGTGGACTCGTTTCTTGTCCGTTTTTCTCGCCGTTTGTTGCGTTGGACTCATGGAAACAAGAGCTACCTCCACGGGTGATCAGAAAACAGTTCCGATCACTTTTACAAAAACTCGAATTTTCGACGCAGTCTCGAAAAAATTCGACAGTGTCCGTTTTTCTTCCAAAGCTTCACCTTGTCTCTGATACCAATTTGTTGTGCGGAATCGTGGTAAAACTTGAAAGAAAAATAAGACAACAAATTTAACGTGGTTCGGCAAATTGCCTACGTCCACGGGAGACAACAAACTTGTATTATCAGAGAATACAAACTACACTCTTAGGTGAATATTACAGATTAGATCTCTTAAGAATAGATCTTAGAATAGAACTTTCTGACTCTTAGGAATGAATTTTGAATACTAAAGTTGAGCTCTATTTATAGGTGTAATCAGGGGTAATTTCGTAATTACAAATATATAATTTAATATATTTATAATATTAATTAAAACAAACTTTCGGCCAGAGAACCACGCGGGTGGTCCCCACGCGCGTGCTTGTCTGCCACGCGGGTGGCCCCCACGCGCGTGCACCTCTTTCAGTCGGTGGTCCCCATGTGCATGTGCCACTTTCGGCTGGTGGTCCCCACGCGCATGCTCCACTTTTGGCTTGTCTGCCATTCTTGTCTGCCACATGCGAGTGGTCCCTACATGTTGCATTTATAACCAATTTGATGGCCATATTATTGGACAGACTTGAACTTATATTAGTACCGATGTTGTCTTCAACTTAACTATTCTTAGGCCCAAATATGAAGCTAATCCAATTGAATCCGACTTTAATAGCACTTGTTAGGCTAACCTAAATTTGAATCAGTATTGATATTGTCTTGTGAACCTAAGTGTGAGTATTTTACTTTAAAAGTGAGATATTTTACACCATGAACTTGCCCATTTCTTAGAACTATTAATTTCTTCCGCACACTTGCAACACATATTCTATCATCAAAAGTGGCTTAAGGAGTAGATATTAATTAGAGTAACGCTACATTGACATCTAAAACAAACACATATCAAAACATTACCTCTATTACACCATTGGATTGTATCAAATCATGTGTTGATATATGACTTAAGATAATTCAATGACCCATTGATGAAAATACTTGTATCAAATCAATGTACACCAAGGAAGTTACTTTAGCATTTTCTTTCCTAATTATACCCTATTTGATTAAATTGCCTCAAATTCTTGGTTTTAGCTGAATAAGTAGGCAGAGTACCCCATTACTTGATGGAACTAAACGATCATTTCTTCTATGAAACGAGTAATCTATGTAAACGTACAAGTTAAATCTCCATTTGGGATTGACTGGGTCATTGACATTCGATTCGAAGGTCGATAGCGTTCACATTCACATTCTAATGCCACCAATTTCTTCATCCATCCTAGCATTCTAATTTGTTTGAATAAATAGTTTAAGCTCTGACTTAAAAGCTTCATTATTCTATTAGCTTCAAGATAACAGCTTAATCATATAAAACAGTGGTCAAAGCATAAATGCTTCTTTAATTCTATTCGTGCACAACAACTGTAACTCCCATGTTAGCAGTCGGTAAGCTCTCATTTCTTTATTTCTCTTCCATCTACCAGTTCTTCATAAACAAAAGTCTCTGTTTTCCGGAGAAGTTAAGTTACCTACTCCACTCAAGTAGGTGTAGGCACAGCACATACTGAAATAACTGGCAGTTTGATTGAAAAGTTTTAAAGGTTAAATCAACAGAGTATTCTCAATTTCTCATCACCTAAAAAATGTAGTATTTGTTAATCCTTTTTATACAAAATAAGTTTTTGTAAGAATGAGCATTTGGGTCACCTTCTAACAAAGTCAAATATCATGTTTAACAATGAATCAATAAATGGTAGGTCAGGTTTTGAGATAAAACATTTCTTAATTGGGCAACCCATTAGTCTATTTCGAAACATCGGCATTTGCCGTCGTGAATGTCGGTCCTGACAACCTGGTACTTGACTTGGTAACATCACTATCATCACTGTTCTATATATATGTATATATATATACTAGAAGTTCCTCGGTGCCTTGATCAAGAAATTAAGAGTTTGATAGAAAGAGAGATGAAACTTGTGGAAGGCAAGGAGTTATGGAAAAGAGTTGTTCGGCTATTGAGGTTAAAAAATGAGAAGCATCAGGCTATTAGGTGCAACTTATTGGAAGCAATAGCACAAGTGCAAGCTGGGGCTATTTTCGCTGACGGCAAAGTGAGAATGAAGGTTGTGTTGAGAAAGAATGAACTGAAACACATGTTACTAGGGAAAATTAATGATGCCAAGAATACTTCAAAAGAAGCAATATCATCTTCATCTTCATCTTCCTCATTTCCATTGTTATCGTCAATTTTGTTGTTTGAACAACGGTTACAATTTTTGCGAAAGAGGCAACTGGGTCGAGTAGATTCGATGAAGGGAAGGCGTGGTTCATGGCGGCCGGCTCTTCAGAGCATTCCTGAAGAGCTTTGACGAAGTTTCACACATTTTTTTGCAAATTTTAGTGCATCAAACATGGCCATTAATCCTGTTTTTTTTGGGACTTATTCATAACTCTGGTTTTGGGATCTGCATTTTCTTCTTTCTTCTTTTTTTCAAGTACATACATAGTAGTTCTTGGATTTTCTAAAACCTTTCTTGGCTGTTGAGGATCTTAATTTTGCTATATATCTTGTGTATCTCATATTCCTATATGTTGTATATAACTATATGTTATTGCCTTTATCACCCTTTTGAAGTGTTCATGAAGTCTGGATGGTAAAAATTTAAAAACAAAGATCAGAGAGATATATCACTAAACAATTCAATGAATAATATGAGAAAAAGAAAAAAAATCAATGCAAGCTGATTTTTGTAATTAGGTTCACCATAATATACAGGGGTATTGGGTAATGACCTTGGAGAGCAGGCAAGCTTGCATGGTAGCAAAAGAAACATGCAAAAGACTAGACTAACTTTGGTGTTTTTTTTTTTTTTTTAAGGCTAATACTCAATAGCTAGCTTATGAATATAAAATCACCCAAGTCCATAGGTATTAAGGGGTTTGACAACAAGCTTTTTTAACAAATGTTTAATGCATGTCTTAGGGGTTTTAGTGACAATGGTGAAGATAATTATTTAATAATTTGAGAATTACTCCATTTTGATATAATAATTATTTATGATTATCATATTATATTAGTTTGAAAAGTACCCTTTATATAAGTATTTGACACTAAAATATAATTTCAGGAAAAAGAAGGTAGAAGAGTTGCGCACATGTTTATGTTTGCATTACTTAATATAAAAATAAGAAAAAAGGTGCAAATGATACAAATGTGCATACTCCTATACATTTTCGAAGAAAAATGACTTTATGTCATTTTGAGGTTTACCACTAGATAAAGTGAGAGGTACCCAATAAAGGCAACATAGAGCTATATAAGCTCACGACAAAATTATTATGAGAAATAATCTACTAATAGGATCTCATTTTCTACAAATAAAAAAGTATAAAATAAGAAAGAAAAGAGAATTAGATAATTGGTTTATTTAGAGAACCAAAACTTTCAATAAATTCTTAGAACCCAACCTTCCAAATGGATCAAACCATTGATAATAATTTTTTGCCTTGTCATTTCATTCATAGGTTCTCTTCAAATAAATAAAATATTTAACCAACTATAACTACTTGTAACCACCCACTACTCTAGTAGTTAGATAACCCACAAAACAAAACAACCCCACTATGACCTTTTACTAAAAAAAAAAAAAAACCCTCAGCATCATGGGTTGAAGAGAGATGCCTCTAACACTATGATTGGTAGAGCTTATCATAAAGGATGTAGTTATCTTCTCTTATGAAAGTAATTACAGTCCAAATCATGTGTTTTTCACAAGAATAATGTTAAATGTGCATTGCGTGCCAACGTTATTTTTTAACGTTGGCACTCAACTTTTTATGAATGTTGGAATGCTATACAATAAACGCACATTTCTAAAACATCTAAGGTTGTAGGATGCTAGCGTCAAGAATTAAATAACGTTGATACCCAACGTACGTAAAATATTTTTCGTTTCACAATTGTACTGTCGGTGATATTAAAAAATAAGAAATTAAGGCCTAGCTTGGTATAAGATTTAAAAACTATTTTTTGTTTTTAAATCCAAAATTCTCAAAAAAACTTGTTTTGGTTGAAGTGTTTTCAAAATTTTTAAAAACTGTTTTTTGATTTGACTTTAAAAGTTGTGAAGAAAACAATAATACAACAAATTGTTGTTTTCTTTGTTTTCTAAAAATAAACTCTAAAAACAGCTTTTTAAAAACTTATTTTTAAAAACTATTTTTAAATTGGATAACAATCAGGCCCTAAGATTCCATCTTTGATTTGTTTTCCAATTAATTTGTGGAGCAATATATACTGATACTCAAATCCTAATATTTGTAAATTTAATCCTTTTATTTTAACTAAAACTACCTGTTAATCACTACATCTTAAATAAAGATTAGACAATTCAACCTTGCAACCAAAAAAAAACAAATTAGATAATTCAAACTCCCTGAGATTTGGATCATTTGGTTTGTTAAGCACATGGACAAATCCAAGTTTGAACTTTGAATCCTAATTGGTTGCGTTTTCTAAAGCTACCCAGAGGCAACTATCTTCTTCTTTAATGATTACAATGGAGAATCAAAGCAATTATCTAACCATTCTGATTTGATTCTTCCTGATCAGTCCAATCGATCGAGATCATCTTATAATCATTACCAGAACTGATTTGTTTCTCCCAAGAATGTTGTTAATATCTAAGCTCCGACCCATCTTCTACAATAACTAAACACAAGGTACTTAGGTAGCAATGCCAGCAATTACGAAATAATCGTTAGGTAGCAATACCAGCAAGTACGAAACAATTAATCTGCTTAGTTCATTTAGTTCCTCCGCAACGATCGCACATTGCATGTGAGTAGTGGGTGAACCCTGTTTTCTTTATTTCATTTCATCTTCTATTCTAACTTTCCATACCTTCATATTTAGATATCTTCATCAATTAAACTAGTGGAAGAAAGATTGGGAATTTGGGTCACAATCTAAAAAGGCAAATCTCGTGTTTCCACTTTCCACCCCTCTCCAAAGAGTGGGTGTGGTCGGTTGGCGTTGACAATTCAGACTGATTTTTATTTTTTATTTTTTTTGGTTTAAATTACATTACATTTCAATCTATATTTTATTGAGTGTAGCTCCCAAACAATTGCTAAGTGTATTTTAAAATATAATGCAAGCACAACTAAATAGCCACGCCAACTCGGGCACATAAGCTTATAATAGGTGACCCTGTTTAATATATAGCTGAGAAACATTTTTTCAAAAAAAAAATTATAATAATATAAGAAAATATTTTTTTTACATTCTTATGAGATAAAAAAAATTAAATAATAAGAAGTTTTATAAAATATAAATATAAATATAATCAATAATATTAAAATTTTTCTCGTAAAGAGTTTAAGAAATTTTTATTTTGAAAAAATATTGACAAATCAAAAGCACAACTTTTCTATTTTCTCCCCAATCAGACAGGGTAGACAATTTGATGAGACCAAAGAAAAAAATGCCCTTAAAAAATTGAATCTATTGAGTCTAAAATATACAATAATTAAAACAAACAAACCCTCTATATACCCTGCCTATTTCTTGATCAACAACCCATTAGTTTATTCAAATACAGAGGCAGTCATGAGATAGGTGGTGGTCCGTGAGGCATAATCTGTTGGAAGCCATTGTAGAGGCTCATGGAGGAGGAGGCGTTGTTGGTCATAGCAATGAAGATGGAAGATTGCGAATGAAAATTATGGTGAGAAAGCATGAATTGAAATGCTTGTTGGAGGTGATGGACAGCTCTCGGAATATTAGTGCCCAATTACGTGCAGGATCGTCTTATTCAACATTTGAACAAAGATTGCAATTCATGCGCAGGAAACAGCTAATTAGGCGAGCTGATCATTATTCTGTGAAGGGAATTAGAAGCTGTTCCTGGCGTCCTGTTCTTCAAAGTATTCCTGAGGAGCTCTGAAGTTTTCCTTTTTTTTTTTTGTTGTTCTCACCATTTTTCGTCTTTCCTTGAGCACCCACATTTTCTTTCTTTTCTTTTCTTTTTTTCGGTTTTTTCATTAGACATAAATTGATTGTTTCCTGTAAAAATCTTCATTGTGTTGTATTGTGTTTTTCATGATCCTAGAATTATTCTCCTAATTAATGTGCAGCACAATAGCTTTAAATATTAGAGTCATAGACAACATGTAAGACTTTAAGCTCGCACAATCTACAAGTTAAGAATATGCTTACAACATAGGACTTGTAGGCATACATTATGTTGTAAATAGTATTTATTTTCTTCTTTCAAGGACTAAATCTCTCATCAACATGGTCTTACTACTACACCAAGCGGTGATTTGCCCTCATCAACACGTTACTCTGGAGGATAGAACTTATTATCTTATCAACAAATTATATATGAAACTTCATAATTTTATTTTTCCCTTTAATTTTTTTTTAAGAAAAGGTAAAAGACGCATTCCCTTTAAAATATTTTTCCTTCTCTTCTTTCTCTTATTCTTCTTCTCGATTCTCTCCTTCACGTACGCGATTCAATCTTCCCTACAAATCTCCAGCTGCAAGAAGGCGAAAAACTATAACATGACGTTTCTGACCATAACGAAATGACCTATCCTGTGCCTGCAAATCTTGTGCTGGATTCCAATTTGGGTCAAATATTACAACTCGATTTGCACTAATTAGATTCAGACCCAACCCACCAGCTTGAGTCGATATAAGGAAAACCTAGAACATGGGAAATGCACCCAACCTAAGTCCATTACTTTCGATCAACAAATTTACTTCAAAAATTACTGTATGAAGGCTACCTGTTTGCTTGGACTTGAATTAAAATCGTCGACAAGAGGTTGGCGAGAGCTTGCAGGTGTTGAGCCATCAAGTCTAGAGAAGCTATAACCTTTACGTATTAGGAACTTTTCCAGTATGTCCAACATCCTGATTACAACATTAAATTTCAGAATCACATCCATCAGGATTATCCCTGTGAAGGTACGGCCAGATGATTCCATCTGGTACGGTCCTTTTGCAACATTACCTGAGTTAGAGGGCCTCCATAGCTGCAGGGCAGGGCAAGTCCTTATTTGTAAGGAGATTTGCAGGAAAGATTGAATCGCGTACGTGAAGGAGAATCGAGAAGAAGAAGAAGAAGAAGAAGAAGAAGAAGAAGAAGAAGAAGAAGAAGAAGAGGGGGGAGGAGAAAAATATTTCAAAGGGAGAAAATTTTGAAGGGAAGGCGGCTTTGAAAAAGTAAAAAAAATTACAACGGAAGGCGTTTTTTCAAAAGACACCTTCTTAAGAACTCCACCTCTACCGCCCATATGACGCTTTTGTAGGTTGACTGGGCATTGAATAGTAAAGTAGGGTAAATGGGTCAATATTTGCGTTTTGATGGTATTTTTAAATTTTTTTTATTTTTAAAGGACAATCATGTTAAAAGCCCCTTTAACACGTCTTGTACATATAAATCTAAGGTCTTGGGCCGAAAGAAGCATAGACCCAGATCGAGAATACTAATAGTCACGACGCCCCTGACGTAGGCTGACGTCATGACCGGCACAGTATACTATACACTGTACATACTCGTATACAGTATACAATACACTGTCAGCCTTCACGTAGTCTCACAATAATTCCCAAAAGTTACATCAATTTTTTTTTTCATATACCACACATCAAATCAAATCAAATATATATAGATGATCATTCCACTCACATTTATTCCATTCATTCCACAAATTAAAGTCTCATATGATAAATATCTATGATCATCTCATTTCATCATCCTCAAGCAGCATATAATATTACCACACAACCCATCTAGGTGATATTACATATATATAGCGTGTGATAATTATACATATTAAAATAACAAAAATATGATCTATTTCCGCCAAGCATACCTACACGTACCAGACAAAGGTTCACGTGATTATCACTCACGGAGTTTTCTTTTTCCTTTCGACTCAATACCTGAAATATTGGAGGAAATGAGGTGAGCAAACAAAAACTCAGTGAATATAGTTCTTGAGATGACAATTATATACATTTAGAGAAATATGACATTTAAAATCATTTCAAACACTTATTCAACACATGCATCATTCAACGAATATATCATACATGTCAACAACATAAATTGCATAAAATTTCAATAACATAATGCACAATCTCCCTCCTCCGCAAGGCAAGAGAGCGGGTCTAACCTTTGTATGGCGGTACAAGGTAGACACAACTTCTTATCACCCAATTCACAGTCATTTCAAGGATTGCAACCCTTGTTAGGACAGACCTACTGACAATGAGGACTCGCAAAACCTCATCCGGGTCTAATTCCTAACGAAATGACAATGAGGATTCACAAAACCTCATCATTACAAACTCCAATTGTTAAAATAAGTTTGCATGATCCATAAAACTCAATGTATATATAAATAAACCATGCATACAATCAAACATTTTGTATATATATAATGTCATACAAGAACCAAATCAAGGAAACTATACTCACAGTGGTTATACAGGGTTTCTAAGCCAACCTCTAAAATCGAGCAACAATAAACGTCATTGCTTCCTCAAAAGCGTTTATCCATGCCCCTCAAATTAAACACTGAAATTACCTATAGAGTATCATGAGAATCATCATTTACCATATCCGTAGCTACTAAAATATCAAATCACTGTTTACAATACTATTCACTATTCACTATTTACTATTTATTATTAACTTTTACTATTCACTATTCACTATTTACTTTTTTTTAATAGGATGATCTCATATGTATCATCTTCATTTCATAATTTTATTTATTTACTAATCATATACGCGTATATTTAGTGCATACGTATCAAATACGTGTATTATCACGTGTATATTTAGCTCATACGTATAAAATACGTGTATTATACGTGTACTTCAATGTATGTATTTAATTAAAATTACGGGATGTTACAATCTCCCCAACTTAAAAAATTTCGTCCTCGAAATTTAACAGATAAGGAGAAATGTACCTCAAGTGGTAAAGAGATCAGGAAATGTCTCCCCAATCCAGTCCTCGCGTTCTCAAGTCTGTTCCTCATTATCATGAAACTGCCATTTGACTCTGACCAAAGGAATTGCTTTATTTCGCAATTGTTGAACCTTCCTATCAAGAATCTGAATGGGCTTTTCTTCATATGTAGCATCCTCCCCAACTTGTAACTGTGTTACATCTAAAAGATGTGTCGAGGGTGGATACTTCGTCGGGTCTGAATGATATTTTCTCAACATAGAAATATGAAACACATCATGAACACCGACTAACTGAGGAGGCAAAGCAATCCGGTATGCTAATTGACCAATCCTCTCTGTGATTTTAAACGGTCCAATAAAGCGAGGTGACAATTTTCCTTTCACCCCAAACCGCATCTGACCCTTCCGTGGCGAGACTTTAAGCAGCACGAGGTCATCTACTGCAAACTCTAAAGGTCTGTGGCGGTTATCAAAATAACTCTTCTGTCGGTCTTGGGCAACTTTCAGTCTCTGTCTGATTTGTTTAACCTGCTCAGTGTGATCAATAACAACTTTCGGTCCCAACAACTGTGATTCTCCAACCTCATACCAACAAGTCGGAGATCTGAACGGCCTACCATACAAAACTTCATAAGGTGCCATGCCAATACTGGCCTGATAGCTGTTATTATAAGCAAACTCACACAATGGTAAACTTTCACTCCAAGTCCCACCAAACTCTAAAATACACAATCTGAGCATGTCTTCCAGCATCTGAATCACCCTCTCAGTCTGGCCATCAGTCTGAGGATGAAATGCTGTACTAAAACGGAGATGAGTACCAAATCGGGCCTGCATAGCCTGCCAAAAGCTCGATGTGAACTGCGGATCTCTATCTGACACAATAGAAACAGGTATACCATGCAACCTGACAATCTCCCGCACATACAATCTGCTAAGTCTATCAATCGAGTCTTTAGTGGTCATTGGAAGAAAGTGTGCAGATTTAGTTAATTTGTCAACTATTACCCAGATGGCGTCAAATCTACCCTGAGATCTGGGCAGTCCTGTGATAAAGTCCATTGTGATATGCTCCCATTTCCATTCTGGAATAGATAATGGTTGCATCTGACCTCCTGGTCTCTGATGTTCAGCTTTCACTTGCTGACACACCTCACAATTTCGCACATACTCAGCTATATCTTTCTTCATCCCATGCCACCATACTGTTATCTTCATATCATGATACATTTTTGTAGACCCTGGGTGAATGGTATACTGAGATCTGTGTGCTTTTTCTAATAACTCAGCCCTCAATGCCCTATCCACGGGTACCCATAATCTCCCCTGATAACGCAGGACACCATCTGGACCTCTATGCCAATCTGCCTTGTCTGCACTATCTGCCCAAGACTCATACATACCAAGATCAGGATCATGCTGCTGCATATCCTTAATCTTTTGAATAGAAGAATCTGTCACCTGTATATGCATCTGAGCACAAATGTCAACGTGTGGAGCCATGGAGAGAACACTCATCATAGTCGCTCTCTCTAAAAGTCGCCACTCCTGGGTCATCTGTCAAGCTACCACCTGGGTCTCAACCCGTTTTCGGCTCAATGCATCAGCTACGACGTTGGCCTTTCCAGGATGATATTCTAACGTGAAATCATAATCTTTTAGGAATTTCAACCATCTACGCTGTCTCATATTCAACTCTTTCTGGTCAAACAAATATTTCAGACTTGTGTGATCTGAATACAGTGTGAACTTTTCCCCATAGAGGTAATGTCTCCACAATTTCAATGCAAATACCACAACTGCTAGTTCTAAATCATGCACAGGGTAATTCTTCTCATGTATCTTCAGCTGTCTGGATGCATAAGCAATCACTCTACCCTCTTGCATCAATACACATCCCAAACCTAAATGTGATGCATCTGTGTAAATCACCAACTCCTTTCCAAGTTCTGGGAGTACTAAAACTGGGGTTGTGGCGACCCCGCACCCCGGACCACCAAACCCCGCAGGGAATGGCGTGCGGAATGCAGGGGCGAGACGCCCGGCGTAGGCATTTCCGACCACTCCTCAACTCCCGTGAGGTGGTTGAGACCCTACAAGCCTTATCCCAAACAACGATATGATATCAAAAGGTATTAAACAAAACTACCCACCGTATTAATCATCCAAGACAAGAGATAATCCATAAAAAAAATGAACCATAAATAATAATCATAATCCCTACAGTCCATTAAAATTGACATACTCATAAAGTCCAATATTGTGGGTGCAAATAAAGCCGTCATATGCTCACATAGTCTATCTAACAAGTCCCAACTCACCCATACTACAATGTGGTAAGTGTTATAATTACATAATCCAAAATATAGTACTTCATAATTTAAAACACAATTCAATCAAAATGCCTCTCAACTCACATCGAGGCTTTGGATTCTGTCGCAGGCAAGGCCCTCAAGATATAACTACTCCTTTGCCCTTATTCGGGACAGAAGGACCTGAAAGAGGAAAATGAGGGTGAGCCAACGGTGCCCAGTGAATGGAATTCAGATATGCTATCAATACTCATCAATAAATATCATGTATGCATGTCAATGTGTAGCATGATTTAAAAGCTTATAACATATAGATATCAAACATTTATAATAAGTTCGATGCAAGTAAAAGCTTATCAATTTGGATCCACATTCCACATGCATTGGGTTACTAGTATACGTCTATTTCACCGTACCGTTGATCCCAATCATGTTTATTTTGGGTTACTAGTGCACGTCTATTTCACCGTACCGTTGACCCCAATCTCTTCATTTCCTAAAACCCTCCTATGACAAGGTTAAGTCCCCCTATTAGCCAGATAGATGGGCCCAACCAAAGTCATAAGGTTTTCTCAAATCAATGCATCATTCAAAACATTAGAACACATTCATGCTTTCAACATACAATATATAAGTGATATGATGGCATAAAAGATATAATCATAAATGAAGTCTACTCGCAACCAAGCCTCGCGAGAGTACTTAACCACACACGACCACCAAACCGAATCAACCCAATCAAGATCCTGAAACATACATCAATATCCTACCATACATCAATTTCTATGTTCAATCACATAGACATTACACATCAACCCTAAATCAACCCACATATAAACAATAGGCCTAAATCCCATCTAAACCCATCATTCAACTCAAATCACATGACTTAGGCCTCTAATGCATAGTTCTCATACATAAACCATTCTATTAATCAAAAATACTGATTTTCAATTCCTTAGGCATAAACATGTCCAAATTGGATCACTTGATCACAAGTAGGCCTAACCCATGATATGGTCACAACCACCAAATCAGTAGCATAATCAACCCTAATCATGCTTAATTAAACATAAGTTGCATCAATTCAATGATTCTAGGCCAAAAGCATCAAAAGCCCTAAAATATGAAATTTTCCATACTTAGGCCATATTGTCGATTTACACTAGGTCACCATGTTCAGCCATGTATATCACTGATTTTGCATCATGGGTTCATCAACAATGGCAACTAGGTCAACATAGTTGACATGCAAGCTATTTGGAAAGGTCTAAGTTCATATTCTAAATATAGGTCTAATACAAGCAACCCTACCAATTCTTCATTTACTATTCTGTTCAGATGTATCAATCTACCAACAGAAATATGTAATCACAGAATCAACCGAACAGATTGAATTATGTGAAGAAACAAACCTTCTGTCAAAATATCAGCCCAATCCAACGGTGGACCGAAAAGATATGTATCTTTGTTGAACAAGTCTCTAATCAGACAATTTCTCCTTTCCTGCTGCAAATACTCAAACTCAGATGGCTATATCACACAAAATACTGTATTGATACACATCTCCACCGTTCATAATATATACATATCAGCTATAAACTACATACCCAAATTTTATATCCATCCAACGGTAGAGTTATGAGATCTACAAGTCTGAGCGAAACACCACGAGAAATCCAGAATCTCCGACC
Organism: Paratinospora sagittata; assembly: GCA_035771175.1. Classification (NCBI taxonomy): domain Eukaryota; kingdom Viridiplantae; phylum Streptophyta; class Magnoliopsida; order Ranunculales; family Menispermaceae; genus Paratinospora; species Paratinospora sagittata. Next base: position 48,367,521 of record CM069603.1, on the reverse strand, counting down.
AGCTTTGTTTCAGAGGTTAGATATCTCAGAAGAAACCCTAAATCACGATCTCCACCCTTCAGAATGCAGAACTATCAGTTGTAAACGACATATACAAATTTTATATCCATCCAACGGTAGATTAAGGAGATCTATAAGTTTGACCGAAACGGTGCGAGAAATCCAGACTTTCCGACCAGCCTTGTTTGAAAGGTTAGATCTCTTAGACGAAACCTCTGATCAAGATCTCCACCGATCAGAATGACTAACCATAAGTTAAGAACTTACTGACAAATTTTGAACTCAATCGGACCATAGATTAGAAAGATCTACAACTTTGATGAAAACGTCGCAGGGATCTTCCTCTTGCAACTCTCTCCTTCTTTCTCTTCTTCTTTCCTTTCTCTCCACTCACCTCTTTCTAGCACTTCCTTGATTCCCTCCTCCACTCACCTCACTTTCTAGCACATTCTTGGATTCTCTCATCCACTCACCTCATTTTCTAGCACATTCTTGGATTCTCTCCTCCACTCACCTCATTTTCTAGCACATTCTTGGATTCTAGAAGTGGGCATGGGACACTTGTCCATTTTCATGCACCAACCTTCACATGTGTTGGTCTCATACTACCCATACCAACCACATGTATTTTAAATGTCCAATCCATTTAATACACCAAATTTTCAATTTCATTTATCCTTTTATTCAATCAATCCTAACCCATATCAATTCATGGTTTAATGAGCCCATGCATAAATCATATCATATGCATTATACTTTGATTTAACATGACTCATATACAATTTATGATACATATATTTATATACATTATCAAGCATCAACTATACAAACATTAAACAATCATCAAACAAGCACCAAACATATCAAGACAACACATAGAGTTTGGGCAAAATGCAATTGGGTTATGGGCTAGATGAAATAATTTTCGGGGCGTCACAGGGGTAGTAGTTAGTTTCTTCTTCAACTCAGTGAAAGCATCCTCACATGCAGAAGTCCACACAAATGACACATTTTTCTGAGTCAGCCTTGTAAGTGGGGAAGCCAATCGGGAAAAGCCTTCTACAAATCTTCGATAATAACCAGCGAGACCCAGAAAACTATGGATTTCAGTCACTGTGGTTGGTCTTGGCCAATTTATGATTGCCTCAACCTTAGCAGAATCAACAGAAATACCTTCTGCACTAATCACATGACCTAAAATTCTCACCTCATGTATCCAAAACTCGCATTTACTGAATTTAGCATACAACCGATGCTCTCTCAGTGTTTGCAAAGTGATGCGGAGGTGCTGCTCATGATCCTCCTGAGTTTTGGAATAAATGAGTATATCATCAATAAACACAATAATGAACTGATCCAGATATGGTCTGAATACCCTTTGCATCAAATCCATAAACATGGCTGGGGCATTGGTTAGTCCAAAGGGCATAACAAGAAACTCAAAGTGACCATACCGTGTTCTAAACGCAGTCTTTGGTACATCCTCTTCCCGTATTCTTAGCTGATGGTATCCAGATCTTAAATCAATTTTAGAGAAAAATTTAGCACCATTCAACTAATCGAATAAATCATCGATACGGGGTAAAGGATACTTATTTTTCACCGTCGCCCTGTTCAGCTGTCTATAATCAATGCATAACCTCAAGCTGCCATCTTTCTTCTTCACAAACAGGACAGGCGCGCCCCATGGTGACATACTCGGGGTAATAAACCCTTTTGCCATCAACTCCTCTAATTGCACCTTGAGTTCCTGTAACTCTTTTGGCGCCATTCGATAGGGTGAAATTGAAATAGGCTTTGTAGCAGGTATCAGTTCAATAATAAAATCAATTTCCCGTACTGGTGGTAATCCTGGTAAATCCTTTGGAAAAACATCTGGGTACTCACATACTATAGGAATATCTGCTATCTGAACGCCTAAGTCCTTTTCATTTACTGGCTTTATACTAGCCAACATCCCTATCTCTGCATTAGTGGCCATCCTGCCTCGAGTGGGAGAGTTGAAAGACGTCTTACCACTATAAATAAATGTGGGTTGTCCTGGTATTTGAAAGACCACTTTCTTATCAAAGCAGTCCACATGGGCATGATAGGCAGCCAACCAATCCATACTCAGTATAGCATCGAATTTCAGAAATTCTAAAACCCTAAGATTCACAATCATTTCATGATCCGCATATTTGACCACACACTTTTCACACAACATGTTTGGGTAGATTCGTTCTCCTGCTGCAGTACTCAGAACCAACGGTGTACTAATCCTAACAGGAGTTAAATGCAATCTATCTACCATGTGGCAAGCAATAAATGACAAGGTGGATCCAGCATCAACTAACACATACATCATAGTGTCGCAAATAGAAATCATACCTTCCACCAAGTTCTTGTTCGCCTCAGGATCTGGCTCTGTAACAACCCTGGCTTGCTCTCTGACAGGCGTGGGAATAGGAACAGTAGCAGATGGAGTTGTTGGAGTCTGCGGGCTGATTGCAAAGGACACTGGTACGCTTTATGTCCCTTGTTCCCACATCGATAGCATGTGAAAAGATGACGATATGCAGATGAAGCTGTCTGCGACGCAGTGCCTGGCATGGAACGCCAACCACTCTGACTGCCTGGTCCCCTATGCGGCCACGGTGCCCGAACCGACGATCCCTGTGTCGGTGGCCTCGTAACAGACCGTGATATTCTGCCTGCCGGTGGTGGTAGCGTTGCTGCTGGAGGAGTAACTGGAATCTCCATAGCAGTAGGCCTCTCACGACGCCCCTGACATAGGCTGACGTCATGACCGGCACAATATACTATACACTGTACATACTCGTATACAGTATACAATACACTGTCAGCCTTCACGTAGTCTCAATAATTCCCAAAAGTTACATCAATTTTTTTTTTCATATACCACACATCAAATCAAATCAAATATATATAGATGATCATTCCACTCACATTTATTCCATTCATTCCACAAATTAAAGTCTCATATGATAAATATCTATGATCATCTCATTTCATCATCCTCAAGCAGTATATAATATTACCACACAACCCATCTAGGTGATATTACATATATATAGCATGTGATAATTATACATATTAAAATAACAAAAATATGATCTATTTCCGCCAAGCATACCTACACGTACCAGACGAAGGTTCACGTGATTATCACTCACGGAGTTTTCTTTTTCCCTTCGACCCAATACCTGAAATATTGGAGGAAATGAGGTGAGCAAACAACAGCTCAGTGAATATAGTTCTTGAGATAGCAATTATATACGTTTAGAGAAATATGATATTTAAAATCATTTCAAACACTTATTCAACACATGCATCATTCAACGAATATATCATACATGTCAACAACATAAATTGCATAAAATTTCAATAACATAATGCACAATCTCCCTCCTCCGCAAGGCAAGAGAGCGGGTCTAACCCTTGTATGGCAGTAGAAGGTAGACACAGCTTCTTATCACCCAATTCACAGTCATTTCAAGGATCGCAACCCTTGTTAGGACAGACCTACTGACAATGAGGACTCGCAAAACCTCATCCGAGTCTAATTCCTAACGAAATGACAATGATGATTCGCAAAACCTCATCATTACAAACTCCAATTGTTAAAATAAGTTTGCATGATTCATAAAACTCAATGTATATATAAATATACCATGCATACAATCAAACATTTTGTATATATATAATGTCATACAAGAACCAAATCAAGGAAACTATACTCACAGTGGTTATACAGGGTTTCTAAGCCAACCTCTAAAATCGAGCAACAATGAACGTCATTGCTTCCTCAAAAGCGTTTATTCATGTTCTTCAAATTAAACACTGAAATTACCCATAGAGTATCATGAAAATCATCATTTACCATATCCGTAGCTACTAAAATATCAAATCACTGTTTACAGTACTATTCACTATTGACTATTCACTTTTACTGTTCACTATTCACTATTTACTATTCACTATTTACTATTCACTATTAACTTTTACTATTTACTATTTACTATTAACTTTTTTTTTAATAGGATGATCTTATATGTATCATTTTCATTTCATAATTTTATTTATTTACTAATTATACACGCGTATATTTAGTGCATACATATCAAATATGTATATTATCACGTATATATTTAGCTCATACATATAAAATATGTGTATTATACGTATACTTCAATGTATGTATTTAATTAAAATTACGAAATGTTACACTAATATAGCTTCCCATGATATCTATAGCCACATCAGGCCTAAGTACACAGTACTGCCATGCCCTGAAGAGTACAAGTAGGCCGGGCTTAACTTTTAGTATAAACACACGTGCCACGGATTAAGCCCAAAACCTAGTTTGATTTGATTCGTATACATAACAAACCTCTTATTTTTTTAAGCACCTATAGCAAGATTTACAAATAGTATATAAAAACAAACTTGGCTCATGCAAAGCCTGAAACACTAGCTAATAGCATTATAAAAAAAATAAAAATAACCAAACATTTTCCTTTTATATAATTAGAGAAATGATGTTTTGACAAAATAATAATAATAATAATAATAATAATTTTATTATCCTTTTTTCAAGTAAACAAAGTTGTGAGATGAACAGATGACACGTGGCATGCGATTCAAGTAGTATTATTGATGGTGAAAAATGGTGCGTCCGCTTTTCCCAGCATGCACAACTTTCACTCACTAGGAAAGGTCGTAGGCTTAATGGACTAGGTCAATTTCTTCATGATTGATCCAACCAGTGAATTTGAATAATTTAGAAAAAAAAAAAAAAAAAGACAAGAAGAAAGGGGTTGAATGAATCTCATTTTGTGTTGTACACAAGATGACACACGCATATGAATTTGAATAATGTGCGTCATTTTTCATAATTAAAAAAAAAAATCATACAACTGGGATGAACAATTTCAAAATAGTGAATTATTAATACGAAGAAGTGTGAAAAAGGGCTAACAGCATAATTGGGTTTTGAAAAGCCGATCCATACCATACCATACCACCCATAGGTCAATAAGAGAACTGCTTTACATATAATGCTCAAAGATTTAAATGCATCGAGGATCTTCCGCATCACATATATATGTTGTCGTGATTTTTTTAACTTCAAATCTCCGTTAGATGCTTCATTAATTAATCCAAACGATGATTGTGTTGTGTGTATTTCAAAATAGCATGCTATTATTATGTTATCTAAATAATGCATACTGGTGCTTTTTTTTTTTTTTGAAAAACATTTTTATTTGCATTGGATGCCAAATTATTTTTCGAAGCTGACATTCTCATTTGGATGTTTTGAAAATGTATGTGTATTATGTAATATTTCAACATTTAAAAGAAGTTGGGTACCGGTGTTAGAAAATAGCGTTGACACTTAACGTCTATTTAACATTTACTTTTTTTATTTTTTTAAGAGAATGTTATTCAACTACATGTGTAATTATACAATTATATTTATTGGATCATTTATTACACACATAAAAATTTGTAAAACATACACATCTAATGAATGTGAAGGTGTAGATATGCACAAATAGTTATATTTTTTTGTAATTAAATTAACATTCTCTCTTCTTCTTTTTTTCGGTTAAAAGCCCAATTTATGTTGAATAAAAAAAAATGGAGGAATATCAAGTGCATTTGCACTATAAAGTGCGATTTTGTAAACAGTGCGTAGCCCTTAAATTAATTAAGACTTCACTAACAAGGGGGGTGTTTCACTTGATCCCAGCATAGTAGAAAAGTAGTCTTGAGAACATTTGATTAATTCAAAGGGAAGGGTGTCCCAATGGCATCTGTTTATATTCTCATCTACACTTGTTTTGTTCCCTTATTGCTCGACAAAATTAGAATTTCTCTTTCTATACGCTCCATTGCATCTTATTCATGCTTTCATCCATTATTGATCACTACTGTGTGTAATTGGGCATTCCCGAGTACCATTTCAGATGATGAACAAAATTAAAGATAAAATATTATGAGTAATGTTAAAAGTACATTAAATGTCAACGTCATTTTTTGACATTGTTACTTGACTTTGTTTAAATATTAAAATATTGTGCAATACACGCACATCCTCTAAACATTTAAAAGAGTTAAGTGCTAAAGTAAAAAAATAGCGTTAAGCAGCTAACGTAACAATTAAACTCTAATTCTTTTGGGGACTGGTGATTACTTATTCTAAAGAATAAAAAAAAACTTTTTTTTTAAATAATCTATATAAAAGAAATAGTGTGTCCACCAAGAACCTAGATCAAGAAGCTTAAGTTGGGCTGAACCAAAAAACAGCATAAACCCAACTAAGGAATCACTTTCCCATCATTTTCATGTACACAACTAGTGTCACATACGAAACTTGTAAATTTTGCAATCTATGTTCTTGACTCTTCCTGTAGTGAATCACTTGCATTTTTTTTTCTTTTAATTAAATAACAAGGTTTGTGGGTAGCTGGCTTTTGAGAATTTAATGTGATATTTGTTTTGGGAGCTAATAAACCAGAGTTGTTGAATGTTGAGTGCCCTCAACTACATGCTAACTGGTTTGAATTTACTTTAATGCCCACAACTTATAAAAAATCTCTTGTTAAAACCAAAGCGACTTCAAATGGGCATTCTAGAAAAATCTAAACGGCAAGCAAATTCGTAATTCTCTTCTCAAAGTCAGCTTAGGCTGATTCCTTGATCTTATCACGGCTCTTATATATATATCTAGCAAAAAAAAAAAAACTATGTACGGTCGTCATTCATCTAAGCTCATAGAAGAACAGAATTAATTAATTAATACCAACAACAATTGAATTACAAAATTTTCACAAAGTCCCATCAATTTCCAACGTTGAAGGACTAAATTTTTCCAAAAAAAAAAAAAAAATGTATAAGAAAATTAGAGAAGAATTAATGAGAAGCAATATGAATATCATATCATACAGTATACAGACTAGCTGTTGAGCTCAAGAGGTATGATCGGAGCAACGGTTCTTCTCTTCCACAAATTAATCTCTTTCTTTGGCTCCAAAGCTACTCTTCCATTTCCACCCACCATTAATGGCGCCGAGTGAGGAATTATCACTTCATCATGCTCGTAATCTTCTCCATCACTTCCTTCTTTTTCATCATCAGAATAACATTTCCGATCCTGAACAGAAAAATCCCTCCAATCAAAACCCGCCAACGCAGCACTCCTACCGCTCGCAAATCGCCTCATCTGATTCAAAGAAGGCGCTCTTTCTTGCACCAATGGCGGCTTATTCTGATCTGAACATGAATTCGTTTTCTTCTTATTCCCTAATAACATTCCACCACGAAACAGATTCCGAATCGACGACGCACTTCGCTTTGGCTGCTGCTTCTTCTTATCGGAAGAAGAAGAAGAAGAAGAAGATTGATTTTTTGGCTGCTTTTTCTTACGATCGAATTTGGGAGATGATGAAGATGGAGATGGAGGAAGAACAACGCTACGCTTGGATTTACAGATCTTGTTCTTGTGTTTGATCTGACCCATGCAGGAGACTTTCGGTGAAGTTGGTTCTTGATCATCAAAGCTTCCATTCTTGGATTTTCTTCGAGCTTCTGCGGGGATTATGGATATGATTGGACCAGAGAAGCTTTTTCCGCCATTAGCTTTGAATTTGTGAGCTAAATTCTCCGAAAATCTCTTGTCTCTTCCAGGACTGAAAGGAGGGTTCTGAAATGAGACAGTAGCTGTTTTTGGTAGGAAGGAGAAGATCTTATTACCTTTTGATCTTGCTGGTTTTTCCATGGAATTAATAACTTCTTCTCCTTCTTCTTCTTCTTCTTGTTGTATATGATCTGATGATGATAAACAAAGTGTTAATGTTTTTGAATGAGAGGATTAAAAAGAGATTATTGGTGTGTGGGAATTTTCAAGAAGAACCGATCAAGAAGGTGTCAGGTCAAAGGCAAATGGAGAGAGGAAATCCTGTTCGCCAACCAAAATTTAATATTTTGGCCGTTTGCTCAAAATTTAATATTTTTTATATGTATATAATATATATATCATTATCATCACCAACAAAATTGTAACTTAATTTTATTAATGTTTTTAATGTACAAGGGGTAAATTTCAAATGACCAATTCTGCACATGATGTTCCATTAAGGACATTTAAATCCCTGAATTTCTAAGTGGCGTTATAAACATGTTTAGTTTATGTACTTTGGCTCAATCCACACGTCAAGGGGACATATTGGAGTAATTCTCTTTATTTGTTTCATTTATTATGTTAAAAGCATAAGAAAATTCAATCAATTGAGTTTATAAATTTGCAACTTTTATGTTAAGAAACCAATTAATCAATTAAGTTTTGTTTGAAATTTATAAATTTAACATTTGAAAAGTGTATTCAATGCCTTAATCTCTTAGATTAACACGAATGTCAACATAACTCTTTCGTATATATGGTATAAAAAAAATAACTCTCATCATTAAAATATCAACTAAAGGTGGTACAAAAATTAAGATGTTATTTATTATTTTTAAGATCAGCGACTATAGAAAACTTATATCCCCTAATCCCTATGTAACGCAGTCACCAGTCACAAATATTTAAGAATGCGTTAGATGAATAATCTGCTAGGAATCTGAATATGAATAATCTGCTAGGAATAGGATTGGCCGATAGACCGGCAATAAGGGATATGTTTGTCATTTGATTTAAAGTTTCAGAAGTTCGAATACCCTGGTCAAAGTCAAAACCGCGCACATTTCGTGTGTTATAATTGTGGGAAAAAGACACATACCGGCGCTGCTACAGAGCAACTTCGGTTCATCCAGTGTCGGTCAAAAACTTATACAACCGCACCATCCCTGCCGCTAAATTTGTGGACCCGACTCACATAAAAGCCTTTCCACCAGCTTCACTAAATACCACGTGTCACCTGTCCGTCTTGATACACAGCTTTTGACCAAGAATGTTTGACCCCCACCAAATTCCAGCTCCAATACAGCCACTTCATTTGAAAATTTCCGAACCGGTTCAGTAAACCTGCTACTTCGGTTTGTCTGATTATATATATGCAGCTGGACCAAACCTTTTGTCTGGCTCAGCAATCACGCCACCACAGTATTTTGGGACCATTGAAAAAAGAAGATCTGAAGACTTCAAGCACGCTTTGACGATTGAGAGATTACAAAAAAAAACATGATAATCGTGAGGGTTGGCAAGTGTCGGCTTAGTTTAAAAGAAAGAGTTTTTTGCAATTAGAAAACAGAATAAAAAATGAAGGTAAAGAAATTGAAGTTGAAATGGTTCTTCTGTAATTTTTAAGAAATGGGCGTCGTGGGCTCAATTGTTTTGTCGATTGAAACACGGTGCTAAGCCACTCCACTGGGTGGAGTATAGTTTCATTATAAGCAGACAAGAGAACAAGGTGGGTCAAGAAACCACAAAATTTCTGCCCATATTGCCTAAAAATCCAACTGGTTGGACATAAGTGGGGAAAAGATTGGAGAAGCATGTGCAAGAGTTATGGAGATGAATAAAATTTAATAACAATCTCATGATAATGACATACGTAGAGGAAAATTTAAAATATCATGAATAAAAATAAATAAATAAACTTAACGCCAACTTGAAGTTAGTACAATTATTAAAAAGATGACTTTGGAACCTTAAGGTTCTAGATTAAACTTTTGTCACTGCATCACTCTAAAAGGTGAAAAGGATTAATGGGTTAAAAAAGAACCTGAAACCTTTCATGAGAGTGCGTTTTAGTGATAGAATTGATTATACAGCTAATTACCAACCTTGTATCCTCTTAAGAAGATAAAGAAAAAAAAATATATTTAACTATTTATAATTAAAATATCAACTAGGCATATGATATAGAAGAATGGAGGAAATAAATTCATATAGTTAATTACTAACGTATCTGATATAGTAAATTTGAACCATGTTGAGTTCGATAGTAATTGGACCTGAGTTAATCTCAAGCATGAATGATATTGAGAAGAGAAATTGGACAGTTGGACTTTGATAGGTTCTTGATGCTACTTTCCTAGTGATTTTTCTGCCGGGCCCTTTACCTGCCCTCTACATAAAAAGAGAAAAATGATGTAGTTATAGAACATGGAATACATAATAATGGAGCAAACAGAGTTATGCTGGAACTTATATATTATTATGAGTGATGAAACAAATGTGATTGAATTGACAATGGATTTTGTTTCATCATGTTGGATTTCAAGTGAAATGAAAGAGGAAAATGCGTGTTGCCTATGTCTCAATCAAGGGAAGACTCGTCGAGATAAGATGTGGCAGCCCATTCAAGACAAGAAGCTTGCTATATCCAAATAATGTTCCACCCCGCAACCAAGTTGGAAAAAAATATGATACCTTCAGTGCTCAATAATAACTCAACTGATGTTCTGTTTGTGCGCTAAATCATAGCAAAGTTCTATAGATCATCTTGATGTTATTACTTTGGTTCACCATAGAAAGGAAAAGGAAAATGTAAAAGTAAAAAGTTCAGATGCAGAGATTCCTCTCCTCAATTTAATCAGATTCAACCTTCCTTGGGCATTGGGCTTGCTGCATATAGACTCAACACCTAAGTTATAAGGTTTATTTTATTTTATTATTATTATTATTTTTATAGTATTTGTTACATTAGATCATCACATGCATACAAATCATTCCAGATCAATGGATCAAAACAAGGGGATCCCAACTTAAATATTGGGAATAAATGCCAGTAAGTATACATACCTAAGTTATAACTTTGCCAGTACATATGTTTGTAGACTCAAACACCAGAATCATCAAAGTAGCCATGTAGAACACCAATAACATAATAAACTAAGACCTAGTCTTTGCAGGAACTCCATTTTGTATACATACCTAGTCTTTGCCGGAACTCCATATTGGGAATAAATGCCAGTAAGTATACATACCTAAGTTATTATTGACTAATGATAATTTCCAACTGACTAGGTAGGCCATCATCCCAGGTCAAATAATTAATATCATTCTGACTTGCTAGTCTTTGATGTTAATAGAACAATAAACTCTTCAATGGAAAAATATCACAACTTAACTTTCTTGGAAGAATCTCTCAATTCCAGGATTAATTGAACTTTTCCATCACACCACCACTAGCACTAGAATATGAAGAAGAAGATTGGCACGCTCATGTCACAGTCACCTCATCCAATATAATAGATTTGAATATCAGTCCACACACTTAATCTGCTAAAAAGAATACTCTGCCTTTAAGTTGTGTCTTACTAATCAGAAATAGGTTGATGCAGGGACACATGCTGACGCCACAACAAATAAAACTAAGTAATGTATCAGGGCCCTAAAGTTGCCACAACAAACATCTCATCCTCTACTTAGCTTAATTAACATACAATGTATGGCACAAAACTGTTTGCTTTTACCATATTAGAGACCCGAAACTATACGTTCAACGGCAACACTCAAGTTGATGTTCTTCAGATTCGATTTCTCATTCATATGAAAATGAGTATAACTAAATAATTATATATTCCTAATCTCCACATATTAGAGATTAATATTCAACTTAGTTCCACCCAAAATCACATGTGAGTCCCACTTAAATATTTAGCTCAAAATAATGAAAAATCATGTTTGGTACCCATTTATTCCAACACAGCAAACATCTCATCCTCTACTTAGCTTAATTAACAGACAATGTATGGCACAAAACTGTTTGCTTTTACCATATTAGAGACCCGAAACTATACGTTCAACGGCAACACTAAAGTTGATGTTCTTTCGCTCCCTCTTCCACTAAGTTTTACCGTATGGGCATACTTCTTCTATGCATTTTCCTTCAAATTCATGTTTTGATTTCATTACAGCCACAATATTCCTTGGAATCGCTTTCATTTACGCGACTACATTAGAATACTGCTGAAATCAATAAAACATGAATCTTAAAAGAGGAACAAGATTCATTTAGCCAAAAGTTTGTTGTTACTATCTCTTCATTCCTAGACATGAAATCCACCTACCAAAAAAAAAAAGATATTAGCCCCAAAAAGACAACTTTTATGAAGAGCACCAAAATCCACTGAAACAGCGCACTGGTTATGCCCCAAATCAGCTGGTTCACAGAGTCACAGCAGACAACATATAACAGATAAGATTAGCTTAAAAATTAGGATCAGGAACAAGCCAATTGCCAATGGGGACGAGTAAATAACAAAGCACCTGATGCACAATTATCTGTATCTACAAATTTCTAGTTCAACAAACAACAAACTCCACCAACTCAAATTATAAACAACAATCTCTTGTGATGCAAGTTAAGGTTGCCAAGAAACCCCCAAAAAAACAAAGAAACAACAATGGTTTTCTTAGGAACTGGATTGAAATGAAAAATTACCATGTGAGGGAAGATCAATTGAAGCATGATGCAATTCAGTATTCTCAACGCAGCTAATTTTTCGACTTCATCTACCATTGAAGCGCTGAAGCAGACAAGATTCGACTACCTCGATTGGCACCTTTGGCATTACGATTTCCAGACACAGGACAAAAAACCTAAATCCATAGAACAGAACTTTCGTGAAGAAGGGGAAAAAAATGGAGTGGCAATCGAAGATTCAGGTTGAGAGAGATTTAACTTGAATCAATTTGAATGAAATAGTTTAAAAAATGCAAAGGCAAATCAAATCAAACTGATTTTATATGTTAAGATTCTGATTTAGCTTGTAAAAAATAGAAAATGACGATACCCTAACTAAAATTTAAGAGACAACTTCCAGCACAAGAAGACAATTTAAAAATATTTAATAAGATTAATCTTGGTTTTAGTTTACCATTACTATCCTCGAGATTTTTGCTGCTCAGTTGAGTTTGATAGGTGAGGAAGTAAGATAAATTTTGAGAAAATAATAATTTTTTTTTTAAAAAAATATTTTTTAGTGTTTAGTTAACAAAAAAAAGTGTAAAAAAAAATAATTTTTTTTTTGAAACTCACCATTTTCTCACTATAATTTTTTCAATTAAAGGGATAAAAAAGTAAAATTTTTTCATATACATAATTTAAAGAAGTTACAATTATATAACTGAATAACTAATTAATAACCAATTATAACAAAAAAAATTTATGTTCAATCAAATAATTATAAAATAAATTTTTTAAATATATTTTCTTAACTATCAAACACACTTTTAATTCACAAATTATAAAATTTAAATACGATATTTAAGCTAGCTGCAACGAAAACCAACCAACCAACTGAGATCAAGATTTTTTTTCTTTTAAATAATTTTCAGACACAAAATGTTGATGTAAAATTTTTTTTTTCTTGGATAAGTATGTTGATATAAACTTAATAATACAACACAAGTTTCAAAAACTGTATTTTTCGACTTCTTCTTTTCAGGATATTTCTTGAAAAAAATAAATATTATACAATATACACATCCATTAACAATTTAACACCAACATGAAAATGACAAATGAGGTACAAGGATACAAATTAACGATATATAATTAACCACCTCAACCAATCTTGACTTCTTGCCCATCATTTTCTAACATGCTACATGGACATGTCACATTTTAGCTCAGATAATCCTTAAGAATGTCTCACCTGAATGAGTGTCTTTCAGGAAGGAGGCCCTCAGAGTGGCCGGCTAGACCCATGAGTTTTTTGGTATTATGATAAAAAATAAAAAATAAAAAAACTGTGTTAAGTGACAACTAAATCATTATGATAGATAACTAAATTATGCTTTCTGATTCTAACTATAATTGTTTACTTATTATAAAGTAACGACTATTCTATTATAACTCATAGAATCACATGCTAAACACATAAAAATGCACATTACATACATACGAAAAACAATTAAATATCATAGTGACCTTTTATAATTAGATTAGAAATATTAGAGTATGGTAAGTTAGGTCCTTTAATTAAGGAGAATAACCAAAAGCAGGACAATCTTCAATTTCCACTCCCATGCCCTACATTCTTTAATTAATTACTGGTATCTTTAAAAATAGTTAAAGCACACTTTATTAATTAGTGCTTCGTGTCGGCCTCTTATTATTATTAAAGTGCTCAAATCAACCAAATCGATCACTGCATCTATCGAATGTCGATCATAGCAAATAAGAAACTGCCACCCATAAAAATCCAGAAAAAAAAATCTCATGCTGACAAGTGTCTAAGAAATTCATCTATCTCTTTCTATAAACCCTGGAATCAAATTGCACCAAAGCTTCCTTTGCTCACCCGTGAGAGCTCCATTTCAGAGTCTTCAACTTTCCTTTTCTTATCAAACTTAACTCTCGAACTATGGAAATTTCAGCTTTTTTAGAACCCAAAACCCTAGAATTACTCTAAGTACAACTCATGAATCCTCTTCAGCAGCAATTAACAATGGTAGAAAATAGCTCTGTATCATCATCATCATCATCTTCTTCTTCTTCTTCTTCGTCTCTTATGATCTCTAACGGCGTTTTCTCCTCGTTTTCCACTGCTCAACTCGAGCTCGTTTCGTTTCGTAACACGTCCTACACAAGCTTGAAGGATCTGGATCCGAAGTCGCCGGGAAGTCGGAGTTTCGGCGAGATTCCGATCAAGAACCGGTTGGTTAAACAGGCGGCCTGGGCCTACTTACGGCCATTGTCGCCATCTCCCGCGAGCCAAGACCGGAGTTTTTTCAACCGACTAGGGTTGAGATGTTCCCGTGAGTGTGTTAGGATTAGGGTTGACGGGTGCTTCTTGTTCATCAATCATGGTGTTTTTCCGGCGATCGGACGGGCTGTTGGTAGACTTCTCAGAGCTGTTTACCGGAGGAATAATATCAGGAACTATGAAGTCAACGTTGTGGGTGGCTTGTAGGAATTTTTTTTTTTTTACCATTGGAAATATTAGTTAATGATTTTGTAGATACTAGTGATTTAGGGTTTACTGTGGCTTCTTTATTGATTTGATGTATATAGGTTGTTTTTTTCTTCTCCTTATTGGTTTTTGTTTTTGTTTCATTTTGAACACAGATCATATGTATACTCGCATATTTCTTGTAAAAACGAACTTTCTTGAATACTATGGAATGGATTTTGCTTATAAATTTAAGCTTAAATTAGCGGTACAGCAGGGTAACTACGTTGAGCAACTTCTTATCTTACAATATATGTTGTATGCTAATCAACTCGTTTTAAATTTGAACATATCATATATATATATATATATATATACCCTATCATTGTCATTATTATATTTAAAAGTACCATTAATTATAAATGTATACCATAAAAATAGACTATGATAATCTTAAAAAGTTGAATTTAAAAGCTTGGTTTTTATTTCTTTTTCATGCTGAGACTATGATACAATTCTTAGGTTTTGGGTTCTGATCTCAAACTAGCTGTTTTATATATATTTTTAGATCACACAAAAGGAGATAATAACCATTTACCACCCCTGATTTTACACTTCTCCTCAAGATTATCTAATCATTTTAATACAAATGTTCAAAAAACAGTTTTTTGTAGGTCAAATCCAAAAACAATTGTTTAAGAGTTTATTCACAAAATTGTATTCTAAAAATCATAATAAATCATTTTCTAAAATCTTATTTTATCTTATTTTCGAGTTATGAATCAAATGTAGCCTTAAATACTTAATTCCGTGTTTGGTGTAATTTATGTATATTTCTATTATTTTCAATTTCAATTTTTACTTTTATTTGAAACATTTTTTTTATTAAAATTTTTGCTATTTTTGTCAAGTACCGCTAGTTTTATCAAAAACCAACCTTAAATGATGAGACTAATAAAAAATAAGATAAATCTTTGAACAATAAGGATTGTTGCCTATAATAAATAATATTCTTTCTTAAAATGACATTCGGGAGAAAATCAAACCTTTAGGCAGAGGTGCATACGGTGGTTTGCTTTTTTATTAGAATTCAAACCAATCAAATACAACGGTTGAAACCAGCTTAATTATAAGCATAAAGTGTAGTTTTCATATTTGAAATACACGCATGTTTGGAATTGTCAATTATATTAATTTACATCCAATAAATTTCTTAGCCGGGGCACGTGGAAGTTGCATGAGGTCACCTAAACGTGTATTTGGTGAAGTTGATGAGTAGTAAGAAAAATAATGTCACGTTCCGGTTGTTCTGCCGCACACTCTCGTACTCTGCTACTCGATCGGTACAACAAATGCGAATATAATAAGCACTCAGCCCATGCCACGTAGCACCATTCTAGTAGAGTTTCGTTTTGATGGTAAAACGCGTTTTGGACCTTTTTTGAATGTTTTTTTAAGTTAATTTAATCGTTTGGTTGGAAAAACGCGTTTACAGTTCTTTTTGTCTTTTTTTATTTTGTAACAAAAAGATGTGGCATCAATAATGATGGGATCCCTTTGTTATTTTAGATAGAAAGGTGACACGTGACAATCTCCCCAGTTAAAAGAACCGGGTGTATGATGCAACGGGTTGAACATGTGGCCGCTAGTCACGAAAAGAGTGGTTTTTTGATCAATGAACATGTTTGATGTTTCCAGTTTTGATATCAACGCCAGGTGTCAATAATGGAGCATACACACAGGAAATAGGAATGCTAACAAGGAAACATGAGAGAAGCGATGACGTTGAGAGATAGAAACCCCCACAAGTAGTGCAACACATAGTTAATCCCTAAGTTGAATTGCCACTTATTTAATAGATAAAACTAGCGAGTTTTTTTTTTTCATCAACCTAAGAATCTAATTACAATAAGTCTATAAGGGTGCAACAAACAAAGTCCTACTATATAGAAGGGTACATAAAAGGATTAAGTTGGCCTTTGAATAAGGGTAAGTGCCTATAACAGTTACTATTTTTTCTCCTTTGCACCCAAGAAGAGTTAAACCCTATTCTTGAGTAGGAAGGGCAATGTGACGATTAGTTGAGTTGTTGACGAGTTGCAATAAATGAATTTTCTCCCTTTATTAATTAGAGTTTAGTTCGCTTCTTGGTCTTATTGGAGGTCAAGCCCAAATCTAATTTTGTGTTAGTAAGTAAAAAAAAATAAAAATGCAAGATATTAATATTTAATATTAATATCAATATTTATTATAAATTAATTTAAATAAATAACATTTTTAATCAAAAGTATATATGTTTACCTTAATTTGATATGCTTATAATAGTAAAAAGTTGTATAAAGTAAGAAGGACGATAAATAAAAGAAGAAAAGCTAGAAAGTTATAAGAATAGATTTGGAAAAAATAACAATTTGAAAAACTTAAAACATAGGAAAGATGTTTGCTAAAGTAAAAGATAGTTGCAATACAATCAAATTATTATTCTATCAACTTATCAACAAAAGAAAATTGTCATCAAATACTATTGTAGAGTTGATCTGACTAAAATGTTGAGTTGATAATGGAAATCTATTGATTTAAGATCCACGTAAAAAGCGATGGTAGGTCGGAGTGGTTTCACTTTAACCGTCCAGGATATTTCCTTTTTGTTCGTTAAAAAGACTCAATTGAGAATATTCTCATTCTATGCTCCGAATTTGGTGGTCCACCAATTCAATTGGCTTATCCAGTCCACATAAATAAAAAATAAAATAAACACTTTATTTTTCCTTTCTCCTTACGCCCTTTTTTTTTTTTTTTTTGGACAGTTGATAAGTGTTTTCTCTCTTTTAGAATAAAACTAATTCTTTCAGATTCAAAAATTTACAGGAACAAGGACACATTTTTTAAAAGGAATGAACAAAGATAAACTCGAACTCGTGATGAGTGTTATATACAAATTTCATCAATACCAAATTAAAGATGATAAAATTGTACAATTACATGTATCGAAGATGGAAGCTAGGTCCCATAAATGTTGATAGAATTTTGATGGTTTTGACATCCTCCAATTCTCTTGTTGATCAAAACATTTCATTTTAATTATAAATGAATTATATATAACCAACAACATGTTAGTCCGATAGTTCGAGGCCCAAGGAGGAGGCGCAAGTTTGAGTCACAAAGTGGTCACGAGCAATTTGTCATTCGCAGTGAAATGAAGCTTTCTCACGAGTATAAATGTGTGTACCATACAGGTGGGCGTGACAAATTTTCAAACGTGCGGAGGCCGAGTTCGTGTGGCGTCTAGTTGTCGTGTCAAGTGTCTATTGGTGTGGGTATAGTCGATTCCTAAGGAGTCGGATTTTCCACGGGAAGTTGGGTTTAGGGTGCGTTGTTTCTTCCCAAAAATAATAATAAAAAAAATTGTAGAAATTATTCGAATACAAATAAAGTAAATCGAATTAATTTAAATAGAAAAACGAAAACATTACTAAGATCATCTCGAGGGTGCTCCACAAGTTTAGTGTTGTCAAGGTGATTGAGACCAAAATGTCATAGGTTCTCAACGTATTTTATAGTTTAAAAGCCCCACTCTCTACTTAATAAAAATTCTTGTGTGTTTACCCATGTTCACATCCCCTAAATTTATTGTCATTCTAGATAATCAAATCTCATTGATTCTCTCTAATTTGAAATATGGTGGAGATAGGATAACTATCAAATGATAGTTATCTTAAGGTGATTATTAAGGGATTATCCAATTGAATAACTCAAGATAATAATAATCTGATTATGATAAATATTATCAAAATCTCAGATCTCCAACTACACGATCAAATTTCAATATCTCTCACTCGCACATGATGTGTACGTAAGAGTATATAGGTTAAACTGTCACGCACTGGGTTGCACAGCGTGCCCCATACCCAGACGCGGGCGCACTCCCACCGCAGCGGGAGCGAACGCCTAGCCATTATGGATCCATAATATTGTCCCATCTCAGCCAGTCACGCCACACAAGGACGTCGGTCACCGAGATCATTTATCCCCCTGCACAATCCACAGCACAAGGAGGGCCTCCCCCAAGTTCGAACTCGCAACATCTTCCTCATAAGGTTAGATTTCGCAACTCGAGTACCCATTGAGGGCGCCTTATGTGTACATAAGGCATTTTTGTCACACCCTGGGTTGCACAGCGTGCCCCCTACCCAGGTGTTGGCGCACCCCCATCGGGGCAAACGCCTAGCCATTATGGATCCATAATATTGTCATATCGCCATGTAGCAACCCAACCGCAGCTGGTCTACATCGAAACGATTATTTGTCCCTATTATTCACTCATGAATAGTAAAAGTCCTCCCCAGAATCGAACTCGAGACCTCCCTTAAGGAGTCTAATTTCGCATTCTGAGTAGCCA